>OY992887.1:100310302-100547802 GCA_963921405.1 Cepaea hortensis | reverse complement strand
GTGGGTAAAAATTACTTTAAAATTCATTTTGGGAACACTAAAAAGCTGAATTTGAACTGAAGCGAGGGAGTAAAACAGTCTTAGTACGTTACCGCGCAATATTCAACTAATTTAACTTCCTTTAATAGCAGACTACAAGTTTCCCGTTGAGAAAGAAATTCGAGGAAGGTGCATCCAGTTTTTAATAGAGCTATTGCCACAGCTGCGTTTACGTACACCCGATAATGTTTGAGTGTTACAGTCCATGTCATGTCTTAGTGGAAGTGAATGTCTACAGCCAATGAAGCCCTGTATATTGGATCTTGCTAAAATGTTTGTAGAAGATGCAGCTACTCTCACCCGCATTGATTTCCAGTGGAGAAAACTTCATCATATGCAGTGGACAGAGACCTCTGACACACTTGGACTGTGGGCAGAAATAGGACAATAGCAGAAATAGGATGCCACCGGTGAAAATCCTTTCCAAGATCTTACAGATTTAGCTTTAACTCTGCTCATTTTACCTCATTCTAATGCGGACGTGGAGCGTATTTTCCGTCAGATGGGAGTTATAAAATCAAAATTGCGGAATAGACTTAGCATAAAGAGTATGACAGCTGTTTTGACTATTAGATATGGAATGAAAAGATATGGCAAATGCTGTCATGATTATAAACTACCTAAGGATATTCTGCGAAAAATTGGATCACAGGAGGCATATACATGTTTCTTTCAATCATCCTCCTCATCCTCATCATCGCAGGAGCAAACACAGCAGGAAATAGCTACAGAAACTGAAGAGGAGTTGTTTGACTGGGATTTGGCAGATCTGGAATAAACTTCATTCTAATATTCAATGATAATAATAAATTATAATGTGCTACTTTATAACATTTTGAATGAATACCACCAGTGCTTGTTTTAGTGATTTCCCTAAAAATAGTATTGCAATTTGGTGCTTTTTTGGCTGGAAAGTAGTTCTGATTGGGATTTGGCGGATCTGGAATAAACTTCATTGTAATATGAAGTGATAATAATACATTATTCTGTGCTACCTTGTTACATTTGTAATAAAAACAGTTGGTGTTTTTTTGTTGGGTGCTTCCTAAAAAAATTTGGTGCTTTTTAGTGTTTTCCGGGGTCGATTTTGGTGCTTTTTCATCAAAGGGAGATGGCAACACTGATTACTGCCAAAGTATTTCAGTTTCCATGAGTGTTATTTCTAAATCATTATGGCCAAAGTATTTCAGTTTCAGAAACACAATGCACTTTTATGAGCCAGTTTTTTTCTATGTTCACATCTTGTAGAACTTCAGTAATTTTCTAGTTCTTGGTCTATGGTTTAGTTTAGTTTTTAGTTTTTAGTCGACAGATCAACACCACGGCACACGGGTGTAAGCCATAAGTGCTCCGTTCTACTCCTAACTCAAGCCTGAGTCCAGAGAATCTCAGCTCAGTGCACGAACTCCGTAGCACCGGCGAGGATCCTGAAATACTTTGGGTAGATTTTTAACTCGAAATTTTGCCCGGGCAGCGCCGTTAGGCTACTCTTTTTCGATTTCCAACTGCCAAGGGATTTTGTACGTGCGCAACAATACACACGCACGTCTGATCTCACTACCCAGAGACCAGGGGAAATTTTTTTTACTAGAAGCCCACGTGAATAAATCCCGGCCCTCACCGGGGCTTGAACCCGGGACTTCCAGCACTTGAGACGGACACATACCTCGAGACCACTCAGCCCCTATGATCAATGGTATTTTACACCAGACAACAACGCAGGAAACAGAAGCGATGTAAAGGTAAATTTTAAAAAAAAAGAAGTTAGTTGTATATCCTTTACAGGCCGTCGCAGTCAACACCATATTCTTTTTTGTGTGTGACTATTTGTGATTTCTTAGCAAGCTTACGTTCAATAGTTTGCGATTGCTTTCTAAACGACCGATACTCATACCATTCTTTGAAAACCAACGCAGGTGGCCTGCTTCCAAATCGCTAGCAGCTAAGTTGTGATCGCTATATGCGGATTGCGTTTGTAACCTCCTCGTCACAGAATAAACGCACGTGAAAAAAAAAACATAACATTAACTTATCCCTGCTGGCGCTGTGGTCTAGTTGTGGTGAACGCTTTTCACAATGCCCCGGTACACCGACTCGAGGGTTCGAAATCAGGTGCAGACGGTTTAGAAGCAGATGCCCTTAAGACGATTTCGATTGCATGAGCGTCGGTCGTTCGGATCAATCAATCAGGTGTCGTCTCCACAATGAAGGTTAGCTGCAATGGATCTGCCTGTCTCTCACCTTGATCGTACATTCTCTCAGACTGATGTTCGTCCATCTCTTGGTGTTATCTTCCCACTTGTATCCTTGTCTACCTCTTGCTCGCTTACCCTCAACCCCACCCTCTATAATGGTTTTTAAAACAGTGTTATGTCTTTATCGTGGCCGAATTTTTTTCAGTTGGTCGTTTAGAAAGAAATAGCAAACTACTAAACTTTTTTTTTTTTTTTTGCGAGCGCTCGCTTTGAGCTACAGCATAGTCTATATTTGTGCACTGGGGTGATTTTTGCGTGTGGATTAGCTTCCCCTAATACCAATATCCCTCGCCACCAGGCGAACCCACTCCGACTTCTGAGGTACTTGTAATTTACGTCTCCAAGTCAAGGACGAGAAGTCAATATTTTAGTCCAACTGACCGGTGTAAGGGTTGAACAGACTATCTCAGCATCATTCATGTCTCTCGACAAATCTCGGTCTCGGTGTTCTGGATCACCTCTGCTGATGATGTCCCTCCATGCCACAGTCTCTTCGATCCAGCATCATTATTTCACTCTGTCTTCCTCTGCTTCAACTCCCAACGATATTTCCCGCCGTCACGATGTTTGCCAATACACGTCGTCTAATTACCAGACCGGAGGCCAGCATGGCAGAATGGATAAGAGCTATAGCTCTTAAACTTCCTGTGTGCTGATGCCGAGGTAGCGGGGTACGCCCCTACACTGGTCAGCTGGACTAAAATGATGATTTTAAAATGATAAATTACAAGTACTTCAGAAGTTGGAGTGATTTCCCCTGATGGCAAAGGACACTGGTAATAAGGGAAAGGTAACCTACGCAAGCCGGTCTCCCTGGCCTAGTAGTTAACGTCTTTCTCTGTAATCCCGTATATTCTCGTGAGTAACGTAACTTGCGCGAGAATAGGTAGCGGTTCTCGCCGCGTTGGTAACTTACGGTGTATGTGAGCCGGTCGCTCAGAAAGCAATGGCAAACTACTGAACGTAATCTTGCCTTGTACATCAACAGCAGCTGAAAAATACTGATGTTGACTATAACGTCCTGTAAGGGATATGCGCAAAATAACCCTCCCCCCCCCCCCCCCACGCACAAAAATCAGTCCAGCGCACTCACTAGTAGTAACACGTGTATGGGATACGTCTGAGTTTAAAGCAAGCGGACGCAATCAAAACAAAACATAAACAATTCTAAGACAAAAACACGCTGGTCACAACAAACCAACCATGTCAATTGTTATTGTGTTGTTTTAAAAATAAAAACCAACATGCCACTTTGGGAAAAAAAAAACACCCACACCCACACACACGCGCGCGCGCACGCACACACGCGCAATCAACTGTGATCACTGCCTATAATAATACCTTGCCAGGGGGTCTTGAGCCCGAGGATTTAAGATCGCCTGGCTAGTGTAGTCGCCACGAATTGTGCAGGTTAGAATTTTCTTTTTGGAAGCCTGGCATCAATACCCTCATCAGGCGGAGGGCAATGCTCCGATGCCGCACAGGTTGAATCAGCGCGCCGTGTGTGTAACATTGAAACAACACCCATTTTAAACGTGCAGGTAGGTTATATTTTGACAACCCGTTCGTTGTTTGGAAATCAGGTGGGGAAAGTACTCTTAAACTGTGTTGACTTCAAATAAACTCGTGACGTCAAAGAAGAGGGTAATAAAAATAACAGTGTATTATCGTTAGTTTGAAAATAAATAATGTTCTTGTCTGTGTGTAAATATGGCGACTTTAACGTGTTAGAATAATATTGTATGTGTGGGTGTTGTACTTTTAATTTCAAAAATATACTCTTACTCAGGGAGTCGCCGAAATGAAGTGGAACTCCAAGCCCGGCTGCCGGCCCGTTGGTCTTGAGTTCGAATCCCTAATGCGGAGGAGATGATTTTACTTAACTCTAGCTTCCAAATCAAGGCAGTCTAATATGGTACCAGGAAATGTTATGGGAAGCAAAGACAACCAGCGTAACATTGACCTCATCACCCACCCAGTGCCGATTGGTCTATTCAAATATAGGGCAAACAGCACGTGCCTAGTATGGCTCAAAGCACGAAAAACGGGTCCTTCCTTAGGTCACTAACACCTTCTTGACAAACCATAGGTTGGTAAACTGTGCTTCAAGAAAGGCGTGATGACTTATCCATAATACAAAGCCTGGGCTGCATTGTAAAGACCATGAGTTACCCATGCAGCACGACCCATCTCTCGGCCTGCATAGTTTTCTTCAGAGGAAAGGTAACACCAATACGTCTGGATTAAGACAAACTGCAGAACCTGCCAGATCAGCAAAGCAATGCTCTAACTGTCCGCCTGTCGGGGATTCGATCCCAGAGACACGTTTCCGACCAAGGCTGAGGGTCTGGTCTGATCGCCATGACATTTAATCTTCGGGTTGTATTTCCTCGCTCTAAAATAATTCTTATGCCCTCCCAATTGCGCTCCTCCACCCGAAGCCGTTGGCACAATGTGGGGTGTCGGGTTTGGTGAGCGCCGCCCAACATTCTGAGCTAACAAAAAGCAGGTAGTATCGCCTACTGTCATACGATAGCTCAGTCATATCTGACTAAGACCTCACTAACCTACTTACTTACTACCCTTATATCAGCTGTACATCACTTTCTCAAACATCCAGTTATACTTACAGTTTGTGGTCAGCAGTAAACGAAACTGATGGATAGTAATTACTTCCGCTCGTCTGTTTTCATGAGTGTCAAGTAAGTGCGGTGCTTCTGGCGGGATGATAAGTCGCACCTCACCAGGAGAATTGCAGATCTCCCTACTTCCCCTGGCTGCTGCATTGACCACGCAAAGTTCTCGAAATGGCCAGAACAATCAAGTAAAGGATAAACCTTCTCGTATTTTCTTCGGATTTGCTGTAACGTAATTCTTCCGGATTCGACTTCCAGTATTTTCTCATGATTTGTCTTGTATTATTTTTTGGGCATTTCCTCAATTTGCTTTCCTGTATTTCGGTAAATTTTCCTTCAGTATTTTCTCTGTATTTCTGTACCAGCATTTACACTAAATTTTTCACTGTAAGTATTTCCTCCGAATTTTCATTGTAGTATATCCTGATGATTTGCCTTTTATTATTTCCCGAGAATTTACTTTCCTATATTTCCTCCAAATTTGCGTTTCAGTACTTCTGCATTTGCCTTTTGGCATTTTCTCCAACTTTTCTTTAAGTATCTCCACTGAATTTAATTTTCTGTCCTGTATTTCCTGTATATTTGCCCCCCCCCCCCCCGCCCCACCCATGAGTTCCTCTGGATTATCCTCCCCCCCCCCCCCCCCCCCCCCCAGTATTTCCTTCTACCCCACCATCCCACCACTCCCAGGTATATCCTCTGATATGTCTCCCAGTTTTCCCTCTGTATTTGCCTTCCAGTATTCCACATACAAAAATAGTTCCAGGTGTCTCATATTGTAATAAGGTACATGAATTCATAAGTGCATTTGGTGGGAAAAAACAGTAGCAATGCAGAAGCAGATTCTCCCGCCAGTTTACAAGGCACCCGATGATGCTGCACCTCGTACCCCCATAGAAACATCTAACACACCCAAATCCAACCAGTAAAAGTACAAGGATACTGTTTCAGTGATTAAATTACTGCAGGCTTACATTCAACAGCGCCCCAGCTTTTTCACGTCACTCTCCCATTATCAGTACCTCTGAATGGATCATTCCGCGGGCATTAAGTAATCCCACCAGGATGCCTGTCATGAGCAGTATTTATCCATTTGACCTATTTTCTGTTCAACGAGTCTGCAGCTTTTCAGCTTATTTTGCTTTCTTCTTGTTGCCTGCTTGTGAGGGGTGTAACTAAACATTGGCGTCGTTACTTTCTAGCCTACTTATGGAAAACGGTTGTTGGAACACCACATTTCTTAGAAGAGTACAATGGATTAAAGGGAAAAAAAGAATCCAAGCAGTTTCCTGCAAAGGGTCAGTTATATGAAGGATTATCACATTGTGTTAGTCCGATTTCACGGAGGATTAAGTGGCCAGTCTTTTATGATGGCGACGACAATGATGATGATAATGAAGATGGCGACGATAACAGTGATGATGATGATGATGACGATAATGATGATGATGATGGTTATGATGATGATGGTGGTGGCGATAATGATGATAATGATGATGATGATTTTGACAGCAGCGAGGATGATGATAAGGATAGTAACGCTAATTATGATTTTGATGAAGACGAAGACGATGATGACGATAATTATGATGATGGCAGCGACGATAACGATGATGATGATTCAGGATATTAGAAAGATCGCAAAGGGTTTATTTATGTATCTTTGTCTAAGTGTGTCTACACACACGTGTGTGTGTGTGTGCGTGTGTACGTACATATAGAAATACAAAGTAGTATATCCTCTGTGTTGCGGTGAAGTCGTTCCTGGTTGTGCACTGTAGAAGTACAATAAATGAATCACCAGAAGTAGATGGTACTATTTACTAGAACATTATCACAAGTAACAAACTTGGCGTTGCGGCCAAAGCACCCCTCGTCAGCACAGAAACAACAAACATATAGCGATACAGTTACATGAAAAAACTCTATGAAGATATGTACACAATTCCAGTAGTATAGAAGAAGAGCACAGAAAGACTAAAGTAAGCTCACGCAGCTGTTTTGAAGTGAGAAACCCCGATAAATGTGAGTAGAAAATGGAGAAATGGAGCCGAGCTTGCCAGAAATACAATACTAAAGTGACGTCAAGAGAACGGCGCTTGGCCGTGCCACGAGAGTAGGAGCCATGTTTTGTTTCTTGAAACAACTTTCCACGTGTCAAGTTCCTTGCGTGCATTCCCGTGAAGTTGTTACCACAAACACAGATCTTCAGCCTGGCTTTCACCACGGGAATCATGATGAATGTGACGATAGGTATTGGCTTGGGGGGTCACCGTGGCGGGGTGGATTAACTCATCTGTCTCGTGCTATGAAGGTTGAGGATTCGTTTGGCGGTACTGCGGCGTTTAAAGAAAAGAAGTACAAGACCATGGATTCTCATGCCAGATCCCCTAAACGAATTTTTTTTTACGACAAGCTGCGCTGTGGCAAACGCTCCCAAGGCGGCCAAAGGAAGTGCTTTAAAGACACTCTGAAGATCTCACTAAAAGCTTTTAACATTTATCAAGACACTTGAGAGACTGTTGTCAAAGACTAAAATTCGTGGCGCACATCATTGCGCAAGGGTGTAGTCACTTGTGAATCAAACAGGACTTCATGAGCTGTGAAAAAGAGTCTGGGCAGAAAACCCACTGGAGACGGACCTCCTCCTGGAACGTCAAGCATTCTTTGCCCACATTGTCAAAGAACATTTCGAGACAAAATAGGCCTTACCAGACATCTTAGAACTCACGGCTCCAAACTTTCAACCCCACTGGATGGAATGAATGGTCATCATCATTCTTGATGGACAAGCACCACCACTACGTACATGGATAACATCACAAGGACATTGTACTATAGAACAGAAACAAATCAAACAATCAATGACGTAAGGTGGCAACATTGAAAAGTGCCACCAAATAGAAAGGGATATTCCCAGACAAGTCACAAAACTAGATGACCATATGAGAAACTAAGGCCGATGTGGACCACGTCATAACGGGGACGCTTGGAGAGAGGACATCAGAACAGCGGTGTTTTCTATGGGCTCCGTGTTGGAGAGGATAGGATCTGGTTTGGCGCAATCTTCTTGGTGAGCGAGGAAATCGTCTGTTGTCTCACATTCATACAGTGATGGGACCGGGACAGGAATAACCCTTAGACGAGTTAAACGCGGCTGGTAAATCCTTGGGAAAAGAGCGACCTTCCGGAAGCAATGGCAGAATTCGGGAACTTAGTCTGTATAACTGTATAACCGCCCGTCCCCGTCTTCAGGGGCAGGTTATCATATGGAGTAGCGTTCTTTGTTCTGAGAGAGCATGTAATAAATGCCTGAAATTGCGTCGGCTGGTTTGCGTCTGTTTCATCAAGGTGAGCGCTGTTTAGTATTTTGTTGTTGAGTACGAGCAATTTTATGTCTTGGAGTTGAGATACGTCGGCATGTGTCAAGACAATGTGGTGTCTCTGATCCAGAAAACATTGTGTGGATGTAAACAACGAAGATTCGCGCCATATCGCTAAGTAAACAAAGAATGCACACCAGGATCAATTCCTGAAGCACGATGCAGCACCAAGATCGCTTGTTACGCGCCAACATGGCAGTTGCCGGAAGATCATAAATTATACCAACATACTTATTGTTTGACGATAAGAAATGTGCAGGTAAACTGACTAAGTAATTGTAATTAAACTAGTCCTTCATGAGTGCACACCTTAGCTCAAAATAACGCACCACGCAACACGGAACGAAAAGCGCAGGAAGATCCGGTTGTCAAAATGTCGACACAAACAGTGGAACATTTCAGAAATCAGTGAAAATAATTATATTATTATGAGAATACCTGTATAAGGTAAGAAGAACATTAGATTATACATTAATGTATCTGGTTATTGGACACACACAAGAGCTGACGTGTCGAAATATATACAAATAATTACAAATGCCACAAGATTACAACAACATTTGCGCGTCACAGAAAGAACTGCACACATTATACACGCACCATTAGAAACATAACGATGATGGAAACACTACGGCCTACAAACGCTTGAATATTATACGCACATTGAGTTGTCTGGGGAAATAATATACACAGTTGACACGACACACTGGACACTTGAACACATTTGATGCACAACAGTCAACGAAGCAAATGACACCGAACATGAACATATTTACTGCTGACACTCTATCAAAAATGCATTATCGGCGCAAAGAACAGTTGCTACTGACATTATTTGTTCTACATTTCTTTAAACATTGACACTTGAGGACGGAGGATGCTGAAGGATGATATACAACATTATGAAAATTAAGTTGACACAGTACGCCATGATGCAAGTAATTTTCAACAACGATCCTCACTGAATCTTCACTACTGTCACATACGAGCATTGAACTTCACAAATGTTACACAGTATCACTTCATTACTTTAAACTTTACTTTCATGGGAAATCTAACACGTGTACACTTACTTGATTTGATGTCGAAGCATACAAATAGACTTTTAATGTCACATAGTACCCAATTGTTCAAGGTATTTAATCGATAACGATTCACATTGGGACAGTTATATTGATTATATCGGGACATTAAAGGACATTATACACATCACCTTGTCAGGATACTACACATCTACATCAAGATACTACTGGACACTACACTGCACCTGAAACGCATCGAGACGTTACATGGTCCTCAAGACTCTGACGCCAGGACATACGTACACTATCACACAGATTGACAACTACCATTTTTCATCGGGATACCAGACACAGTCAGCTTGTTCACGCATTGGACTTTATGTAACAGAACTGGATGCAAGCAGATCTACTGATTCCACTGTAGGCATCATTCATTCCGATACCTACAGCAGCCTAAAGTTATTACAATAAGGCTGCAGTAAAACTCAAACTTCGTCGTTACACCACAACCAACTACGTGTTATGGGTTGGTCACGGGCCGCGTAGGACCAGGGTGAGAGTACAAGTTAATTGTACTATCGTTCAAATCAGGAGCAACAATCTGTTGTATACACAGCTCCTCTGTTATATCTCAACCAGCATACCAATACTCGATTGCTGATGGCAGATCATTCTTTATCGAACTGACACTGATCTGATTGACACACAATTATTCTATATCAATTTTCGAGCGATGAATGTTATCTACGTTCAGAAGAGGCGGAAAAAGGCCAGTAACTTGTGTTGTTGATTAGTATGATGTTGAATCTTAATAAGGCACTATTTATCAATATTTTTTGTGTGGGCGGTTGGAAGGGCCTTGATGAACTAATTGAGATTACTTGATTGGTTCATGAAGTGATTTGTGTGTTGATAGTCGCCAGGTCATTACGAATTAAATTTTTGTTTTGATCTTGCGGGTGTCACCACAATACTATTATCTTGTCATAACTGTAGTAGATAGTATGTGCGTTACCCGTCAAAAAGGTGGATAAAATTTTTTTTTATTGTTTGTGAACATGTATTCGCATCACTCGTCATTCGTCTTTTATGATTGTTAGTTGTCTTGCGTTGCATATATATTGTGTATTGGATATATTTATTCATATTTATTTCTCTAGTTATATTTATTTCGATCATTATAGAGATATTTGATTGATTTTTTTTTGTGGTGTTCGAATTGACACTACAAATTTAATTGAGTTATATTTACTTAATTGTGTTACAACATTTACCTTACTATCTGAGTGATAGTGATTTCAGACAATATTACGATTTTGTCGATTCTTTTCTTCTTTTGCCTACGTCCATATTTATTTCAGTCAGATAACTCATTTTACAGGTAGGACATTAAGACAAGATGTCGACACTGCAACATTTCATCGAGTTGGGTGAGAATACTGGTTTAACCGGTGCAGAACTTCGAAATTGGGCAAGTGAGCAACAGAAGCGTGACAAGGAGGATCGACAACTTCAACTTGCAGCAGAGAAGGAAGCTAGACAACTGCAGGCTACACGTGAGAAGGAGGAACGACAGGAAAGACTGGCATCAGAAAAGCAAGCGAAACAACTTGAGAGAGAACTGAAAGAAAAAGAGATGGCGATCAGACAAAGTGAGATAATTTTGGAACGCGAACGAATGGAGTCTAGAGAAAAAGAATTAAATGCGGAAAAAGAGAAGTTAATGATAGAGATGCAAATAAAGGAGAAACAGATGGCTGCAGAAGCGGAATTGAAGATAAAGCAAATGGCTGCAGAAGCGGAACTTAAGGAAAAACAAATGGCTACAGAGGCAGATTTGAAGATGTAACAAATTGTTGCTGAAGCAGAACTTAAAGAGAAACAATTGGCTTTTGATAGGGAAAGACTTGCTACAGAAACACTCTGGAGGGACAAGGAGGTTGAATGTAACCTAAGGGTCAAGACGATTGAGATGGAACGTGGAGCGGAAATCGAACGAGAGAAAATGCTGGCTAAGCAGAACGATCCTGTGAAAAAGTACCAAGGTTTATTCAGGAATTTTCAACAAGGTGATTCTGTTAGTTCATAGATAACGAATTTTGAGGTGCTCGTAAAATATTATAAGGTACCGGAGAAGGACTACCGATTTTATTTCACCGTCACCTCGCGTTAGAGCCGTTGAAAGTGATCGAGTTAATTCCTGAGGATTTGCGTACAAACTACAAATATATGCGCGATCATGTGCTTTCACATTTTTCGTTGGACGAATCGGGGTTACGTACTAAGTTTAAAACACTTACCCCGAAATCGAACCAAACATTCCTTGATTTTGCTTCGGAAATGTCTTCTAGTTTTGACAAGTGGTGTAAGGCTGCTGATATTAATGCTAATTTTGAAAAAGTTAGAGACTTAATTATCAGAGATAGACTGTTATCTGCGATACCAGAACCTATGGCAGTATTTCTTATGGAAAATAAATGTAAGAGTTTAAGTGAGATGGAAGCTAAAGGTGAGTCTTACTTTAATGCACATAGAGACGTGTTTGCCAATTGTACTCAACCTGAATTAGTAATAGGAGCAAGTGCAAAATTCCAAAGAGGAAACGGTAAGTTTAGAAAGTTTAGTAGTGGTGGCAATAGAAATAGTCCTTACAATAGAGAAGGTGATAGACCAAGGAAAGGCCAATTCAACAGATGTCAGTATTGTAGATTATCGCATGGAAATTTAGAGATGTGTGATAAACATCCAGGTTATACCGCATATCTGAAGGACATTATTGCTAAGAAGAGAAGTAAGTATGACTCTTTTAAAAGAAGCATTAAATGTTTCTCATGTAGGGCGTACGGACACACAAGCAGGTCTTGTCCAATGAGAAATTCCTGGAAGGAAGCCAGTATCGCATATGTGTTGTCTTGTTGTAGTAGCGATTCAGATGATCTAGAGGACACACACGCAGCCATTATAGAGTCATACAATAACAAAACTAGTAAAGAAGGTCATAATAGTGATGATGAACCTACATCAGCCAACAAGAGACATATTCACGAAGCGAATGCAGCATACACTCGTCAAGGTACTCTGACGATACACCAAGCACCGGTTAATGGTTTACGAACAACCTGTTTTAGAGACACAGGGTCTGATATTACAGGTGTTAATCACAAACTCATAAGAGAAAGTGATTATACAAGTAAAAGTATTGAGTGCAGGACATTTGGGGGTACAATAGAAATGTACAAAACTGCATGGGTCAGTATAAAATGCCGATACTATAAAGGTAGAGTGTGCGCAGCAGTACTACCAAACCCATGTGCTGGGTTGATAATTGGTAACATCGCTGATGTCAAAGATTACGCTCAAACTATAGAACGCAAACCTGATGTGATACTCACAACAACACAAACCCACGTATCACAAGAAGAAGGAATTACACATTCATTAAACGTTCAACTGACTGGTAATAACAACAGTGTGGCACACAAAAATAGAACAAAAGTTAAAAACACAATAGTTACAAACAACAGATGAAATGGAATGTTGTAACCATATTTATGACAAACATGTTGAGTTGGCTTAAATTGACCTTATCTCAGGTTACATCCATAGTCACAAACACAGCCTCACAAACAAAGGCATATATTGATGATATTGCGAATAAAAATACAGTCATTCAATCACTCAAGAAAATTTACACACAAGTCAATAATAACAAACAAAATTACAATGCATTAATTAATGCGTACTTTATTTACTTGGCTTGTTTCTGCTACAAATTAATCAAATATACTTTATTGTCATTATATATAAGAGTGAAGGTTATGACAGTGTTCAAGTTAACAAAGTTGAAAAATACAAATATTGACATACGTTCAGTACGGAAACACCATAAGTATGAAAGAAAGAAAGAGAGAAAGAAATAGAATAAAAGAGAAGAATAAAAGAAAAATGAAATGGGATGAAGGTGTTAACTTCATATTAACACAAAATACATTACAGACACATTTACAGTCTTATTACTTAGAATTCCAAATTTCTTAGATCTAAATCTATATTTGTTCAAAGTGTTCACACTATTTCATATCTCCACGCTTAGGTGTGTGAAAATATTTTAGTTCTCTATTCTTCAGATAATTGTTAGTAACTATATTGTTAATTTATGATGATGAATTGGTTTAAGGATTTATTCTTGTTGAGTCATAGTATTAGAATATAATTCTGAGTTATTTTCTTAGAAAGTCTTAAATCTTTGAAATGTATGATTTTTCACATGTCTATATTTATATTACAGACCTATAAAAATAGTTTGGACAGAGGATCATGAGAAATTGTTACAACAAATAAAAACTCTATTTAGTACGTATCCTATTTTGAAATTACCTGATATTTCAAAAGACTTTGTTTTACAAACGGATGCTAGTTTACATGCTATTTCAGCGGTATTACTTCAATTACATGAAGGGAAACTACATCCTATTCTTTACTTCAGTAAGAAGCTATCTGAAACTCAGAGAAACTATGCTGTTACTGAATTAGAGGCTCTAGCTTTAATTGAAAGTATTGAGAAGTTCTCTAGATACTTACTAGGTAGGAAATTTCTGGTTCTTTCTGATAACAAACCTTTACAAATTTTCAAATCGGTTCATCCGAAGAATTCTAGAATACATAGATGATCATTACTATTACAGGACTATGAATTTTATATCTGTCACATTCCAGGAAAGGATAATAATCTTGCTGACATTCTCAGTCGATTATAGGTGAAAGACAGATCTTTGTTATAGGTTAATTGGTTGTATTTTATTGTTCTGTTCTTTCATAAGTTATTAAGTTGATAAGATATATGCACATAGCGCCTTATTAGAGAATCAATGTTATAACAATCAAATTTATAGGTAAATTATTATTACAAATAGAATGGAGGCGAATAGATGCATTTGTGACTAATTTTACATTCACTACAGCATCATCGTGTTGATGAAAATGATCAGACTACACGTGATGCGTGCTGGGGACATGGTATATTCGGTGATCAAATTACCAAATATTTCGTTGTGAACTTAACTGTCTTTATTCTATATGGTGATATTTTGTTAATAAGTTGTTCATTATTTTATTATTGGACTCAAATAGTAGTAGAAAGTAATTACCATTGAGGATCGATTAATTCGACGGTAGTAATTATTGATTGTTATTCGCATTAAGAAGGCTGTGTATTATTAATTAATATTATGTTGTATGTATCACTACAAGAAGAGCCAGAGAATAATATACAATCAAGCGATAACCTCAAAGAATCCACAGAAAAGGATCGGGGAAAAAAAGTTTCAAGGTGGAAAGCAGATAAGGCTACCCTACCCATAAAGATGAGTTGGAAAAAGAAATGGTTATATGGTACGAGAACAACAACAAGGATCAACTACAACTAACATGGTTACTTGGAAAAACTTCATTATTACCCTCGTCCGAAACTCATGGTAATACGTAGAGCTAGGACACACTTGTCATTAGGACAAGGTAGGGACTAATATGTTTATTAGTTGGTTTGATTGCCCATGATCAGCCACACGACGTCCAACGGAGGGATTGGACAGGTGGGCGTGCCCGTTATGTAGCTTTAAATAAAAATTTGAGGGTTGGTAACTTGGTAGATCCTAGAACTATGTGATTGTGGGTTAAGAAAAATTATGGTCGTGGTTGTACATATCATATATACATATTTAGAGGAGAAAAAAATTATATATCATTTTTTTTTATCGGGGAGGGGGAATTATGCCACATAGCGGCCGCGCCACCAAATAGAAAGGGATATTCCCAGACAAGTCACAAAACTAGATGACCATATGAGAAACTAAGGCCGATGTGGACCACGTCATAACACGGCAACGGGGACGCTTGGAGAGAGGACATCAGGGCAGCGGTGTTTTCTATGCGCTCCGTGTTGGAGAGGATAGGATCTGGTTTGGCGCAATCTTCTTAGTGAGCGAGGAAATCGTCTGTTGTCTCACATTCATACAGTGATGGGACCGGGACAGGAATAACCCTTAGACGAGTTAAACGCGGCTGGTAAATCCTTGGGAAAAGAGCGACCTTCCGGAAGCAATGGCAGAATTCGGGAACTTAGTCTGTATAACTGTATAACCGCCCGTCCCCGTCTGCAGGGGCAGGTTATCATATGGAGTAGCGTTCTTTGTTGTTCTGCGAGAGCATGTAATAAATGCCTGAAATTGCCGTCGGCTGGTTTGCGTCTGTTTCATCAAGGTGAGCGCTGTTTAGTATTTTGTTGTTGAGTACGAGCAATTTTATGTCTTGGAGTTGAGATACGTCGGCATGTGTCAAGACAATGGTCATCATCATTCTTGATGGACAAGCACCACCACTACGTACATGGATAACATCACAAGGACATTGTACTATAGAACAGAATCAAACAATCAATGACGTAAGGTGGCAACATTGAAAAGTGACTTTTCCCGGAGACGCCTGGGGCTCGTCCTTCGTGCAATTCTCTGGACAAGCAAATTGCCACTTTGCGGAGAAATACCCAGCCAGATGGGGTAAAACCCATGCTATGAAGTCGGCCACGTCGGCTTTAGTATTTTAGATAGGTATTGGTTGTAAATTGTCTGGACGTAGTTGTGAATGGGAGTCTTCGTGGCGAAGTGGTCAAGCCGTTTAACTCGGGCTCCGAAAGTTGTGGGTTCGATTCCGGGCCGCGTCCTTCGGTTCACGAGTTAAATTTTTCGGAGACTCATGTGGTTCGTCGCTAGAGCTACGGAGTTCGTGCTTTGTGCGACGCTTTTCGCGCTGCGGAAAGAGACCGAGCCATATTGGATAAAACCCGGTGCAATGAAGTCGACCCTGTCGACTTTTAAGCAACTTTTTGTCTGGGCGTAGTTGTGAACGGTCTGGACGTGGTTATGAATTGTTTGGACTTGGTTGTGAATGGTCTAGATGTGGTTATGAATGGTCTGGATGTGGTTGTGAATGGTCTAGATGTGGTTGTGAATGGTCTAGATGTGGTTGTGAATGGTCTGGATGTGGTTGTGAATGGTCTGGACTTGGTTGTGAATTGTCTGGACGTAGTTGTGAATGGTCTAGATGTGGTTGTGAATGGTCCAGATGTGGTTGTGAATGGTCTAGGTGTGGTTGTGAATGGTCTAGATGTGGTTGTGAATGGTCTAGATGTGGTTGTGAATGGTCTGGACTTGGTCGTGAATGGTCTGGACGTGGTTGTGAATGGTCTGAATGTGATTGTGAATGTTCTGAATGTGGTTGTGAATGGTCTGGACCTCGTTTTGAGCCGTCTGGAGATTTGGATATACCGAAAAATATGTCGTATTTCATAGACATAAAAACAATGAAATACAGAGGTTCTAAAAAAAAAACTGGAAATGCAAAGAAAGTTTAATAGAGGCCCTGGAGATACGGATATACAAAAAAAATTCATATTCCATGGAAACAAACTCAATCAACTACAGAGGCTCTAGAAGAACTGGGAATGAAAAGAGAGTTAATGAAAGAAATAACAAGAGACAAGTGAAATATTTCTTCCACGTTAAAGAATAACATTCTTATATTAACCATACTGTAGGGTAAGACTGAAGGCAATCAAGCAAGAGGTAGACAACGATACAAGTGGGAAG
The DNA here is from genome assembly GCA_963921405.1 of Cepaea hortensis. Lineage (NCBI taxonomy): Eukaryota > Metazoa > Mollusca > Gastropoda > Stylommatophora > Helicidae > Cepaea > Cepaea hortensis. Next base: position 100,530,824 of record OY992887.1, on the reverse strand, counting down.
ATAATATCAAGAGATGGAAGAACACCAGTCTGACAGAATGTGCAATCAAGGCGAGGAGCAGACAGTGTTAGAGATCTATTTCAGCCAACCTTGATAGTGAAGACGGCACCTTCTGATTGAATCATTGATTGAACAAAGTTCTTTACACTGACCATCAAAGCACACACGCCAACGCAAGTAAGGTCCGAATTTCTGGCAGCGAAACGTGTTTGGAGTTTGCACTTAATAGTGCCAGACCCAATTCAAATACCGTTAGCTCACTTTCAGTACTGCAGTCACGGACAAGTAAACACATCCACAAGTTAACGCGTTTGGTTGTCTAAATATAGATGGTCGGTGCAGGGTCATTGTCGGTGCAAGGTCGGTTCCACAGAAGGTAAAGGGCAGGTCATATATTTATGACCCGGAGAGACAAAGCGGTAGAGATGATACGCTTTGGGTGGATGGAAGGTTTAATAGATGGATGGGTGAATGGATGGAATGAGAGATAGACACGCAAATAAACACACAGTCAAACAAATAGATATACAGATGGAGAAACAGATAGATAGAAGTAGAAAATGATTACAACACAGAGACACAAATATAGAAAAGGAGAATATAGACAGACAAACAGACAGATACATATTCAGAGAGACGGACAGGCAGGCAGGCAGGCAGACGCATGTAGACATACCGACAGATATACATAGGCAGCTAGACTGACAGAGAGACAGAGAAACAGACAAATATATAGCAGACAAACAAAGATAGACATACCGACAGATATACAAAGAGACATATAAATATATAAACAAACAAATAGACACACAGACAAACAAACACACCGATAGATAGGCAGAAAAAGAGACAGACCAACAGATACCAAAAAAAAAAGCAGACAAATAAATAAACAGACACATAAACAAACAAACAACAAACAGACAGAGAGACAGACAGACAAAAATAGAGACAAACAGACTGATGGACAAACAGACAGATAAACAGACAAGCAGGCATCCAGACAGGAAAACAACTCCGTATTCAGGCAGTAGGGTAGAGTAACACATAAAGTGCCCCATGTCACGCCATGAGGCTCGAGGATACACCCATGAACCCACACCTGAACCCACAAGTATGGAATACGGACATAATTCGTATCTAACCAATGAAATAGCATCATATGTCTTAGAATTGTATATTCAACCAGCGTTGGTCACATAACAAACACCTCAAACACATCGGACCCCAATGCTATGTCCAGTGTATTATTACAAAGAAAGTTAATAAATATTGATGTACAAACAGCATAGCAGGTAGTGGGAAACGCGGTCACGCACTGACTAGCACCCTTACCGTCCAGCCCGGGGGTTATAAATTCGAATCCTCATCTAGACAACTGTTTTAAAATCTGACTTTTGCTTCGAGGTCAACCCAGACTTGGATGAGTACCAGGAACTATTTTGGGAAGTGAAGGTGGCGGTGGGATGTTAACCACATCGCCCGTAGACATCCAGTGTTAGTCTATACACATATGGGGGTAGCAAGTTGATGATGATGATGATGATGATGATGATGATGATGAAGGTGCTTTACTTTTAACTGCGCCAGATACGGCCGTTAGGATCTGAAATGTGAGGTCTTCGTATCCTCTAGGTAACGGTATAGGTGAACGACCAGTTACCATCCTCGACACCTTCCCGTCCCAGTCAATTCCATAAGCATTCCATCCATCCATCCATTCATCCATCCATCATGTGCCATGCCGTAAGCGAGCATGGGCGGTAATGATTCGCCATTTCACTCCATCACCGGAGTCGTGGATCAGCTCAGTGTTCTTGTCTCGGCCATGCCATGTGGTCAATCCATCCAGGTATTTACTTCTCTGCCCTCCCCTTGTTCTCGTCCCCTCGATCTTGCTAGCTGTCACGAAGTTCTTCGATGTATTTCTTCTCATACGTAACATGTCCAAAACATTTTGACTCTACGTCTAATTTCTCTAATCAATTTACGATTTTCATTTGTTTCTTGTAGTACTTGGTCATTGGTTTTTCTGTCTGTCCATGGTATTCTTTGCATTACATGGTATTTATTTTAAATCCACATCACCCACCAAGTGCCGACTGGACTACAAATATGGATACTGCACCATATACCCAAGCGCATTTAGACGTGTAAGAGAATCCTTTATTATTATTTTACTTACTCGTGTCAATGGTACCGCAATACTTGGAGCCGTACTGGTCGGGAAAATATTCCTTCCTCAATCGAGGAATTGAACCTGTTCGATCTATTTGGAAGAAAAGTGCAAAAACCACTTTACCACCCCCACTCAAACAGCATCTACAAGATTACGGCAATTAAGATGTCTAAGGAAGGTGAATGACAAGGCAAGACAGATGTGGGAACAGTTTTAGGCACGAGCTGGTATGTCGAGTGCCTGTAGCCCAGCTTCAAACGCTCGCCGTTGGTGCATGCAAGCGATAGAACCCGGACTCGCAGACTATCATATTCCCAAGCCGAGCGTAGACTGATTGCTTTCTCGCGCGAACGAGTGAGCCAAGGTTCTTCTACTCCAGGCTAGCGTCATTTCTGCTGAGCGTTGTGTGTACGGCTATTAAGTTTGTCTTCGTATAATGCTAATTACAGAAGGATTTGAACCTACAGAGAATTATATAGTGGTGTAGAGTTGATGTAGACCTCGTTTTGATTTTAGAATAGTTTCTGTGAGTGTAGAGAACTGTAATGTTTAGTGTTAATTTTATAACAGAATTTCTTGTTCAGATTTGTTTAGAGCATTGATTCTTGATTTTGATCTTTCGAAAAGTGTCTGTTGTAAAACTGTTCCGCAGTCGGTTTTTAATAAATAATTCTTAAACTGGATTTTTCGAGAAGTCGATATTAGTTGGCGTTTATTTTTAAATAGTATTTCATTGTCAGCTTAAAGTGTTTAATTAATTCAATGCCGAAGGATAATATATAGCCTATTATTACCTCCTATTTGGACAGAAGGACGTTATATCGCCATACTAGGGTCATCGTGGTATCTGTTTTGTTTCATAGTATCTTGGTATTTTCAATTGCAATGCTCAGTGAACGGAGAGTTGCATTATAATAATTGTACATTTTATTGCGTACCGTGTTTGGTGCAAACTTTTCGTTTGGTACAGAATTAGTTAAAGAATGGAAACATTCGTTTTAATTTTCAAAACATTAATTTGTATACACTCTGAATAGTATTTTAGAAATCAACATTCTATAGTTGTGAAGAATTTTAATGATGATCTTAAAATGTCATTTGGGTATGCTTAACGTTGGCTACTTGTGATGTTCAGATGTATCGTAACACCGATCTTTGATAAAGTAACGAGAAGAGAGGCGTCGGAGGCCTTTGTGACGACCGGATGGGTCAATGGGAGAAGAAACAGAGGTAGACGGAGAGAAACGATGCTGGATGGACTGAGATGGTCGTAGGGAGGCATTTCATCAGCAGACTTGATCCAAAGGGCCGTGGATGGATATTTAAGGACAGATATGGACGTCTACCCCAACTGCCAAGACACATGATGATGGTGATAAAGATGGTGGTGGTAGTGGTGGTGGTAATTGTTTTGATGATGATGATGATGATGATGATGATGATGACGATGATGATGTTGATAACGGTGATGATTATAATGATAGTGGTTATTATGAGATGCATCAACAATTTTTGTTCCCGTTGGCTCGCTTTGAACTCAAGAGTAATCCAAACACGTGAAACTATTTCTAGTACACTGGAACATCTCTATTACCAGTGTCCCTCGCCATCAGGCGAACCCACTCTGACTTCTGATGTACTTGTAATTTACACCTCCAAGTCAAGGAAGAGAAGTCAACACTTTAGTCCAAATGACCCGTGTAGGGGTTAAACCCACTACCTCGGTATCAGCGCACCGGATGTTTAAAAAAGAGCGCTATTACCAATTTGGCTATTTGCCGCTGTCCAATTATAGCTACCCACAGTAATAAAAGAATATTTTGTCAATCATCATTGATGCTACCGAGTAAACGAACAGTGTTGAGAACGTACAGGTTGGTTAGTTAGTAGGTTGGCTAATTGGCTGGTTAGTTGGTTGTTTGATTGGGTGGTTAGATGGTTGGCTGAATGGATGGTTAGTTGGTTGTTTGATTGGGTGGTTAGTTTGTTGTTTGATTAGGTGGTTAGTTAGTTTACTGATTGGTTGGTATAATGATTGGTTGGTTAGTTGGTTGTTTGATTAGGTGGTTATTTGGTTTGCTGATTGGTTGGTTAGTTAATTGTTTGATTGGGTGGTTAGTTGGTTTGCTGATTGGCTGGTTAGTTGGTTGTTTCATTGGGTGGTTAGTTGGTTGTTTGATTGAGTTGTTAGTTGGTTGTTGATTGGGTGGTTAGTTGGTTGCTTGATTGTGTGGTTAGTTGGTTGTTTGATTGGTTGGTTAGTTAGTTGTTTGATAGGTTGGTTGTTTGTTTGATTGGTTGGTTAGTTGGTTGTTTGATTGGCTGGTTATTTGGTAGTTTGAGTGGGTGGTTAGTTGGTTGGCTGATTGGATAGTTAGTTGGTTGGCTGGTTGAATAGTTAGTTGGTTGGCTGGTTGGTTAGTTAGTTGGTTGCTTTTGTTCTTAAGTCGGAATGGGCTCGCAGGAAAGCGAGGGACACTAGTAATAAGGAAAGCTAACCCATACGCAAAAGTCAGTCCAGCGCATTAGAAGTAGCTATACGTATATTGACTACACTTGAATTCAAACAACACAAAACAAACACTCTCTGCTTGTAAACTATTGTAAACACCTGCAACGTCTTCCTTATTGTTTGCTATTATTTATAACATCAGATGGAAGATGCACAACAGATATCAAGGGCAGAATAGGGCAAGCAAAGGCTGCATTTTAAAAAAAAATGAAGAATATCTTATGCAATAAGTCGCTATCATTGAATGTAAGAAAGAGAGTGCTGATGTGCTATATAGAACCTGTCTTGTTGTATGGCTGTAAATCTTGGAATATAGATGAACAAATCAGGAAGAGATTGGAAGCAACAGAGATTGGTTCCATAGTCGAATGTTACGAATTCCTTGGACTGCCAAAGTAACTAACGACGAATGCCTTAAAGAGGCTGGCAAAACTAGAACATTATATACAACAATAAGAAAGAGACAAAAAACTTTGTTTGGTCATGTGATGAGAAGAGAGGCGCTGGAGAACATCGTGACAACTGGAAAGATCGAGGGGAAGAGAGGCAGAGGCAGACCACGAGAAATGATGCTGGATGGATTGAGACGGTGGCATGGAGGAATATCAACGGCAGAGTTGATCCAGAAAACCAAAGACCGAGATCTGTGGAGAGCCATGAACGTCAACGCCAGTCGGCACGGCACTTGATGATGATGATTCTAAAAGACTAGATGTCCGATCAGCTACCCAATGCTCAGTGGCACGTATGACATCCTTTGGTTTCTGTTTTTTCCCCCGTAAAAATTCCGATGTACTTGAGTCAAAGGCAAACATCCTACCAACAGACAACTTCTTCTTCTTCTTCTTCTTCTTCTTCTTCTTCTTCTTCTTCTTCTTCTTCTTCTTCTTCTTCTTCTTCTTCTTCTTCTTCTTCTTCTTCTTAATTTACTTTTTCATCTATTTTTGTTTGTTCGCTCGCGTTGAACCCAAGCGTAGTGCCTAAACGTGCTACAACTGCATGTAACACTGGACTGATTTTTGCCACTGGACTGATTAGCTTTCCCTATTACCAGCGTCCCTGGCCATCAGACGAACCCACTTGGACTTCTGAGGTATTTCATCTGCTTAACATCGCCCCTTTCTCCTCCTTCCCCTGTTTGTTCTTCTACTTAGTACCTTCACTGATCTGGTAAATTTATGACCAGAAAACAAGAAAGTCGCTTTCACATCATAACGTCAATAATCGGTGTCCTGGGAACATTTGAAATATTTACGGCTGTATCCGTATCCAGCGTGAGGAAGCTTAACAAGTCCAGCTCATAAAACACTAACCAGCCTTCATTCAGTGTTACTTTGGCTGTAAAGGTGGGATAAATTTATGGTGTGAAGCTTTCTAAGGCATCACCGCTAGACATCTTGATGTCTTTCACGTGAAGCCAATCTCTGGCAACTGATTTTTCATATGTTTAACCTCATTTGACCTTAGATAGTCTAGTTGTTATGTTAATATATATCCTCCTTAGAAGACGAGTTTCTGTGTCGTGGTTTCGTGCCTGTCTCCGAAGGTTGAGGGTTCATTTTTGCTTTTAGTTTAGTTTAGTCGACGGATCAACATCACGGCACACGGGTGTAATCCATAAGTGCTCCGTTCTACTCCTAACTCAAGTCTGAGTCCGGAGCATCTCAGCTCAGTGCACGAAATCCGTAGCACCGGCGAGGATCCTGGAATACTTTGGGTAGATTAACTCGAAATTTTGCCCGGCAGCGCCGTTAGGCAACTCTTTTTCGTTTCCAACTGCCAAGGGATGTTTTTACGTGCGCAACAATAAACACGGGCGTCCGATCTCACTACCCACAGACCAGGTGACATTTTTTTACTAGAAGTCCACGTGAAAAAATCCCGGCCCTCACCGGGGCCTGAACCCGGGACATCCAGCACTCGAGGCGGACACCATACCTCGAGACCACTCAGCCCCTTAGGGGTTCGATTCCAGATTACATCATTCGGTTCAGGGGTGTACTTGTCTTGAAACTCCTAGGGGTTGTCGCTGAAGCTACGGAGTTCTTGCTTTATGCAAAAAATTTTGCAGGCCGCAATGCGGGAAGAGGCCGAGCCATATGGGATCAAACGTTCGGTAGTTTGCCATTGTTTCTGAACGAGAAGTTAACATTCAAGTCCTAATGACAGGCGTGTGAAACAAACCCACTACACCGCAGTCAGTATAGAAAGTTTCCGCTCCCTTACACCTCTTAGCCACGCCGACCTAATGGCTGAGAATACGGCTGGATAAATTGGCACGGCTAAAGGTAGACTGACTCCTATACCAGATGCCACTCCTTTACATTTTTTCAGCAACGACAGGAGGTAGGTGGCCAGTTCTTTTCCTCGATGCCTTTCCCTTCTAGACAATTCCCACAATTATCAGGTAGCTATTTCTTGAGGGTGGGTCGACCCCAGATCCATACTGTTAGAAAAGAAATAATCTCGTCTCTGGTTGCTGCTGACCCCGGATCTCTGTCTTCGGAAGCAAGCGGGCTACCCTCAAAGCCACCACGGTTCCTGGTATAACATTGACTCTTATAACAGTAAAGTCCATTGGTTATCTGGCTACCATGAGCCATGGTATAACTGTTACACTCTTATAACAGTTAGAGTCCATTGATTATGTGGCTACCATGAGCCGTGGTATAACAATGACAATCTTACAACAGTTAGAGTCCATTGATTATGTGGCTACCATGAGCCATGGTATAACTGCTACACTCTTATAACAGTTAGAGTCCATTGATTATGTGGCTACCATGAGCCATGGTATAACAGTGACAATCTTACAACAGTTAGAGTCCATTGATTATGTGCCTACCATGAGCCATGGTATAACAGTGACACTCTTATAACAGTTAGAGTCCATTGATTTATGTGGCTACCATGAGCCATAGTATAACAGTTACACTCTTATAACAGTTAGAAGCCATTGATTGTGTGGGTACTTTTCTAATGTTGCAGCTCTTTTTCGATTAACTCCAACTCCGGGTTATTTACTGGGCATTTTACGTTCAGTAGTTTGCTATTGCTTTCTGAGCGAGAAGCCACCTTTGAAGTCCAACTGACTGGCATACGGAATGATCCCACTACCCCGGTTTTTGCGTACCGGAAGTTTAAAAGCGAGTACTTGTTTACCGTTATGCGAGTAACTAATGCAAATAAAAAATAAAATAGGAAAGCATGCGTCATGTGTTGACAATATTATGGGATGTTTTGATAGTAATACGTGATGTGTTGCTAGTAATGAATGATATGTTTATAGTAATACGTGATGTGTTGATAGTAATGAATGATATGTTTATAGTAATACGTGATGTTGTGATAGTAATACAAGATGTGTTGAGATTAAAACGTGATTTGTTGATATTTAATACATGATGTGTTGACAGTAAAACTCTGAAACGTGATTTGTTGATAGTAATAGATGATGTGTTGACAGTAAATCTGGAAGTGCTGGTAGCAACACGAGATGTGCTGGTAGTAATACGGGAAGTGCTGGTAGTAATACGGGAAGTGCTGGTAGTAATACGGGAAGTGTTGGTAGTAATACAGGAAGTGCTGGTAGTAATACGGGAAGTGCTGGTAGTAATACGGGAAGTGCTGGTAGTAATGCGGGAAGTGCTGGTAGTAATACGGGAAGTGCTGGTAGTAATGCGGGAAGTGTTGGTAGTAATATGGGAAGTGCTGGTAGTAATACAGGAAGTGCTGGTAGTAATACGGGAAGTGTTGGTAGTAATATGGGAAGTGCTGGTAGTAATACGGGAAATACTGGTAGTAATACAGGAAGTGCTGGTAGTAATACGGGAAGTGTTGGTAGTAATATGGGAAGTGTTGGTAGTAATACAGGAAGTGCTGGTAGTAATACAGGAAGTGCTGGTAGTAATACAGGAAGTGCTGGTAGTAATACGGGAAGTGTTGGTAGTACTACAGGAAGTGCTGGTAGTAATACAGGAAGTGCTGGTAGTAATACGGGAAGTGTTGGTAGTAATACGGGAAATACTGGTAGTAATACAGGAAGTGCTGGTAGTAATACGGGAAGTGTTGGTAGTAATATGGGAAGTGTTGGTAGTAATACAGGAAGTGCTGGTAGTAATACAGGAAGTGCTGGTAGTAATACAGGAAGTGCTGGTAGTAATACGGGAAGTGTTGGTAGTACTACAGGAAGTGCTGGTAGTAATATGGGAAGTGTTGGTAGTACTACAGGAAGTGCTGGTAGTAATACGGGAAGTGCTGGTAGTAATACGGGAAGTGCTGGTAGTAATACGGGAAGTGTTGGTAGTACTACAGGAAGTGCTGGTAGTACTACGGGAAGTGCTGGTAGTAATACGGGAAGTGCTGGTAGTAATACGGGAAGTGTTGGTAGTACTACAGGAAGTGTTGGTAGTAATATGGGAAGTGCTGGTAGTAATATGGGAAGTGTTGGTAGTACTACAGGAAGTGTTGGTAGTAATATGGGAAGTGCTGGTAGTAATACAGGAAGTGCTGGTAGTAATACGGGAAGTGCTGGTAGTAATACAGGAAGTGCTGGTAGTAATATGGGAAGTGCTGGTAGTAATATGGGAAGTGTTGGTAGTACTACAGGAAGTGCTGGTAGTAATATGGGAAGTGTTGGTAGTACTACAGGAAGTGCTGGTAGTAATATGGGAAGTGCTGGTAGTAATATGGGAAGTGCTGGTAGTACTACAGGAAGTGTTGGTAGTAATACGGGAAGTGCTGGTAGTAATATGGGAAGTGCTGGTAGTAATATGGGAAGTGTTGGTAGTACTACAGGAAGTGTTGGTAGTAATACGGGAAGTGCTGGTAGTAATATGGGAAGTGCTGGTAGTAATATGGGAAGTGTTGGTAGTAATATGGGAAGTGCTGGTAGTAATACAGGAAGTGCTGGTAGTAATATGGGAAGTGCTGGTAGTAATACAGGAAGTGCTGGTAGTAATATGGGAAGTGCTGGTAGTAATACAGGAAGTGCTGGTAGTAATATGGGAAGTGCTGGTAGTAATATGGGAAGTGTTGGTAGTACTACAGGAAGTGTTGGTAGTAATACGGGAAGTGCTGGTAGTAATATGGGAAGTGCTGGTAGTAATATGGGAAGTGTTGGTAGTACTACAGGACGTGCTGGTAGTAATACGGGAAGTGCTGGTAGTAATATGGGAAGTGCTGGTAGTAATATGGGAAGTGTTGGTAGTACTACAGGAAGTGTTGGTAGTAATACGGGAAGTGCTGGTAGTAATATGGGAAGTGCTGGTAGTAATATGGGAAGTGCTGGTAGTAATACAGGAAGTGCTGGTAGTAATACGGGAAGTGCTGGTAGTAATACAGGAAGTCCTGGTAGTAATATGGGAAGTGCTGGTAGTAATATGGGAAGTGTTGGTAGTACTACAGGAAGTGTTGGTAGTAATACGGGAAGTGCTGGTAGTAATATGGGAAGTGCTGGTAGTAATATGGGAAGTGTTGGTAGTACTACAGGAAGTGTTGGTAGTAATACGGGAAGTGCTGGTAGTAATATGGGAAGTGCTGGTAGTAATATGGGAAGTGTTGGTAGTACTACAGGAAGTGCTGGTAGTAATACGGGAAGTGCTGGTAGTAATATGGGAAGTGCTGGTAGTAATATGGGAAGTGTTGGTAGTAATACGGGAAGTGCTGGTAGTAATACAGGAAGTGCTGGTAGTAATATGGGAAGTGCTGGTAGTAATATGGGAAGTGTTGGTAGTACTACAGGAAGTGTTGGTAGTAATACGGGAAGTGCTGGTAGTAATATGGGAAGTGCTGGTAGTAATATGGGAAGTGTTGGTAGTAATATGGGAAGTGTTGGTAGTAATATGGGAAGTGCTGGTAGTAATATGGGAAGTGTTGGTAGTACTACAGGAAGTGCTGGTAGTAATACGGGAAGTGCTGGTAGTAATATGGGAAGTGCTGGTAGTAATATGGGAAGTGTTGGTAGTAATATGGGAAGTGCTGGTAGTAATACAGGAAGTGCTGGTAGTAATACAGGAAGTGCTGGTAGTAATACAGGAAGTGTTGGTAGTAATACAGGAAGTGCTGGTAGTAATACAGGAAGTGCTGGTAGTAATACGGGAAATACTGGTAGTAATACAGGAAGTGCTGGTAGTAATACAGGAAGTGCTGGTAGTAATACGGGAAGTGCTGGTAGTAATACCGGAAGTGCTGGTAGTAATACGGGAAGTGTTGGTAGTAATATGGGAAGTGCTGGTAGTAATACAGGAAGTGCTGGTAGTAATACAGGAAGTGCTGGTAGTAATACAGGAAGTTCTGGTAGTAATACGGGAAGTGTTGGTAGTAATATGGGATGTGCTGGTAGTATTACGGGATGTGCTAGTAGTAATACGGGACGTGCTGGTAGTAATACGGGAAGTGCTGTTAATAATGCGGGAAGTGTTGGTAATAATACGGGATGTGTTGGTAGTAATTCGGGTTTAGACAGTTGTAATATAGTAATGAGTGATTTATTGACAGTACAAACGGATGTTATGACAGTGATAGTAATGTGTTGTCCGTAATAAGGGTTCTGCTGACAGTAAAATGGGGTTTGGTGACGGCAAACAGGGTGTGTTAATAGTAACCAGGGACGTGTTGACGTACAGTAGCTAGCAATGTTGAATGTGTTGATAAACAAGGCGTGTTCTGGTATAGTTCAACTTTGTTCTGTGAATTTGTTAGTGTTTCTGAAACAACATTTCATCATACCTGGTTGTGCATTTTACAGACATATAATACTCTCGGACGCCATGATTCGCGAACATTTAACAAGCGGAAGTATAGAAACAATGTATTAGATTTGACTATGGAAAGCGATGGCATACTTGGGGTTCAAACCTCGAAGTCGCCTCGATCAATGGATCATGCTGGACCAGAGATGACCGCCGAGGACAAAGAGACTGCTCTTGTGGCTATTACGACATTCATGGCAGCCATCATCGCTTTGGGTACGATAGGTGAGTGTTTGTTTCTGGGTGGTGTTTTATTCCTGTGTTTCTACTGTGGTTTTACTGAATAACCGGTCTCTGTGGCTAAGGGCTTGCGAACGCATTTTGTGAGCCCGTATACCCGGGTTCGAAACACGGCGGTGCTGGTTTTTTTCGAAAAAGGTATAGGGGCCGGTCGTTCAGAAAGGAATGGCAAACTACTGAATGTAACACTTGCCTAGTACATCAACAGCAGCTGAAAAAATGCTGGTGTTGAGTGCAACGTCCCGTAAGGGATACGCAACACAATTTTACTGAATAAAGAGACGAAGATGAATGAAGAAGAACAAGAAGGAGGAGGAGATGACGGACGATTGGACAGAGGAGGAGTAGGAGAAGGAGTAGAGAGGTGAAAGCGAAGGAGGGGCGAGGAGAGAGGATGCGAAGAAGAAGAGGAGACAGAAGTAGAAGAAGAAGACAAAGAAAAAGAAGGAGAAGGAGGGGGAAGAGAAGTAGGGGCAAGAAGAGAGGAGGTGAAGAAGAAGAAGTGGTAGAAGAAGAAGAAGAAGAAGAAGAAGAAGAAGAAGAAGAAGAAGAAGAAGAAGAAGAAGAAGAAGAAGAAGAAGAAGAAGAAGAAGAAGAAGAAGAGGAGAAGCAACTGGAGAAGGAAGGAGAGTAGAAGAATAAGAAGAAGAAGGTGGAGGGGGTGGCAAAGGAGAATGGGCAGGGGTGGGAGAGATGAAGAGAAGGAATAGAAAGATTAGAGAAAAAAAGAAGGAAGAGAAGGAGGAAGAGAAGGATGATGACGAGGGAGGAAGAGTAAAGAAATATAAGAAGGCGTTAAACCCTCACATTCTCTACAGTTGTTGATGGTTCCACGCTGCTACCACTTACAGAAGTACTTGTAACTGACACAACAATGTTTGTAGGGTGTAAATTATGCCGTGGCACTTCGGCGGAACCTGCCTACTTTCTTGTCTAAAGAAGGACCCTCTTCTACTCCGTGAGTTATGCTGGTCACATGGTGCTAGCCCACATTGTTTTGACCAATCGGCGCTCGAGATAGATTGTATCTGTGGCGAAGTGGTTAAGGAGCCTGCCTCGTGCTCCGAAGGTAATGGGTTCGATTTCGGACTCTGACATTCGGTTCGCGAGTGCAATTTTCTCGGAGACTCCAGGGGTCGTCGCTGGAGCTACAGAGTTCGTGCTTTGTGTGACGCTGTCAGCAGGTCGCCCTGCGGAAAGAGACTTAGTCGTGTTGGAGAATACTTGGCACAATAAAGACGACCCTTCTCGTCTTTAAACCTCTTTTAAAGATATGTAAACAATATTTTTTTAAAAAATGAAGAACATTTTATGGAATAAGTCCTTATCATTGAAAGTTGGAAAAACAATTCTTGCATGTTATATAGAATCAATTTTAACACATGGTTGCATTTTCTGGACAATTAATAAACAGGTGAAAATTCCCTAGAGGCCTTAGAGATGCGATTTTATAGAAGAATGCTGACATTAATTGGACAGCCAAAATGAGCAGTCTGGACATTTTGAGGGAAGATAAGTCGCAAAGACAACTTATAACAAACAGAAAGAAGTAATCATCATTTGTTGGCCACATTATGAGAAGACTAAAACTGGACCATGTTGTGATAACCGGAAAAATTTGTGGAAAGAGAGATAGAGGAAGACGGCATGAGAAAATTCTTGACAGGTATGACACTGGGGCATGATAGTGATGAGGATGATGATGACGATAACGATGATGATGAGGAGGAGGATGGCGATGGTGGTGGTGATGACGGTGATGATAATCAATATCAGGAATGTCGTTTTTTTTACAAGAACATCTCCTTGTACCTATTTCAGACTGGGCCGACCTGGATCCTGGATCAGTTGAACAAGAATAATAGATGATGATGATGATGATGATGATGATGATGATGATGATGATGATGATGATGATGATGATGATGATGATGATGATGATGATGATGATGATGATGATGATGATGATGATGATGATAATGATGAGAATTATGATGGCGATGATGATGATGGTGATTGTGATGATGATGGTGATGATGATTATGATAATGATCAATAGCAGGCATGTCGTTTTACTTACAAGAACATCTAGCCTGGGTCGAACTGAAGCCTGGGTCAATTCAACAAAAATAATCCCTGGACTTGACTGGGATTCTATCGCATACAAACAGACGGGCAGGCAAGTGTCCTGAGATTTGTTTAAATAAATAATTCGGGCTAAAAGGAGAAACTTGCACAACAGAGAAACCACAACACGATGGAATTCGGTCAAAGATGTGATTAGCAATGGAATAGGACAGAAAATCGACTGTTGGTATGCAGATGTGAATAAACATCTAGCTTGCGGCAACGTTTGGGGTCGGGCAGTGGATAGACTCATCATCATCATGTTCCATGCCGATAAGCGTAGGCGGTCATGTTTCGCCAACTCACGCGATCACCAGAGTAGTGGATCAGCTCAGTGTGCTTGTCTAGACCATACCACGCGGCCAAGCCATCCATGTATTTACTGTCTCTCCCGCATTCTCTTTCCCTTAATCTTGCCAGATGTCACCAAGTTCTCTAATTTATTTATTCTTATATCGTAACCAAAAAATTGTGACTGTCTACGTCTAATTTCTCTAATCAGTTTACGATTTTCATTTGTTTCTTGTAGGACTTGGTCATTGGTTTTTTTTTTTTTTTTTTTTTTTTTTTTTTTTTTTTTTTATGTTTGTCCGTGGTATTCTTTGCATTTTCCTCAGAAACCACATTTCCACAGCCATCAGATGTTTTTCAGCTTGTCTGCTCATTGTCCACGTTTCACATCCATACAAAAGTACAGGTTCTATGTAGCACTTCAAAACTCTTTTTTTTCTCCTTGCAAATGACATTTTTTTAAAATTGATCAGTATGATCTCCATCTTGCAAAAGGCTACCTTTGACATAGCGATTCTTGTTCTAATCTCTTCAAGGCATCTCCTATCAGATGGTATGACTGTTCCGAGATAATTGTACAGATTCACTTGTTTAAGAATATCCCCATTTACTTGTATATTACATTGTGACCGGACTCGAATTTGTAACACTGACTTGGGCTCGGTAGGTTGACCTAGCATACACTGGGTATCCAGAAATGTTCTGAGAGGTAAAGACGACAGATGTGATACAGACCACACCACCGGCCGAGTGCCGATTGATCGAGTGCTGATTGACCTAGTGCCGATTTACAGAGTGCCGATTGGCCGAGTGCCGATTGACCGATACAAATATGGATCAAGCACCATGCGCCTTAAGGCACGTAAAATGGTGCTTTACTGACATTGTTTACTGCACTGCCCTTTTCAGGGTCCATACCCCACTGGTCCAAGCCTGACATCCAGCTCACGCCTGTGGCTCCTAGTAGCTGTCAGCATGCGACAGCCGCTATCTCCCTGACAACGGATGTGACAGTCTTACTAAACCAAGCGCCGGTAACCGATTCGGCGTCACACCAATTGGTGAACTAGGGTATGCAGAAATACGGAATAAATCATTGATGATTCAACGGGCAAGATGGCGTTTACCTGCAAAGCGTTATGGAACGTAAAGAGCACAGCAAGGCACATAGAGCGCCCTGGTCATCCATTGCACCTGCATTTGTCTCCAGTCATCTTGACTTGTCTTGCCACTGGACTCAGATGGGCGCAGGCGAGAGAGTGAGGTCGATGAATTGCGCAACTCTTCCTCACTTTAACCCAATTCATCGCGTAAGTCATTTTTCATCCAACTTACTGTACAACCAGGACAGGGGGCCGCGGTAGCGCCGTAGCTAGCCCGCTTGCTTGGCGGTATAGTAGTCATGGGTTTGAATCCCCATGGAGGTGGGTATTTGTAAATTGACCTGAGCGGTCCTGTGGATCCAGTCTACAATGGATACCGGAAGATGCTCTAGGATGTAAAAGCGGCGGCCATGATACTAATAACACCCCCAATTGAGTGCCGCTTGGTCTATAAACATATGGGGCTAGCACCATATACCCAATTAGTCTATGTTTGCTTTAAAGGACAATGTGGGTTACTTATACAATCTATGGTTCCGTCGCCCTGCTACTGAGTTTAGTGCGTGGAGCGACACCGTGAGCTGTGAATTTCGTGTGGAGTGCTTTTATATCTGTCCGCGTTTGTTTGTAGCGTGAACTGCATGTTCAGAAAAATTGCGACCGGTCGGTCGCTGAACTAACTGGGTTGCTTTATGCAGTAATGTGTGGCTGCTGGTTTTTCTAGTGACTGCTGCTTCCATGAACTGTATTTTTCGTGGGGGAATTTTGTGATGGCATTCTGCCAGCGGCACTAAGCATAGTATACCTATGCGGGCTGTTGGTTTGTCATTGTTTGTTCAATTTTTCACATGGGGCAGTGAGGAGAAATGTGTGTGACATTCACTGGTACAAGAACAGAGCATAATGGGGCGACCCTACGCAGTGAAGTTGGAACCGCGACTAATGACTAACTTATACAGTCGACAGATTTCGAATCCTGATGTGAAAATACAAACACCAAACAGAAAACACGTCCCAAAGACGAAGTCCGCTATAGACTTGTGAAGTGACAGGTCTTCCACATTTTATAGGTCTGAATGCGCGGAGGAATAGGTGGCCCGTCTTTTCCTCTGTTGGCGGACGACGAACGCAGGGTTCAAATCCTCGTCCGATCTCCCTCTTGACTGTATCAGCGTAACCCACTGTCAAATACATAACGCGACCGCGATGATGGAGTAGCTAAACTAAAATATTCAATATGTATATTGCCTAATGTTTCCTTTAATCTCTGTTTAATTTCTCGACTTCTTTGAGCACTATCTGATACCTGTGGATTTATCTCTCACGTAATTCGACAAACAAAGAGGAGAATTAAAATAGACGATGACACCTTGAAACCCATCCAAGTTTTCCCAGTGCATGCGAACGGAAATGTATCATGTGCAAAACACTTGTTTATTAAAAGAAGCAATCTTTTCTGGCGGAAGTAACTGGAAAATATAGTACAAGATTAGTTTCTCGTGGGATTAATTGCGCTAGAATTAGTCTGGGGCACTGATGTAAGAAGGTTTGTGTTGAGATGACTTCTTCAAACAACTGAAATTACGTCTTGGGTGCGAGTAACCGGAAATGCTGTTCGGAGTATATGTTGAGTGGGTGAAGTGTGTGAGGGATGGACGCAAAAGTGATGTGAGGGACTGTGTTGGGAACTCATATTAAATAATAATATGCAGTAGCATTAGTAAAAGAAGAAGAAGAAGAAGAAGATGATGATGATGATGATGATGATGATGATGATGATGATGATGATGATGATGATGATGATGATGATGTTTATGATGATGAGGAAGAATAAAAAGATGATGATGATAAGGAAGAAGAAGATGATGATGATAAGGAAGAAGACGAAGATGCATATCAATATCATGATGATGATGATGATGATGATGATGATGATGATGATGATGATGATGATGATGATGATGATGATGATGATGTTGATGATGATGATGATGTTGATGATGATGATGATGATGATGATGATGATGATGATGATGATGATGATGATGATGATGATGATGATGATGATGATGATGATGATGAACATTCGAACAATATCTGTGACTACGTTTTAATTATTTTACCTCAAGCATTATCCATGTATTGAGCCGGCTCCCTGGCCGAGGAGTTAGCAGCTTTCTCCGTAATCCCGAATAATCTCGTGGTTGACGTGAGTGCTCGAGAATTGGAAGCGGTTCGAGTCGCACCAGTAACTTATGAGAGTATGGAGCCGGTCGCTCAGAAAGTCGTGGCGTGCTGATGAGCGTAATCTAGCCTAGGAATCAACATACAGCTGAAAGATGCTGATGTTGACAGCAATATCCTGAAACAGGATGGAAACGCGAAAAAAGAAAGAAGATTATCCATTTATTCACTTCACATGATATTTAACTCTGCTGTATGTACCTTAGTCATTAGTCGCGGTTCCAACATCACAGCAACGGGTCGTCCCCATTATGCTCCGTTCCCATGCCAGTGAATATCACATACAATGTTCCTCACTGCCCCATGTGAAAAGTGGAAAAGACAGGAGTCTCGACAAACAACGGCCCGCTCAGGCACACTATGCAAACTGCCGCCGCCAGAATGTCACCAGCAAAGTCTTCTACGAAACATACAGTTCATCCTTCATGGAATTGGCAGTCACTTTCCCAACCAGACGTTCGCCTACAAATTCTCGATATTTCTAGATGTTGTTGTTCCGTTTCTAGATGTTTTCTAGCCAGCCACGCCATTTTTTCTCCGAAATGTATTTCACGCAACAAAACAGCCTCGAACAGATGTAAAGAAACATTTCACCGTACATAATGCCGTCGCCAGAATGCCAACACAAAAGTCCTCCTCGAAAACACAGTTCTTCTTCTGCGTTCATCCGGAGTTTTTTTTCTTCGGACGTGATTGCGTTGTGCCTGTTTACAGCAGAGCTGCGTTCTTACGCCGTTAGGCCGACACATCCTACTTTTGCGGGTATTTGTTGACCGGGTTAACCTTCCCGGGAAAACAGAGTTCATCATCGATGGAAACGGCAGTCACTAGAAAACCAGCAGCCACACAATTCTGCATAAGGCAAGAAAAACCGGTCGCATCTTCGACACACTAGCCGCCGTACATGCAGATATTTATAGATGTCGTTGTTCCGTTTCTAGATGTTATCTAGCCAGCTACGCCATTTTTCGAGCATGCAATTCACGCCACACACCTCGGACAGATGTCAACAAAAAACATTTCACTGTATATAATGCCGTCTCCAGAATGCCAAAACAACAGTCCTCCACGAAAGCACAGTTCATCGTCAAAGGAAGCGGCAGTCAACCAGAAGACCAGCAGCCACACATTTCTGCACAAGGCACAAAAACCGGTCAATTCTGGGACATAGCCAGCCGCCATTGCCGTGAACATGTAGTTCACGCTCCACAACCTCGGGCAGATGTAAAAGCATTTCACACGAAATTCACAGCTCTCAGCGTCGCGCTACGCACTCAACTCAGTAGCAGGGCGACGGAACCGTAAACTACCAGTACAACATGAGGAAAATGCGAATGCAACTGTAGCCACGAGCATAAACACCCAGAGGCCTTAACCGTTTCGCTGCCTATCCTCCGTGTTGGTGACCGGAAGTCTGCTGTATGTACCTGACGAGATGCAGCGAAATATGCCAGGCAATGAATCGTGCAACATATTGTTTGTGGCTTTCGTGTTTAGATGGTGGCGGTAGTGACGGTGATGATGAAGATGAAGAAAACTGAAGAAAATCAAAATGAAGAAGAACAATAGTAAAAACGAAGAACAGAAGGAGGAGAAGTAGAGGGAATCCATCATGTACCATGCTGATAAGCATGGGCGATCATGTTTTGCCATCTCACTCGATCACCAGAGTCGTGGATCAGCTCCGTGTTCCTGTCTTGACCATGCCACGTGGTCAAGCCATCCAGGCATTTGCTTCTCGGTCTTCCCCTTGGTCTCTTCCCTTCGATCTTGCCAGTTGTCGCCAAGTTCTTCTCATAATATGCCCAAAAAATTTTGACTGTCTACGTCTAATAACTCTAATCAGTTTACGATCTTCATTTGTTTCTTGAAGGACCTGTTCATTGGTTTTTCTGGCTGTCCATGGTATTCTTTGCATTTTCCTCAGAAACCACATTTCCACAGCCATCAGATGTTTTTTTTTCAGTTTGACTGCTTATTGTCCATGCTTCACATCCAAACAAAAGCACAGGTTCTATGTAGCACTTCAGCACTCTTTTTCTCGTTTCAGTTGATATCTTTTTATTGGTCAGTATGTTTTTCATTTTGTAAAAGGCTACCTTCGCCATGGCAATTCTTGTACTAATCTCTTCAAGGCATCTCCCATCAGATGGTATTACTGTTCCGAGATAACTGTACCGATTCACTTGCTTAAGAATATTCCTATTTACTAGTATATCACACTGTGGTATTTCCTTTTTCCCAGTGACGACCATAATCTATCTTCTTACAATTCAATTCTAACCCTAGTTGTTCACTGTGTGCAACAACCGCATCTACTTAATGTTGCAGGTCCTGTTCATTGTCTGCAATCAAGACTGTATCATCTGCTTATCTAATATTATTGATGCTTCGTCCCCCAATGTTGAGTCCTTCCATATCTTCTATATTTCTGCAAATATTTTCACTGTACAGGGGAAAAAGATCTGGAGACATTACACATCCCAGTCTCACACCTCTCTTAATAGGCTGATATTGACCTACTTCATTATCAATTCTTATGGCAGCTTGTTGTTTCCAGTATATGTTTCTTACAAGTCTAAGGTCTTTTCCATCAATTTGTAGATCTTCAAACATCCTTATCATGTTGACATGTCTCATTTTATCGAAAGCCTTTGTGTAGTCAATAAAGAAAAGGTGTAGCACTTTGCTTACTTCTATAGAACGTTCAATTATTGTTCTCAGTATATACACAGCATCTAGTGTACCCTTGCCTTCTACAAATCCACATTGTTCTTCTCCTATTTCAGGTTGTATTTTCTTCCTAACTCTTTGCATGATAATTCTTAACAAAATCTTCGTGGTGTGACTCATTATACTAATTTTTCGATGTTGATCACATTCCAAGGCTCCTGATTTCTTTGGGATTGCAATAAATACAGAGTTACATAATTCATGAGGTATATTTCCAGTATCATATATTGTATTCAGCAATCTGGTAACTTTATCTATCCCATATTCTTCTAAAGCATTAATCATATCTGTTGCGATGCTGTCTGAACTGGGGATCTTGCCAGATTTCATATGGTTAAGAGCATTCTGAACCTCCATCTTCAAGATCGATGGTCCTTCATTAATATTTTGAATATTATACTGTTCTTCTCTGCTTTCATCATAAAGGTTTTTCACATAATCTGATCATGCATGTAAAATCTGATCTTTTTCTATTATGATTTTTCCATCTTTTGTCTTTAGGCAGCCTGCTGATGTATGTGTTCTTTGATTAGTAAACTCCTGAATTCTTGTGTGCATTAGTTTGGTATTTTTACTTTTGTGTTGTTTTTCAATTTCTATGCAGTTTTTCTCAAGCCATTCTTCTTTTGCCTCCTTACATAATATT
Source organism: Cepaea hortensis (assembly GCA_963921405.1). Classification (NCBI taxonomy): domain Eukaryota; kingdom Metazoa; phylum Mollusca; class Gastropoda; order Stylommatophora; family Helicidae; genus Cepaea; species Cepaea hortensis. The sequence goes on along the minus strand of OY992887.1, from coordinate 100,509,997 downwards.
CTGACTTTTCTGTGAATGTCTTCATATTTGGCAGGATTATTTTTGTTCTTTCTTCTTGTTGAACATACGCCTTCAAAACACAGCTGCGTGAGATATGGAAGCAGACCACCTTGCGCTTGTTTTCATACAACGGTGTGAGTGTCGGTCATTCAGATAGCAATGAGAAGCTACTGAATGTAAACTTGCCAAGAAATAACAAACAGCCAAATAATGATGAGGTTGACTGCGGAGTCCTATAAAGGTTATGCAACTAACTTTTCTGTAACAAATGTCGATGTTTAGGCTATTTTGCTACACACTGCTAATAGTTAGTCTATGTATAGACATTGTCTCTCTCTCAATATTTTATAACATGTTTCTATGTTTAGATTATTTTACTGCGCGTTACAGACGGTCTGTGAATGTGTAGACATTATCTCTTTCCACTGTTTGTAAGATGTTTCGATGTTTAGACTACTTCGCTGGACACTACAAACAGTTTGTCAATATTTAGACTGAGTCTCTCTCCGCATTTTGTAACATGTTTAGCCGGTTAGACTACTTCTCTCCATGTTGCAGACAGTTTATCGATGTAAAGACAGTAGCTATCTGTGTAGACATAGTCTCACTCACCTTTTTGTAACATATCTCGGTGTTTAGACTATTTTGTTAGACGCCACAGATAGTTTGTCAATGTAAAGACAGTGTCTCTGTCGGCGATTTATAACACCGTTAGGTGTTTATACTTTGGTTACACGTTACAGATGGTTGACTGATGTAGACAGAAGATGGTTTTGTCAATGTATTGACAATGTCTCTGTTAGATGTTTGTTACAAGTTGTGGCGGTTAGATTACGTCACTACACGTTGCAGGTAGTTTGTAAATGTATTGACATTTTCTCTTTCTCTCTCTCTCTCTCTCTCTCTCTCTCTCTCTCTCTCTCTCTCTCTCTCTCTCTCCTGTCTCCCTCTTACTCTCTCATACTGTCTCTCTCCCTCTCTCTCGCACAATCTCTCTCCCTATCTCCCTCTTCCTCTCTTTGTTTCTCTTTCAGTATTTCTCTGTCTCCCTCTCTGTGTCACTCTGTCTCTGTCTCTCTCTCTCTCTCTCTCTCTCTCTCTCTCTCTCTCTCTCTCTCTCTCTCTGTCTCCCTCAATCTGTATATCTCCCTCTCTCACTATCTCACGCTGTCCCTCTCTTTCTCTCGCACTATCTCTCACGCTATCTCCCTCTCCCCATCTATGTAACTCTCTCCCTCTCTTTCTGTCTTTCTCTGTTTCCCTCTCTCTGTACCTCTCTGTGTGTCTCTATTGCTATATGTCGCTATCACTCTCTCTCTCTCTCTCTCTCTCTCTCTCTCTCTCTCTCTCTCTCTCACTATATCTATCCCTGTCTATCTCTTCCCCATATATCACTCTCTCACTTTCTCATTCTCTCTCTCTCTCTTTCTCTCTCTCTCTCTCTCTCTCTCTCTCTCTCTCTCTCTCTCTCTCTCTCACTCACTCACTCTCAACTTCAAGTACTTATGAAAAAAGCGCATTTTTGTCTCATTGCTTGCCGGTTTTTGGCTTGCAGTTAACCGACCTGGACATTTACGGTTCTCTGGGAGACAGTTTTATTTTCGTGCGGGTTGACTTAATTACCCACCCAAGCAACAAAATTATCATTTTTAAGAAAGCTGCGAACCTTCTTTATTACCATCAACTCCTCCTCCTCCACTTTCTGCTTCTTCTCCTTTCCCTCGTCCTCCTCCACTACCTCATCATTCGTCTTCTTCTTTTTCCTATTGTCGATACGCTTCTTCTTCTTCTTCTTCTTCTTCTTCTTCTTCTTCTTCTTCTTCTTCTTCTTCTTCTTCTTCTTCTTCTTCTTCTTCTTCTTCTTCTTCTTCTTCTTCTTCTTCTTCTTCTTCTTCTTCTTCTTCTTCTGATTATTATTATTATGATGATGATTATTATTACTATTATTAATACAATAATTTACCTCGTCATCATCCTTCTCTTCCTCCTTCTCCATCGTCTTCTCCCTCTTCTTGTCTACTAAGCCTGTACCTGTAGTAGGTTACCTGTCGTGATGTGCATTTTGCCACACACACACACACACACACAGACACACACATACACACGCGCACACACATGCACACACGCACGCACACACGCACACACACATTCATTCCGAACTCAGTCAAGCCTTTAGTCACTGGCTGCCACCAACCATTTCGCTGAGTGTTCATCTAACTATCAACTCTGTAGACACCAGACCCCAAGTCCGATAAGCCAACAGTCTGTATCTATCGAAGCCAACGTTTACAACAAAACCCCAGCCTGCGGACAAAGTGCTGACAACCCATGTAAACACCCTTATACTGGAGATTAGTCTCCCCCTGGTGGACACGCATCATCATTCAGGTCTATCACGGAATGGAGCTTGGAGGCAATGGACGCCCAGCAGATTCTTCCTCTGAGGCTTAATTGTAGATTCTGCTGGACTTTATACTGACTATATCTTGATGTTGTCTGTTGATCTATGTTTTTAATGCAGCTCTGGAGGTTTTCCGCCCAAACGTGTTCCTCCATCGTGGCTTTTAGTAAATTGTTATGTTGTTTGATGTGACCAGAGTATCTTTTTCTTATCATTATGTTACTTCGGTTGTGTTTAATCGTTGGATATCTTCTTCTTCTTCTTCTTCTTCTTCTTCTTCTTCTTCTTCTTCTTCTTCTTCTTCTTCTTCTTCTTCTTCTTCTTCTTCTTCTTCATATATAAGTGTGCATGTATGTTCCTGTGTATATATGTGTTTGTGTCTGTCTGCCTGTCTGTCTCATAACGTTTAAATGTTTATTCTTTATGTTTCGTGTATATTTGCTGCATTCATTTTACACTGATGGCCTTTCTTTCTCCCCCCCCCCTCCCAACCCGTTAAAAGTAAATGTAAATGCATCATGCATGACAGATAATTGGTGTGCAAAAGATGAGTGATTTAAAGATTGCTGTGAGATTGCTGGAGATTGCTCGTCGTACGATTCCAACTTCACACCAACAGGTCTCCCCTGGCACCATCAGTTAAAGAACTCTTCATTGGCTACTGCAGAAGGCGACGGAACACTAGTGTGCATTTCCGGGTGTAATAATAGTGATTTAACATTAAAATTTGATCAGTGTTATAGTAATGTCTGTAGCGTCAATAACTGAAGTACGTTTTCTTCTCTATCCACAATATTCTCTATTTTAATTCCAAAAACGACATCCCAGCTACCTATTATTTACTAGTGATCGTAATTAAGTAAAGAACTTTATCCCTCGCCTTAAGTCGCAGTGGGGATATGATGCTAAACAAACCCCTATTTGTAAAGACCAAACTACAACATATCCAGGCGAACCTTCTGGCCTAGAGAGACAACAGTGGAAGATAAACTCTAAGGACCGCTGAGTGAACTAAAAAAGACTATTAGACTCATATAAGAGACAACATTGCAGTTATAGACATATTTCAGGCGAATGAAAGAAGAAGAAGAGGAAGAAGTATAGACCAATGGGGGTGGTGTGGTCAGCATCACATCAGTGGCCGCCCTTACTTCCCATTTCCGGTATCAATTCCAAGCTGTGTAAATCTGGAAGTTCAGGTCAACATTAAACATTCCACTCCTCAACGATGAGAATCGAACCTAGTTCACTGCGCCACCAGGCGACCGTTTAGCCCACTAAGCCGCTGCGGCTCCCTATTACACAGGATACACAAAGTTAGTTGCATATCCTTTACAGAACAACACAGTCAACCCCAGCATTTTCGGCTGTTTGTGATTTACTAGGGAAGTTTACGTTCAGTAGTTTGCCATTGCTTTCTGAACGGCCAACGCCTCATACCATAGCAACATAACCATCGCAACGCCGTCTGCTTCAAAATCAATTGCAGCTGTGTTTCAAACGCAGTATTCGGGATTGCAAAGCGGGTTCGTAACCCCTGCACCACAGTATGATACAATATGATGATTATGTACACAGAAATGCGCATATTTTCCCAAAACGTTCCAAGTATTTCCTATCAAAGACAAACTTCGTGTGCCCCGTAAATTCTCTTTCCGAACTGCGTCGCAGAAAGAAAGACACCTTTGAGAAAAACTCGTTCAGTATTGTTTACCCCCTGCCTTTCTCTATGTGTTCTTTCATCAATCTCACCAGTTGCTACAATGAATTCCAGTTTTCCCTATTCCCATAACACTACAATGACCTGATTATTCCGAGACTGGAAGACAAGGGAATCACTTCAGTCCGATGGCTAACGCTCTCCGGACAATTTGTCTGAAGCCAGTATGTCGGGGTATTTGGGTCAGTTAGCACCTTTCTTTGATACATGTATGTTTTATATGGTTTTCGCTGTGTTATTTTTCTGTGTTTACCTTGAACCATATACGTGGCAGATTTGAATCCGAGCATGTTAGACACACACTTATCTCTGATCCCCGATATATGGATCGTCCATTAAGTCAAAGTATATAAAAATGCGTGGGGGGGGGGGGCGTGGGGTAATGAGGTCCCGAAGCACTTTAACAGACCCCACGCAGCTGACTATTGTAAATCATCACCAGCATCATGTGGTATGCCGATAAGAGTCGGTGATCGTGATTGGCCATTTCACACAATCAGCAGAGTCTAACATCTTCTCTGAGATGTGTCGTTAGTCGTTAGTCGCGGTTCCAACTTCACCTTAAGGGATCACCCAATAATTCTCCGTTTATGTGCCAGTGAATACCGTACGAAATGCTGCATTAAACACAGGGAAATGCTTTTACCATCTGTCCGCGGTTGTTTGTGGCGTGAACTACATGTTCGGGAAAATGGCGCAGCTGGCTTTGTCGCAAAACGGACTGGTTTTGTCTTATGCAGTAATATATTCTAGTGACTGCCTCTTCCTTCGAAGATTAACTGTATTTTTCGTGGAGGACTTTTGTGTTGATATTCTGGCGGCGGCATTATGCACAGTATACCTGTGCGGGCGGTTGGTTGTCGAGACTCCTGTCTTTTCCACTGTTCACGGGGGGCAGTGAGGAGCTGTTTTAGTTTTGTTTTTACTTTTAGTCGATGGATCAACATCACGGCACACGGGTGTAACCCATAAGTGCTCCGTCTGCTCCTACCTCAAACCTGAGTTTGGAGAAACTCAGCTCAGTGCACGAACTCCGTAGCACCGGCGAGGATCCTTAAATACTTTGGGTAGATATTTAACTCGACATTTTGCCCAGGCAGCGCCGTTAGGCTACTCTTTTTAGATTTCGAACTGCCAAGGGATTTTTTTACGGACGCAACGATACACACGGGCGTCCGATCTCACTACCCAGAGACCAGGGGACATTTTATCACTAGAAGTCCACGTGAAATAATCCCGGTCCTCACCAGGACTTGAACCCGGGACCTCCAGCACTCGAGGCGGACACCATACCTCGAGACCACGCAGCAACTCGAGACCTCGAGACAACCCCCCCCCCCCCCCCCTTGGAGCATTTTATATTTTATGTGATATTCACTGGCACAGGAACGGAGCATAATGGGGACGTCCCGTTGCTGTGAAGTTGAAACCGCGACTACCTAACTAACTAAGCTACTCATTGTCCCATATGCAAAGTGAAATGCGAGATGTGTTCTTGTTTGGATTATTCCTTTCGGTCAAGCCATCCAGGAAGTCATGATTACGTTGCCCGGAGCTCAGTCTAGTCTATAAATAAACACACATGTATTGTTTGAAGCTCATAGAAGTACAAGGAAGAAGTAGAGACTAGAGACTAGAAGACCCACTCATCATCATCAAGTGTCATGCCAGCTGACGTAGGCGTTTATGTCTCTCCACATATCCCGGTATTTGGTGTTCTGGATTAACTCTGCTGATGATATTCCTCCATGCCACCGTCTCAATCCATCCAGCATCATTTCACATGGTCTGCCTCTCTTCCCTTCGATCTTTCCAGTTGTCACGATGTTCTCCAATGCATATCTTCTCGTCACATGATCAAAGAAAGCTGTTAGTCTCTTTCTTATTGTTGTATTTAATGATCTATTTTCATTAGCCTGTTTCAGGCAGTCGTCGTTAGTTACTCTGGCAGTCCAGGGAATTCACAACATTCGTCTTAGAAAGCACATCTCCGTTGCTTCTAAGTTCTTCATAATTTGTTCATGCACATTCCAAGATTCGCTGCCATACAGCAAAACTGGTTCTATACAGCATTACAGCACTCTCTTTCTTACATTCAGTGATAGTGACTTATTGCATAAGATACTTTTCATTTTCTTAAATGCGGCTTTTGTTTGCCCTATTCTGCTCTTAATCTCTGTTGTGCGCCTTCCGTTTGACTAGGCATTTAAAATTATCCACTTGGGTAAGAATTTTCCTTTGTATTTCCATTTCACATTTTGGTGTCACATTTTTCATTGATATCACCGTTGTTATTGTTTTCTTGATATTCAAGGAGAATCCTTTCTTTGCACTCTCCGGTACTACAGTGTCCAACAATTGTTGTAGATTTTTTGCATTATCCACCAACAGTAGTTTGTCATCTGCATAGCGTATAATGTTTATATTACAACCTACGATTAATATTCCTGGCTTCTCTTTTTGATCTCTCCCGAAGATGCACTAGACAACATAAAAATTGAAAGCTATAGTTAAACACCGGGATTCGAACCTGTCACCTCCAAATGACGTAGAACTCGGTAGAGATGCAAAGGGCAGGAAACAGTGGAGGGCCTCAAAAAGGCGAATCCAATGCCAATCTTGGTACTGATTAATCTGTGGAATCAATAAATACGATTGAGCTAAAACTTAACGCAAATTAACACATTAGATGGCACAATAGGGTCTTTAAAAGTTAGTTGCAAATCCTTAACATGACGTCGCAGTCAACCGCAGCATTTTTTACCCGTTTGCGATTGATTACTTGACAAATTTACGTTCAGTAGTTTGCTATTGAATGGAAAACTACTGAACGTAAATTTGCCAACACATCATCAATAGCAATAAAATGCTGGTGTTGACAGCGATGTCCTGTAAATAGGATATGCAAACAAAAGTGTGCTATTTTCCGTTCTCCGTGGCGAAGAGTTTACAGACGCGGTTAGTAATCCCGAATACCCGCTTTCGAAACACAGCTGCGCGCGATTTTGCAGCACACCGCGTTGCGTTGGTTTTGCGTTGGTATCAGTGACGGTCGTTTAGAAAGCAATGGCAAACTACTGAACTTAAACTTGCCAAGAGATCAGGGCGGCAGAAATGCTGGTGTTGACTGAGATGTCCTATAAAGGATATGCCCAAAACATCTACATCGGCTATGTACTCAGAATGGACAAGTCAAGACTCCCCAACCAAGCCCTCATATGGTCACCAGTAGGGAAAAGAAAACGGGGAAGACCAAGAGAGACCCTGCGTAGAACCATCATCAGAGAAGGCTCATTCAACGGCCAAGTAAATATCCAAGATCTACAACGGGTAGCAGCGAACCGCCGGACATGGAGAGACATGACTTCTGCCCTATGCGCCGACTTAGGCTCAAGAGGAAAGACTAACTAACTAACAAAAACAAAAACAAAAATAAAAAAGAAAGTTTACTATTCCTTTCTGAACAACCGGCACACATACCATTGTATGAAACCCAACGCAACGCGGTCTGCTGCCAAATCGCCCGCAGCTGTATTTCGAACACGGTATGTGGGATTACGAATTGCGCCTGTAACATCTTCGACACGGAGCCGGTGTAATCTAATACAGAATCTAATATTTCGGAAAACAACGATATTAGACAACCGAGATATTACTCCCACAAACGACACAATAAAAGCCCAAACGGCTAGCAAAACCGCCGCTCCAATATGTGCTTTGTTTGCGTAGCCTGTTAACCAGGTTACACATTGATTTGTTTGTGAAACAAAGGACAACAATTGTCTTCACACTGTCGGATTTATCGCCCAAATGGATACACATCGCAGCTTCGCTTTAATAGATTCAGCGCCAAGCAAAAAGTAGGTTTTGACCGAACAAAAATGGATGGCGGAAAATAGGGGTATGTCACAGTTATGACCTAAGAGGTTTTAAAACTGTAGTAGATGTGCTGTATAATATATCAAATTAATGGAGGTTGCTTAATGAAAACTACTGCATTGATATTTTAATTGAGACAACATTTTGCACTGACAACATTTCGGCGATGTATAAGCCCATGTCAGATATGAGTCGATGACGTCGCTTAAGACGATTAATCATTCCATGACACTTAATCAGTTAAGACGATTAATCACCCAATGAAACTTAATCAGTTAAAAGTTAAGACGATTAATCACCCAATGACACTTAATAAGTTAAAAGTGAAGACGATTAATCACCCAATGACACTTAATCAGTTAAAAGTTAAGACGATTAATCATCCAATGACACTTAATCAGTTAAAAGTTAAGACGATTAACCATCCAATGACACTTAATCAATTAAACAACACAGCACACCCAGGCAATAGAAGAAGGCGACAGGAAATCGTATTTTATTTCAGTTATTTACTTAAACGGGCTCAGTATGGTCAAATGCATAAGAGCACTCCCTTTTAAATTTCATGTGTGCTGATGCCGAGGTAGTGGGTTCAACCCTTATACCGATCAGTTGGACTAAAATGTTGACTTCTCTTTCTTGATTTGGGGACGTAAATTGCAAGTACCTCTGAAGTCGGGGTAGGTTCGCCTGATGGCGAGAGACGCTGGTAAAATAGAAAGCTAAGCCACAATATTCAGCCATGTGTACTAGAAGTAGTAGCACGCTTGAGTTCAAAAGCCAGCGAACGCCAACAACAACAACAACAACAACAACAACAACAACAACAACAACAACAAAACTATACAGTAGAGGAAAACTAGACATGAAAATGCTTTTGATGAAAGTGATTTACCTAAACGGCTATTATTATGTTTCTTCTAGTCCATCACAGTACAGCTTTCTTCCACACCTTTCAATAAGAAATACTCATTTCACGATTTGCGTATGCCTGCACAATACAACCGGGAAAACGAACAAAGACACACACACACACACACACGCGCGCGCGCGCGCACGCACGCGCGCACACACACACACACACACACACACACACACACAGAATAACAAGGAAATATTGACCTATGAGAGTAAGCTACCGAAACGCCTGTGTCTTTGTTTCTTCTGGCTCATAAAAGTACAGCTTTCTTCTTACCTGTAATTAGAATCATAAAACAGTTTTCTTTTTACCTTTCATTTAGAAAAAGAGAACAGCTTTCTTTTTCCCTTTTATTTAGAATCAGAGAATATTTTTTTTTACCTTTTATTTAGAATCACCGTTCTCCGTGACGAAGTAGTTACGGACGCGATTCGTAATCCCGTATACCCGGGTTCGAAACACAGCGGTGCTGGTTTTTTCGAAAAATGATATAGGTGCCGGTCGTTCAGAAAGCAATGGCAAACTACTGAACACTACTGAACATAAAGCTTGCCCAGGAATCACGAACAGCCAAAATGCTGGAGTTAACTGAATGTCCTGTGAAGGACATGCAACTAAATTTTAGAAATTTTCATTAAGAATCAGAGGTAAACTTTCTTTTTTACCATTTTTTTTTTTTTTTAATCAGAGTATAATTTTCTTTTACATTTTATGCAAAATAAGAGTACAACTTTCTGCTGACTTTCATTTAGAATCAGAGTACAACATTCTGCTGAACTTTCATTTCGAATCAGAGTGCAGCTTTCTTCCATATCTTTACATGAGAAACATTAATTACGTATTACATCTATTGACATGGCATGTTTACCGAAATATGGAAAGCGCGGCACGGCGCAATTTTGTTTACGTAACTGCTCTAAACTGGGCAGCTATCAAAGCCATTATTATTAAGAAGTGTAGATATCACCCCTGGAAGCGTGCATTTACACCTCGTTGTAAAGAGAAGCATAAAGATAGTCTTCATCGATAGAACTCCGACGGGGGTTGGAGACTCCCCTGATACTTATCTTCAACCCCCCTTGGCCGGCTGTCAGCTCTTCCAGAGGATGCCTCGCACGTGCTTGCCAAGATGGTGGTTTGCGGAGTTTTCTTGCTGATAAAGAAAGCCAGAGTTGATAGGATACTTACCGGCAAGACAGGACTGTCTAGACGGAGACGGGTGTGAGCCTAGCTACTGGAACCACCCAGGCCAGGGTAGGCTGACCTCTCCGGAAGCCTGTCTTGTTTAACTGAAAGTCGGAGCCGGTAAAAGTGTGTCTATTACACAACTTTACAATCAACAGTAGCATATATTAACTGTTTCTAATGTTCTATGTGCTGGTCTCCCTGGCGAAGGTGTTAAGGACACTTCGTAATCCCGTATACTCACTTACGAAACACAGCTGCGCGAGATTCGGCAGCGGATCGCGTCATGTTGATTTCTTACTGAAAGGTATGCGAGCCGGTCGTTCAGAAAGCAATGGAAAACTACTGAACATAAACTTTGCCAAGACATCAACAGCAGCTGAAAAATGCTGGTGTTGGCTGCAACGTCCTGTAAATAGGATATCGAAAAAAAATGTTCTAGGTTGTTTTACGTTAAGAAGTTTGCCAGAACACCAAAGACTGAGAAATGTGGAGAAACATGATCGCCTACGCCAGCTGGCATGGCACTTGATGATGATGATGATGATGATGACGATGATGATGATGATGATGATGATGATGAGTTTTCCACTGACCGTATGTTACCAATAAAGGGGTAGCAACGAATCTTAGCACTGTAACCTACCAAGCATGCCGTAAGAGACGAAGGAAAATTAAGGGAAGGAAAGAATAGAATCGCAATGTAAACTGCCATACAGGTCGTCAAAGCCGGCTATGGAGGGTTGGGCGTCGGGCTAGTTTTCCGTAGTAACACTTGAACTGCATGCTCCAACCAATTATGAATAAGTCCAAAGATACAGAAAATAGAATAACCAAGCCGAGGAATAGGATAGGAGGCTTTTCTATATGAGACATGTGACATGCGGAGAAAGCTGCGAGGAGTCCGGATCGCAGATCGTCTTCCTTTCACTTAGCGAAATTTCCAGAATTAGTACCTGGAATATTAGAGCTTTGTATAAATCGGGTAAGACAGCACAGGTGATGGTGGAGATGGAACGCTGTGACAATGGCATTTTGAGATTATGTGAAATAAGGTGGCATTGAATAGGCACACAGCTTCTAAGCACATGTGAAACAGTGCTGCACGCAAGCCATACACAGGGAAACGCCACCCACAACGAAGGAGAGGCCCTGGTGTTAACTAAAGAGGCAGCGAAAGCTCTAATAGAATGGGAAGCAGTGAGTTCGAGAATTTTCACTTCAAGAGACGGAATCATGTACCTATTCAGGTTGAAATGTTGACAAAGAGGATGGAACAGACAGACATGTAAGCATAAAAATACAGACAGCTAAAGGAACTTTCATTGCAATACTCTAGGAAAGTTGTGAAAGTCAAAAGAAAGTTAAACGTAGCACCAAAATTAGTATTTACTTGGTCAATGATAAAATCTGGACTAAAGTTGGGGAAATAGCAGCGCTAGATTTCATCAGAAAGCAGCAAGTGAAATGGTTCGGCCACATAACTAATTAATACCAATTAACAGTATATCATAACAAGAAATGATGTGCAGACCAAGTGGAACCAGAAGAAGAGGCCGACATTGTAAACGTTGGACGGAGGGAAAAGGAGAGTCCATGAAAATCTCGATACATGAAGCCCATAAACGGGCACCCTCCCGCTGTTTGTTTCACCTCGACACCGCAAGGTACAAGAGGAACAAGATGAGATGAGGTATGAGTTGAGATTAGATTAGATTAGATTAGATTAGATTAGATTAGATTAGATTAGATTAGATGGACAATAGTGAGTCCCAGAATGGAAAACTTCTGTCTTGCCACCAATCCTTAGATCCCACAATCAGGTGTTTATTTTGCTTAATGTTTAATCCAGACCAGGTTTTGACCACTAAGACTAGTCCGACTTTGTGAAGACACGTGAAGGGTGTAGCATAGGTGGGAGCGCACGCGCAATTGAAATACCACTACTTTTATCGTTTCTTTACTTATTCAGTCGGTGGAGATTTGCCCGCAACAGACGAGCAATATCTCCGGCGGGCCTATTCTCGCTGGTCGCGAGATCCGCACAGTGGAAGGATGGGAGATTTGCTCGCAACAGACGAGCAATATCTCCGGCAGGCCTATTCTCGGTGGTCGTAGGATCCGCAAAAGTCAGGCGGGGAGTCTGACGGTAGTACACGCTTTACACAGGTCCGGACACTTGTGATTGACAGATGTACGCGTACTATGGTCCAGGCACGTACGAGGCCCTCACCTGTGGGACTTGGCTGAACGCCTCTAAGCCAGGTCCCTTGGGTGTCAGGTTTTGGCCACCACTCGCCACCTGCTCGTGGTGGCGTGGTCTCGGAGGTTTGACGCTGAGCCGCCAGCTTCTGCAGCCCACCCTGTCCCAGACGTATTGGTTACCCATTCCTCTGGACCAGACAGGGCAAGGCCGAGAGAGGGAACATGTCGTTTGGGCACCACATGTTCTCTGAAGCTCTGCCCCGGCATTGTAATGGCATTTTGGCCTCATTCCAACTCACATACTTTGGTCTGTCTAGACTGTAAGGTGGCACTTACTTACTAATCCACTAAGATTATAACGAAACAAGACGATAGCACACTAAATGTATATTACACCTAGAATATATAACATTAAGAATACAGTGCACTTGAGTATAATAAATTAATAGTATATAGTATACTAAAAGTTTAACACACTAAGATTATTACGCACCAAGAGTATAGAAAACTAAACGTATATTATACATATAGTAAAGAACTAAAAGAGTGTAGTGCACTAGAGTTTAATAAATTCAAAATATAAAATAATAAATGAATAGCACACTACGGATAATTTTTTTTTTAACCTTTAAACCGACCAACGTGCGGCGAGTTTATTGTCAGAGAGTGAGTTAAAAGTTATACATTTAAAATGAGTTAACCTGATATGGCCTTTATCTAAGTATGATGGTTTCATTACTCTATTCATTACGTGGGCAATACTGCGTCTGTGCTAGCATTTTATTACTACAGCCATTTAATGTCATTATGAAACCAAAACAATTTATTCTGCAAATATTCAATATCCCATTGAACTATTCTTGTATCTGGCTAACATGTTTTCACTGCAAGCTGTTAATACATTTGATTATTTGTTGACAATTCTCGGTAATTCTTCTTATAGTCCATGCCGTCTGGCGTTGGTGATCATGTCTGTCCAGAGCTTTCTGTCTCATGTACTGCCTGTCTTCTTATAGTCCATGCCATGTGGCGTTGGTGATCATGTCTGTCCACAGCTTTCTGTCTCGTGTGCTGCCAATCATTTCTGATACTGATCTCTGCCATGCCATTATGTCACACTGGGAAGCATCTTCTAAACTGGCCGTCCGCTTCTCTCTCTTCCCCTCCAACCTTTCCACTGTAATGACATACTCCAGCCTTCCCTTCTCATGACATGCCCAAAGAATAAGGACTGTATTCTGTTGATGCCAGTAAGCAAAACTATTTGTGAGTTAACTTTTGTTCGAGATATCTGCATTGCTCTTTCTATCCGTTCAGGTGTTCTTATCATTTGTCTAAACAAACACATCTCCACAGCTTCCACGCAGTTCCTCACTTGTCTGCTAATTGTCCACGATTTACTTCCGTACATCGAGATTGCCTCCAATCGAGATCAATGCGACCAAGCGCAACAACAAAACATATCTATCATTTCTTGTAACTGCGTTTCATTTTCAGCTACCAAACCCATGTCATCAACATAACGTGCGTTGTTTACCTAACGCCCACCAACGGATGGATATTCCTGGCATATCTTGTATGGATCTCATTATTATGTCGCTGTACAACATGAGCGAATGGAGCGATAAAACACAACCCCGTATTTAAACAAATGTTTTGCGTATTCTTTACTGGACATCGCTGTCAACATCAGCATCGTTCAGCTGATTGTTGATTTCTTGGCAAAATTACGCTCAGTAGTTTGCCATTACAACCCAGTATAGGTGTTGAAAACTATCCTTACTTGTTTCAAATTCTAGCTAATTGTATACGATAAAGTCGACATCAGTCGATTTGGGGTTAGTGAAACGCAGTGTTACAGTTCCCCCGAAATACTCAGCCAGCCGCGGGCTATTTGGAAGCAGGCCCCTTTGCACTGATTTCTTTGACATGAGGCGTCGGCTGTTGGGAAAGCAGCGGTGGGTTATTATGCCACCTGGCCGACGATAGTTTGTTACAAGTGCTTCAAAAAGGGCATAATGGGACGCAGAGGTGTTTCCAAGGCACCAGGGCCAGGTTTTATACTGGCCAAGACCTACTAACACGTCCTAGTCGTGCGTCCTGGGCATCGGGTCCCTTCGGGGTCCTGGCAAATGTAGTAGGCTCGCTGATTCCTCCGAAGTCGGAGAGTATCTGCCTGCACGGCGAGGAGCCACCAGTCTGTACACCAATAAGCCAGACATGGGACAACGGATACTCACGCAAACCTCAGTCCGTTATGACATCACACTGATGTTGGACAACAGGATGTCTTCATCCGACATACAGGACTTCACGCTGGAGTTCACAGCAAAGGGCATAATACCGATAGCCTATGGTAGTCGCGAGGAGCGAAGAAGTAGACTGGCTTCTTATATTCCCAGTTGTATCAATGTTTACCTCTTTCTGTTTTACTTTAAAATGTTTCCTCTGCAACAGCCAGCGAAGAATGTCAATACCAATGGTACCAGTGGCATTCTGATCATGGCCTTTCCTCGGAGTCCTGGGTGTCGGCCAGATTCTCTAGTCACCCACTGCAGCACCATTCTCTCCAGGCCTTGATGATCTATCTGTTCTTCTGCTCTTTGGACATTTTTGACATTTTTCGGGAGGCGCAAAGACAACTTATCACATACATCAGAAAGCCACAGTCTTCATTCTTTGATCATGTTATGAGAAAAACAAAAATTGTAACATCTTTTGGCAAGTGGAAAGAGAGACAGAGGAAGACACCTAGAGAACATTTTTGGCACTCGTGTGTAAAAGCACGGAAGAGAGTCATCACACGAATTTATAAATGCCGCTGGAGATCGCAAGGTCTGGAGAATTATGATCACCCACGCCAGTAGGCAAGGCACTTGATGATGACCATAGTGAAACAACTCAGTGAATAGGTCGATTAAAAGTCTCAGTGAACAATTACCAAAATAAGGGCAGGATAACGAAAACCACAAACATCGCCCAACTCTCCAGGGAGACATGAGGATAACAAGCGGTTAATTCTACAACATCATAAGAATCACTCTGCCCTTCTTAATATTCTGAAACCGAATCAGGAATGCAACCGCTGAAATCACTTTCACAACGAACAACAATTAATAGTCTGGGGGTCAATGACGCACAAAGCTCCCTGAATAGAGCCATCATTGGACAGCGAAGATAATTCATCATCAGCTGCGCGCGCAGTAAATCCATTTCCCGGGTTTCAGATTTCATTGATAATGTCTGTTTCTGACGGGCTATAAATGTTTCTATTGCGAAACTTGATCTTTTAATGCTTGCGGGTTCTCTGTGATTACTTTATTCAATTGCTTGGCTCATGTGCTCAAAGGGAAGATGAGAAAGGGTGGGTAATTACTGACATCACTATGTGTCTAGGAATTTACATACACGATCATTTTCTTCGTTGATCGTTTTGAACTCTATTGTAGTCCACACTGAACTGATTTTTGCGGGTGGGATAACTTTCCCTATTACTAATGTTCTTATCCATTCTGCCATGCTGACCCCCGGACGTGTGTTTCATCCTTGTTCAATTGTTGAAATCCGAATTTAGAGGGGGATTCGAAGTGGCCGAGTGATTAGTATATCGCCCTACACAATACAGAACTTGTGTTTGATCCCTGTTCAAGTTTTAAAATCCCCACTTGGAGAGGGATTCATGACCATCGAGACAACAGACAGACGTGATAGCCTACTATACTACTGCAGCTTCGTTTACCCACAGATGTTTTAGAGAAACTTGCTAGGATGATTTCTAATTGTATGTTGTAAGCGCTTCACTGCTGATGTATCTACCATAAAACCAGTACGACTAATAGACGAAATTATGGGATAACATACGAAATTATGGGATAACAGAATGAAATATATACCACAACAAGCAATGATGTACAGACCAGATGGAAACAGAGGAAGAGGCCGACCACGTAAACGTTGGACGGAGGGAATAGCAGAATCCATGGGAATGCCGATATATGAATCCCATAATCGGGCACTCTCAGGAAGTTTATACTTCATCTCGACACCGCAAGGTACAAGAGGAACATGACGAGATGAGAGATAAGAATGAAATATGTCGTGAACACGTTACAACACAAGCTAGCAAGCCCAACTTGTCATCGATTCGGAGTTTGAATTCACGGATTTCCCAGTAGCCTCGACCCTGGGATCTCTCATGTTAGTTGAATTACGAAGATCCATCTTGTTTGGCGTATTCTTTGCTCTGCTACTGCCCCTTGGGACAAGGCTATTTCCTGTTTCTTCCACCTTTGTCACGTGATTTTTCTGTCGGAAAAATGTTGGCGAACTGACCAATATCCCCGTCATGTGGGACCAAACAAAAATTGATGGCGGAAATTGGGAAGTATCGATGTGCCGCAGTTATGATTGTGTGTGTGTTTTTTTTTCGCATATCCTATTACAGGACATCGCTGTCAATACCAGCATTTTACCGCTGTTGTTGATTTCTTGGCAAGATTACGCCCAATTGTTTAGTTACGATTTACAAGTTGTTAATATCTTAGCATACTCAAGACGACTACCACGTTATGGACAGACCAGAACAGGTCATTCTTCTGCGCCTCAGAACAGGACACAATAGATTACGCAACCACATGTATACACAATTCAAGATTGGTGACTCAGCCATGTGCACATGTGGTTTGGCGTCGCAGACAGCAGAGCACATACTCCAGGATTGCCCAAACTACAACATATCCAGGCGAACCTTCTGGCCTAGAGAGACAACAGTGGAGGATAAACTCTATGGACCGCTGAATGAACTAAAAAAGACTGTTGGATTCATACAAGAGACAACATTGCAGTTATAGACATATTTCAGGCGAACGAAAGAAGAAGAAGAAGAAGAAGAAGAATATCTTAGCAGACATATTGTATTATATTACAATGACAAGATTTCGGCGATATGTGTGTATTTATAAATATCCGCCCAAGGCAGATACGGAAAGTATTTTAAGACGATTAATCATCTTATTAATCTTACCATGGGCAGACATAAATAAATATCAATGACCAAGTCCTACAAGAAACAAATGAAAACCGTAAACTGATTGGAGAGATTAAACTTTGACAGTCAGATTTTTTGGACACGTTATGAGAAGAAATATACTGGGGAACTTGGTGACAACTGGCAAGACTGGGGGGGGGGGGGGGACAAGGGGAATATAGAGAAGTTGTATATACCTGGATGGTTTGGCCACATGGCATAGTCGGGACATGAACACGGAACTGATCCATGACTCTGGTGATCGTGAGAGATGGCGAAACATGACATTTCACGCTTATCGGCATGGCACATGATGATAATAAAATCAAGATTGGGCTCGGGTTAATGGCAAGTTCTACAAAGTCATACAACACTTTCTTTAATCATCGGAAAGAGAGTTAATTCGCGCGTATTTTCCTTTTGTAGTCAACCATGTTAATTTGGGAGAGAGGCTGGTTTTTTCCTCTGTTTATCTGCAGAGGAGTTGTAACAAGTTATGGATTCTTCAACCCTCCTCTGCTTATCGGCAGAGGAGTTGTAAAAAGTTATGGATTCTTCAACCATCCTCTGTTTATCTGCAGAGGAGTTGTAAAAAGTTATGGACTCTTCAACCATCCTGCAGAGGCATTAGATATCTGGCGCCGAGTCCCTATATTTAGAGACCAATAGCTTACACTCAGGAAATAAATGACCGTAGACCCCGAGGTAGACCAAGAAAACGGTGGAGAGATAATATACATACAGACCTACAAGCACTTGGAATCAATGACTGGCAAGAGAAAGTCAACCAGAGAGACGAATGGAGACGGATTGTATCTGCAGCAAAGAACCTCAATGGTTCGGAATGCTGAGGAAGAAGAAGAAGAAGAAGAAGAAGAAGAAGAAGAAGAAGAAGAAGAAGAAGAAGAAGAAGAAGAAGAAGAAGAAGAAGAAGAAGAATAGCCAGTGGTTGGGTGATGTGATCAATGTCTAGTAGGTCGACATACCTAGCACGCATGTTTAGGTTAGATGCTCCCGGAAGTCCAGGTGTTTTTGACTTTAATCCGCCTCCATGAGGATTGGAACACATGACTACCATGTCGGCAGCAGGCAAGCGTGCTAAGAATTAATGTGAAACTTGGTGCTTGTTCTTTGCAGGACGTTGGAATCAACCACTTGTTGATTCTCTGGGCAATTTTACGTGCTGTAGTTTGCCATTGCTTTCTGGACGTGAAGTCAACGGTAAAGTCAAATATCCATTGTTGTGAATAAATGTGCGCCATTAGCGCAGATGGAAGTTTAACCTACCTGCCAGCTGACCTCTGAGAGGTCATGTAGGTTAACAAAACATGCTAGCGTCAAATGTTCTCGTGTATCCAATGAACTGCGTCAGTTGCTAAAAGAAAGTAAAATGACTCAGTGCGAAGGATACTATATCGCCAAATATAATTTCAGATTTGGACGATATATCGCTATACTTGGGTCACCGTGTTATTTGTTTCGTTTAGTTTTATCTTCAAAGCTCAGTGAAAGGAAATTTGCATTATATTATTGGTTCATTTCATTATGTACCATGTTTGGTCCAAACTTACTTTTTGTTTGGAACTGAATCAGTTAATTCTCACCTGTTGTCCCCCGCAGGTAACGTTCTTGTCATCCTGGCCATCACACAGACCAAGAAGCTGCAGACGGTGTCCAACCTGTTCGTGGCCAACCTAAGCACCTGCGACCTGATGTTTGTCACCATCGTCTTACCTGTCAACATGTATACTTACCTGTGCAATGGCTGGCAGCTACCCGTGGCCCTGTGCAAGTTTGTCGGCTTCTTGTGCTACACACTGACTGGTAGGTTGTGGATTTATTTGTCATTTCATTTATCCCCACCAATACAAGAAGGGAAGCAAGAAATCTTCAGCTACATAATAACTGGAAGATTGAGAATTCTTGATTATTCCAATTATCCCCAGATTATTCCAATTAGATTATTCCTATTATCCCCAGATTTTTTTCAATTATCCCCAAATTATTCCATTTATCCCCAGATTATTCCAATGATGCCCAGATTATTTTAATGATCCTCAGATAATTCCAATTATCCCCAGATTACTCAAATTATCCCCAGATTATTCCAATTATCCCCAGATTATTCCAATGATCCTCAGCGACAGGCCTAGTTATCCTTTGCTTTTGGGCTCCAGAAGCACGGAATCCACTGCCATTCAACCGACTCTTTCCTTGCGCTTTGTACACTTGTTGATGATTGGTTAATTAATCCACGATCCTGAGGTTGGATCCCCTTAGAAGTGGGATAATTGTGGGATAATTCTTGTGGGGATCTCAGGGGACCTAGCCACTTGAAGTCTTCCTCTTCTTCTGATGCCTGTTATCTTCCATTGAAACAAATGCCCTCAAACAACTCGCACCAAGAACGTTGTACTTGTTTTCATGACTGGTTGGATTTTGCGGTTAAAGTTGTCTACGTGTTGAGGTAACCAGTGTTGCGCCAATTCTCCTGTTGTGCCTCCTACGACATGCATGGTAGTTTACATTGTTAATGTTCTTTGCTTCCCTTATGGGCCCAGGTAACTCGCGAGAGACTAGTGGCAGGATAAGGGTATCCCTTATCAAAGGGGAAGTAAGGTGCCGCCTTCTCTCCGCTAACCTACGGGACACCCTTGAGCAAGGTGGAGTACCCGTTTATCCACCCGATCAGGGTCATGTGAAGCCATATTTGCAGGTGGTTCATGAAGTTGAAGAGCAGCCGGCATATAGTTGTAGATTATGGTTTCCAATTTCACGACGGTAGGCAGAGGATCTCTTTTTGGAGACAATGGCTGCGGTCATCGACCAGTATGGTCACTACTAAGAAGGAAAGCAGTTGCAAATATACAATCTTTATAGATTCCAAGACAACCATGTTTCGTCCCGACGAAACATTACCGCAGACGCTTGTCGGCATGGCACATAAATATAATAATGAACTCATGATGGAAGAAACAATAATAACCCAGGGGTATTCTTGGAAAACTATGGATTACCACAATGTAGGTCAATGGGAATATTCTTAAGCAAGTGAATCATCACAATTATCTCGGAACAGACATAAAATCTGATAGGAGATGTCTGCAAGAGATTAGAACGAGAATTGCCATGGCGAAGGTAGCCTTTTGCGAGATGGAGAACATACTGACCAATAAATAGATGGCATATGCAACGAGAAAAAGAGTGTTGAGGTGCTACATAGAACCTGTACTTTTGTATGGATATGAAGCGTGTACAATGAGCAAACAAGCTGAAAAAACATCTGACGGTTGTGGAAATGTGGTTTCTGAATAAAATGAAAAGAATAACATGGGCAGACAGAAAAACTAATGACTAAGTCCTACAAGAAACAAAATGAAAATCGTAAACTGATTAGAGAAATTAGACATAGACAGTCAACATTTTTTGGTCACGTTAGGAGAAGAAGTAAAATGGAGAACTTGGTGACAACTGGCAAGATCGAGAGGAAGAAAACAAGGGGAGGGCAGAGAATTAAATACGTGTATGGGACTCAGAGGTGTTTCCAAGGCACCAGGGCCGGGTTATATACTGGCCAAGACCTATTGACGCGTCCTCGTCGAGCGTCCTGGGCAACAGGTCCCTTCGTGGTCCTGGCTGAAGACAATAGGATCGCCGATTCCTCCGAAGTCGGAGAGTGTCTGCCTGTATGGCGAGGAACCATCAGTCTGCGCACCAATAAGCCAGACATGGGACAACGGATACTCACGCAAAACTCAGGTCCGGTATGACATCACACTGATGTTGGACAACAGGATGCCTTCATCCGACATACAGGAGTTCACGCTGGAGCTCAAGCAAACGATCTCAAGCAAGCAAGCAAGCAAATACTTGTATGTCTTGGCCACCTGGCATGCTCGAGACAGGAACACAGAGCTAATCCACGACTCTGGTGATCGAGTGAGATGGCGAAGCATGACCGTCCACGCTTATCGGCATGGCACATGGCGATGATAATGTATTAAAAAGAAGAGAAACACTGATATTCAACAAGATCTGACCATTCATGGAAAACAGACTCAGAAGAGATCGGCGTGGCCAAATGGTTAATAGCGCTCGATCTTAAACTTCCGGTGTGCTAATGCTGAGGTAGCTAGTTCAACCCCTACACCGGTCAGTCGGACAACAATGTTGACTTCTCGTCCTTGACTTGGGGACGTAAATTATAAATACTTCAGATGGCGAGGGACATTGGTAATCCGCAAGCAAAAATCAGTACAGACACTAGAAGTAGTAGCATGTGTATGGACTACGTTTGAGTTCAAAGCGAGAGAACGCAGAAAGAAAAAACAAAAAATAAATAAATAAAATAAAAAAATCAGAAAATATAGTATTTTCCGATTCTGAAATTCTTAGACCATATGAAACTTCACAGTGGTTTGGGAAAACTATACTGAATGGGGTGGTTTTGAGAGAGAAGAGGCTGGGGTCGAGTAGCGTGACTGAGGGTACAGGACATTAAAGGCAACTTAGCATGAATATTTGAAGGCAGGAGAACTGACGAAGGATTAGGAGTCTTTTCTGCGCCGTGTGCTAAGCGCGTCGTTCTGGAAAGGGTCTGCTGCATAATGATGATGATGAAGATTAAGGTGGTGATGATGATGATGATGGTGATGATGATCGGGATGATGATGATGATGATGATGATGATGATGATGATGATGATGATGATGATGATGATGATGATGATGATAGTGATAATGATGATTATGATAATCTTAATGATGATAATGGTTAAGTGATAATGATGATGATGTTGATAATGATAATGATGGTGATGATGACGATGATGATGTTAAGGATAATGATTATGTTGATGATGACGATGATGATGATGATGATGATGATGATGATGATGATGATGATGATGATGATGATGATGATGATGATGATGATGATGATGATGATGATGATGATGATGATGACGACGATGACGACGAGTGCGGAAACATAACATTGACTGAAAAGATAGAGCACACAATTGAAACTGTAGATATGTGTGTATTCAGAAAACTGGGTGGTCTTCTTGGATGAACACGAATAATAAACAAACAGAGTAAAACGATAGTTCTTAACATTTCACGTTCCGTCTGGCTCTACAAGAGCGCATATATAATATTGGCGGTACTGAAAAGAAATAGATTTCAGGCAGACAAGGTACTTTATTCACATCAAAGAGATGACAATATCAATATGCAGCGGTTTGTCCTTTGCATAATTCTTTCCCCAGTAACAGTATATCGCTATTTTCCCTCATTTCTATGTTCTCCAAAGGCGAGACGGACATATAATCAGATAGCTACTGGAACTATTAGTATTGGAACTCTTCGCTGGCTGCTGAGGATGGGTACGGAGCGCTTATGGGATTGTCCCGAATGCTGTGATGTCGGTTCCTAAATCAATCAATCAATGTTCTCCGTGATTTCTTTGGCTGCTTTATATTTCTGTATATTTCTTTGGCTGCTGTATACTTCTATATATTTCTTTGACCGCTTTATATTTCTATATATTTATTACTGCTGTATATTTCTATATATTGCTTTGGCTGCTACATATTTCTACATATTTCAATATATCTCGTTGGTCGCTGTATATTTCTGTATATTTCTTTGACTTCCATATATTTCAATGGCGGATAAATATTTCTATATATTTCTTTGGCTGCTATATATTTCTATACATTTCTTTGTTGTGAGATATATATATATATATATATATATATATATATATATATATATATATATATATATATATATATATATATATATATATATATATTTCTTTGACTGCTATATATTTCTATTTATCTCATCCGCTACTTTACATTACGGCTCTGTGGCAAAGGAGCTGCGAACGCAATTTGCAATCACATGTACTGCATTCGAAACACAGCAGCAGGTTATTTGGAAGAAGACGGCAATGGTTGATTTTCATACAATGGTATGCGTGTCGGTCGTTCGGAAAGCAATGGCAAACTACTGGACTTAAACTTGCCTTGTAAATCACTAACAGCCAAAAAATGTTGGGGTTGACTGCGACGTCCTGTAAATAACGTGCAACTAATATATTTCTAGGCCTCTGTAAAGAAGGCTATCTGCCGTTGCTGTCCTTCAAGGCAGTTACAGTAGTGGTCGGTGACCCGCAGCCACTGTCTCTGAAAAGAAATCCTTTCTCTCCTGTCTTGAACTTAAGACCATAATCAACAACTATTAAATTCGGGTATGCAGGCTAATGGATAACATCAGATGATAGATGTACCATCATGTGCCCTATCGATTGACGAAGACGTTAATGCATCACCATAGATCTCATTCCTAGGGACGCAGAGGTGTTTCCAAGGCACCAGGGCCAGGTTCTATACTGGCCAAGACCTACTAACACGTCCTAGCCGAGCGTCCTGGGCAACAGGTTCCTTTGGGGTCTTGGCTAACGTCAGTAGGATCGCTGATTCCTCCGAAGCCGGAGAGTATCTGCCTGTACGGTGAGAAACCACCAGTCTGCACACCAATAAGCCAGACATGGGACAACGGATACTCCCGCAAATCTCAGTCCGGTATGACATCACATACAGGACTTCAAGCTGGAGTTCACAGCCAGCGAACGCAAGCAAGCAAGCAATCTCGTTCCTAGATGTTCTGGATCAATTCCACTAATGAAATTCCACTAGGCCACCGCCGTAGTCAATCCAGCATCATTTGTCTCTTTCTCTTTCTCTATCTCTTTCCCTTCTATAGCTAATCTTTCCAGTTGTCACCACATTTTCCAATACCCTCTTTTTTTCTCATTATATAACCAAAGAACGCTGTTTGTTGCCTTCATAGTTTTGTTTATATTTTGCTTTCATAACCATTTCCCAGACAAATGTCGTAAGTTACTCTGAAAGTTCAAGACATTCGCAAACGTTTCTTCGAAACCACATCCCCGTTGCCTCGAAACTGTTCTCAATGAAATAAAGACAATAATACGAAAAACAAAAACTGTATTTTATAAAATGGAGAAAATTGTATGCAGTAAATCCCTGTCATTGGAAGTTACACAAATAATTCTTGGTTCTCCCGTAGAACCACTTTTATCATAAAACTGTCAATCTTGTGCAATCAATTTAAAACAATTCATTGTGAAGCAGTTCACTGCTATTGATCTGTGATGTGGTAACGTCACATCCGGTCCAATATGGTAGATAGGCTGTTGAGCTGTTTTTGCCTAATTTTGGTCTGGTAGTACATGGTTCCGTCGCCCAGCTACTTAATCAAGAGCGTGGAGCGACACTGTGAGCTGTGGATTTGATGTGGAATGCTTTCAAATCTGTCTGCGGTTATTTATATTGTGAGCTGCATGTTCAGAAAAATGGCGGATGGCCGGTTGCTGAACTAGCTGGTTTTGCCTTATGCAGTAATATGTGTGCAACTGCTGGTTTTCTAGTAATTGCCGCTTCCATCGATGATGAACTGTAACTTTAGTGGCAGATTGTATTGTTGGCATTCTGGCAGCGGTCTTATGCTTGTATGTATGCCCATGCGTGCTGTTGGTTAGTCAGGACTGCTGTCTATTCCACTTTTCACACAGGACAGCGAGGAGCATATTGTGTGATATTAACTGGCACAAGAAATGAACAATATGTGGTGACCCTTTGCCGTGAAGATGGAACCTAGGCTAATGACTAAGACCATCATATTTTGTAGGCCTGGATACACCGAGGAATAGGTGGCCAATATTTTCCTCACTTTCGCAGACAACGAGCCCAAGCGCCGAACTGTACTGTTAACACACAAGCAAAATTTCCCTTTTGGCAACAGTGATATGGTTTACAGAAGAACGCTGAACATTTCTCGAACAGCCAAAACGAGATACTCTAAACGAGCTGAAAGATGTTAAGACACAAAGACAACTTATGACAAAGAGGCAGTCGTCGTTTCTAGTCACGTTATGAAAATAAAAAAGAAACCAAAACATGTAACAACTGGAACGATTTGTGGAAGGTGAAATAGAGGAAGACAGCGAGAGAAGATTCTATACTGTCATATGGCACGGAAGGAATTCAGCACAAGCTTTGATACATGCCTTTGGAGATTACAAAATGATGTGGAGAAACGTGATCGCCCAGGCCTGAAGATAAAACACTTGATGAAGGTGACGGAAAAATAGATCTAATCCTGCACAATCAAAAAATTAACGTGAGATACGTTTCGAGGAAATTCGTTTAATCTTTTTTTTTTAGGTCCACAACAAAGAAATAAATTGCATATAATTCTTATCCAACTGAAATCACGCCATATCTCAGCTGAGTAAGCATGTTCTGTGATGTATTTCCGTTTTGTGAACCCGATGTACTGAATTGAAATTTCCTCGACATGTGGCTAACATTGTGGCAAAATATCCCAAATTCTCTCCTATAACTGCAAAATAGAATAGCTAAAAATGTATATAACCAAGAATGTCCATAGCCAAGGACTTTTAATCAGTAGAGAATTGCATATAAAGGAAGTATCTTTTTTCACATAAAAGTGTTAAATTAAATAAAGTCCCTCCCACTCCCCTTTTGTTACGTCATGAGACTATTGAGTGCATGGTGCTAACTCATATTTTAGACATTCGAAGGTTGATGTGGGCAATGTCTCTCAGCTCGCCTTTGCTTCCCATTAAATTTCATGGTACTGAATGTAGGCGAGGTCATCCTAGGAGTTCAGATCAGGGATAGAAATAGGGATTTGAACCCTGGACAACCAGACCGAGAGCATAGTATGTGTAAGAAGCATCTAGCAAGATTAACAATACCAATAGAAAGCTGTTACGTGCATAAAGTAACAAGAGTATTCATAAAATTAGTGGAACTGCGGTAAAGCCGTGGAAATGGAAACGATATAAAATGGCACGAAGTAATGCAGCTTTACAGAACACAATTACGGAAAACAAAGGACGTTGCGGCGATTAGCCTTCAACAGCAAACAAATACACAAGCCACAACATATATAAACATTTGGAAGACACTGCAGTGACTACATTAAGGCATAATAACCGATAGAAAAGAATGGAAAGCTGAACAAAAAATGTGAAAAATTAAAAGGAAATTTTTTCGCAAGAGTATTTAAAGAACCTATAATGGTGTCTCTATATACAACATGGACAATGAGCAGAGAAGCTGAGAAGCATCTAATGGCGGAGGAAATGCAAAGAATACCATGCACTTACAAGATAAATTAATAAGAAAGTCTTCCAAAAAACACATCAAATCCGTAAACTGATAAGAGAAATTGCACGTAAACATTCAATAATTTTACACACGCTATATGGTGAAATCAACTTAAGAATATTGCGGCAACTGGCAATCTTGATGTAAATAGAGCCAGGTGAAGACAATGACACAAATACCCGGAATGGCTTGTAAACAAAGTTAAGGATCCTTTTATACGAATTAAGTACATTGTGTATATGGTTCTAGAGCCGTATTTGCATGGGCCAATCGGTGGGTTATGCTGTTAGTATTACGCAGGCCGCTTTTACTTTCCTAGATATCTACTGGTACCCAGTTTAGG
The DNA here is from genome assembly GCA_963921405.1 of Cepaea hortensis. Classification (NCBI taxonomy): domain Eukaryota; kingdom Metazoa; phylum Mollusca; class Gastropoda; order Stylommatophora; family Helicidae; genus Cepaea; species Cepaea hortensis. The sequence continues at coordinate 100,483,090 of OY992887.1, read as the reverse complement.
CCAGCTGGACATGGGAGTCCGTATTCATTTTAAAAATCCGCCACTATGCCGATCCTGTGGCAGGCTGGAGTCTAACCACTACATTACTGTTTCTCCCTGAATGGTGTGGTCATATGTCACAAATGGTGAAAGAACACCAGTCTGATCCAAGACTTTGGTGATCGTGTCGCATGGCAAATCATGACGGTCCAGGCTTATCGGCACGACACGTGATAATGATAATGTATATCTCTGGCTTCTGATATTTTCATGATTTCTTTCCTTACTTAGGCACTACAATCATAACCATCACTCTGATCGCCTGGAACCGGTACAAGCTGGTAGTTGACGTCAGCCGGTATAAGCATTTGTTCCGGCCCAGAAATATGGCGCTGATGTTGGCAGCTTCCTGGGTGATACCGGTCCTGTGTTTACAGCCGGCGGTGCTGGAGGTGGGTCTTCTGTTTGTTGTTCTTACATTGACACGGAGTGGGTCGTTGGGGAACACGACAAGGCTCGGGACAAACTAGGATAGGACAAGTCAAGAGAGGGTGAGAAAATACAGGACATGGGAGGGTAGGACATGACATGGTATTAAAAGAGAGGACATGGCAAGATAAGACAGGACAAGACAAGAGAGGACAAGTCATGACAAAATAAGAAAATAATGATAAATAAGACGATATGACATGGTCGGATATGACAAATTAAGACAAGATAGGATATTGCTGTAAGACAGGCTCAAAACAGGACATGATTATAAAACATGGCACGAACAAGACAGGCCAAGACAAGATAGATGAGACAAGACAATTCAAAATAAAATATCTCAATATCACACAACAAAACAACACAATAGATAGATAGTAACACAAAGAAACCTGTAACAGACATTTTAGTTTACTTGATAAGCCTACAACTTTGGAGGAGGAAAGAATAAGACGAGTAGACGAAGAAGGATGAGAAGGAGGCGAAGGAAGCGAAGGAGGAGGACGAGACGAAGATGGGGAAGGAGGGGAGAATAACAGTAGCAGAAGAAAAAGAAGAAGAAGAAGAAGAAGAAGAAGAAGAAGAAGAAGCTTTTTCTTGTCTTTGTGTATATGTTTAGTTATGATGAGTGCTTTGAAGCCGTAAAGTCCGGTCTGCCACTTAAATCTGCGTTCCCTAAAGCTGCACCCCCTCCCCCCACCCCCTTTCTCGTCTTTAGATATGTCCAGCTGTGTTATAAGAATGTAAATACATTGTTACAAATATTTATAACGCTGTAAGCGTGAAGTGATGAAGAATGTTGTTTGTTTTATCTCCCTTCAGAAATGGGGTCACTTTGGCTACATCCCGATGTTGTCAAGCTGCAACCTTGACCTAGATAACTCCAGCCAAAGCTTCAAAATATTCCTGCTGATCGTGCGAGCCGCTATCCCGTGTGGTCTCATCATTTACTTCTACAGCTCTATCTATGTCACCACTCGAGCGTCTCACCAGAGACTGCATCATATAACACGCTCCGGCAGCAACATCATGAGGCAACTGAGTCACAAACGAGAGATGCGGCTGACCCGTATGATGATTGCCATCTTTGTGGTCTTTGTACTGAGCTATTTCCCCTGTACAATCTCTAGCGTCATTGACTGGAGCAAAGTCCTCAGCAAAACCATCCACATGTTTTGCCAGACTTCTGTGTTCCTTGGAAGCGCGGTCAATCCATTGCTGTACGGTTTCATGAATGAGCAGTTCCGGAGCGCCTATTACCGAATCCTTACCTGCAAAGTTGTGATTCAACGATGTCATCATGGGCCAGGTGCTCCAAGGGAGACCACGTACATTGACAACAACGAGGGTAAGATAGAGGCTGTTTCTGATGACCCTTCTGTGAAGACATATCAAGAGTCCACACCAAACAAAAGCAGACTGTACCTGATGCCAGATGACAATATATGTGTGTCTCCAGGAACGTCTCCATGCTTGACCATCGCAAAACAAGATCGGTTACTTCCTTCCGAAGCAGGTGGCTTTCGGCAAACTTCAAACAGATTTCCGCGCTTACCAGAAGGTGACATCGCTTGCCAGTGGCAGATGAATGCTGATACAGAGGCGCTATGTCGGCTTTCATCATGTAATAATATTTATAGTTTTCAGAACAATTCTGTATAACTATCAACTTGCCGTGCAAAGGAAGAAAGAGTGGATTGCATCTCGCAGGACGATAACGTTACATGTCGGTGGACAAAATGTAGAGATGCACATGAAGAAACCTCTTAATGTTTACAATAAAAACGCAAGACAGGAAGCTTTAGAGGCCGATTACAGCTGACCAAACACAAGCTAACGCTAGATGGTAAAGAAGATAATGCTACTGTCCAGTTTGAGCAAACCAGAATTAGCGTACTGCGGTTGGGCTTTGAAAGCTAAATTGAATATTTAAAAAAAAAAAAAACCAAGGCGGTCGTTTGCATCCATCGTTAAATATCAGAAATATAGTGTTAGGGTCACTTTTTCTTGACCAAATAGCACCAGATGACTGATGTGGTCGGCAACACATCGGTCAGTTTAACTCTTCGAGCACTGTTGGTACTCATGTTATTATGCTGTGTTGATCCCTGAGTCATATGCTCACAAAACTTCCCATAGTTTGATAAGATAAATGAGATAATATGTTCAATACAATGTATTCCCTTCGAGAAATTAAACATAGCTTCCACAGCCGACAGGTTCCACAAGGGCATAACAGGGTGGGACAGGACACGCAATGGAGAAGACAAAAGACGGAAGAAAATCACATGATAACCAAAGTCGTGTATTACCACCGTGTTCTTGTCTCAACCAAGCCATGTGGCCAAAACATCCAGATATTTGTCAGCATACAAAAAACCAAACATACACACATCGATTATACTACTTGAAAACTTTACGTGAATATATATATATATACAAGGGGCTTCTCATAAGTCTTTAGCCTGACAATGAAGGAGTATGCGGAGAAAATTGAAATTTTGCACATGTATAGCTCATTCAATTATTAATGGACATACGAATTATGAATTTCTCTCCTCAAATGGTTTTCCCGTGGCACACCACACCATACTGACCAGATCTGCACTTCCAACGGTTTGTCAGAGCAATGGAGAAATCAGAACCCAGGACTGTGATAAAATTCTTGATGTTACAGGAAAAAACACCTACAGAAATACACAGGGAGATGGGGCCAGTGTTTGAGTGATTCCCCCTCGCTTCGTATGCTTCTGTAGAAAAAAAAATTGGTGTTTGCAGTTTAAGTGTGGCCGTTCCCAAGTTGCTGATATTGCCAAGATCAGGAGTCCTCAGAGTGCAATGATGCAAATGCTGCAAAAGTGAAGAAAATCGTAGAACAGGATAGGAAAATAACAATTGCAGAGATATCGGGTTCAGCAAAACTGAGTAATTAAGAGTACAGTTTTTAGAATTTTACACAACAGGCTGCACATGAGAAAAGTGTGTGCCCTCTGGGCTCCGCGCCTGCTTTCATGTGAACAGAAACAAACACGGGTTGACTGCTGTGGCCAGTTACTCAACATGTGGTGGTTGAAAAACATGTTGACGACCATGGTGACTGTAGATGAGACTTGGATTCACCATTATGACCCAGAATCCAAAATTGCCAGCATGCAGTGGAAAACTTCTGGCTCGCCAACACATGTCAAGCCAAGAGCACAAAAATCTGCAAGAAAAGTGATGCTGACTGTTTTCTGGGACGTCAAAGGTGTCATATTGAAAGATTACATGCTTCATGGCAACACGGTTAATGGACAGTACTATGCAGATTTCCTTATCAAACTAAGAAAGGCTGTGACCAGAAAACGAGGGATAGCCCGTACGCAAATTCTACCTTTGCTTCAAGACAACGCACCCTCCCATAAAGCACGGCTTGTGCTGCAAACTGCCAACGATTTGAATATTGAAATTCTTCCACACCCACCATATTCTCCAGATTTGGCTCCATCAGACTTTTTTCTTTTCCCAAATCTTAAAAACAGCTGAAATAAAATCGTTTTGACAGTGACGAAGATGTCATACTGGCTTGTGATAACTGGTTTAGTTCGAAAAATAGGTTGTTTTATTCTGAACGTCTTTTCAAGGTCATGCAGAGATGGCAGAAATTCATAAATTCAGGTGGTGGCTACATTGAGAAGGAATAAACACTGTGCCAAATTTCAATTTTCTCCGCCTACTTCTTCATGGTCAAGCTAAAGACTTATGAGAATCCCCTTGTACATAAAAGTGCCTCATCTGTTTCCTTGTTGTGGACTGAGCGTATGTGTGACGGAATACCTCGTGTATGGTTAGAACAGAGCGGTTATACCGGAAGTTAGTTATCATGAACTATTGAGGAGAAGTGTTGAAATATTTAAATATTTAAATAAGGTGTTACGACAACGTGGTGAGATCAAACGTTGAGATACAATGTTGACATGAAGTGGCGAGGAAATGTATTGATTTAAAATGTTAAGATAGTGTGGTGAGATCATGTGTTGAAATAACATGTTAACTGATTCAGCGACAAACAAAAAGTAAGTTTGGGTCAAACATGGTGCACAATCAATTGAGCAAGTATTATAATATTATAAGAAATTTCCGTTCATTGAGCATTGAAATTACGGAAGATACCTCGAAACGAAACAAATACGAGATGGCCCTAGTATGGCAATATGTTGTCCTTCTGTCCAAATAGGAGGTAACATTTGGCAATAGATTGTCCGTTGACACTTAATCAGTTAAAATAATGTGACGAGATAATGTATTGACTTAAAATGTTGAGATAAAGTGTGAGATTAAGTGTTGAGACAACAAGTTTAGATAAAGTAGCGAGGTCATGTATTGACTTAAAATGTTGAGATAAAGTGCTCAGCTAAAGAGGTAACATCATGTGTAGAGAAAAAAATGCTGAGTTAACATGTTTGGATAAAGTGGTGAGATCACGTATTGACATAAAATGTTAAAATGCGGCGTTGATACAAAGTTATTAGACTGGCATTCTGTCTTTTTCTGTCATTTACTGCCAATATAGTACCTTGCGGTGTATGGCAGAGGGATCTTGAGTCTGAGGAATTAAGGCCGCCTGGCTAGTGCAGTCGCCGCGAACTGTGCAGGTTAGGATTTTCTTTTTGCTCCGACAGAAAAAAAAATGCCACACCTTACCGAGGGATCGAACCCGGGTCTCCCGAAGGGGAATCCTGCGTTGTAGCCACTCGGCCAGCCGCTTCTCTCTGGCATCCAACGTTGCGATATAGTGGTGAAGCGACGCATTGACATAAAGCGTTGAGATAGGTCATCAGATACACTGCTAAGTTCAGTGGTAAAATCTCCGCCGCCGAGCAATAACGACAGGACCTTTGCGATCAGCAGAAGGATTCCCCCTCGCTAAATGTTTCGGTCCCTTTACCTTCATTGCACTCTCGCGGGGGGAGGGGGAGAACGACCCGTCCGGGTCATGACTCTCAGGCGTCTTTCTCCTGCCGTACGCATCCCAGCTTCGAGACGTTCGTTTATCGTACGGATCCCACATGGTTATCGAATGCTGAGACACGGTGAGAATAATCTGGTACATTCGTGTATTGGCACAAAATGTTGAGATATTGGTGAGAATAATTTGGTACATTCGTGTATTGGCACAAAATGTTGAGATATTGGTAAGAATAATTTGGTACATTCGTGTATTTGCACAACATGTTGATATATTGGTGAGAATAATTTGGTACGTTTGTGCATTGGCACAACATGTTGAGAAGAAAAGGCGGGATAAAAGGTACTTATCATATAATCATCATTATCATCATGATCACGTGTCCTGCCAGCTGGCGTAGGCATTCATGTCTCTCCATATATATCGGTCCTTGGTGTTCTGGATCAACTCTGCTGATAATATTCCTCCATGCCACCATCTCAGTCCATCCAGCATAATTTCTTTTGGACTGCCTCTGCCTCTTTTCTCATTGATTTTCCAGTTGTCACAGTTTTCTCTGGTGCCTCTCGTCTCATCACATTGACCAAAGAAAGCTGTTTGTCTCCTTCTTATTGGTGTATATAATGTTCTGGTTTTATTAGCCTCATCTGGGTAATAGTTGTTAGTTACTCTGGCAGTCCAAGGAATTGGCAACATTCGTCTCAGGAACCACATCTCTGTTGCTTCTAAGTTCTTCCTAATTCGTTCATTCATGTCCTAATATTCGCTGCCACACAGCTAAACTGGTTCTATATAGCATTTAAGCACTCTCTTCTTACATTAACTGATAGTGACTTATTACATAAGATACGTGTCATTTTCTGAAATGCAGCTTGTGTTTAACCTATTCTGCTCTTAACCTCCGCCATGCATCTTCCATCTGATGCTATATTTGCAACTGGGTTTTTAAATTTATCAACTCGGTTCAGCATTTTCCCTTTAATTGTTATCTCACATATCGTTGTTATCTTTTTCTTTGATGTAACCGTTATTTCTGTTTTCTTAATTTTCAAGGACAGTTTTTGTTTGTTTTTTGCACTGTATGTTACTACAATATCCAAAAGATGTTTTAGATCTTTATTTAGCCATCAATACTGGTTTTTCTGCTTACTGTTGATTGTTTATAGTATACCCTCCAACGTGTATTCCTGGCCTCGCTTTGATCTCTATGATTATTACTTCGCTAGAGAGTGAGAGAGAGAGAGAGAGAGAGAGAGAGAGAGAGAGAGAGAGAGAGATAGAGAGAGAGAGAGAGAGAGAGAAAGATAGAGAGAGAGAGAGAGAGAGAAAGATAGAGAGAGAGAGAGAGAGAGAGAGAGAGAAAGATAGAGAGAGAGAGAGAGAAGAGAGAGAGAGAGAGAGAGAGAAAGATAGAGAGAGAGAGAGAGAGAGAGAGAGAGAGAGAGAGAGAGAGAGAGAGAGAGAGAGAGAGAGAGAGAAGAGATCCAGCGACAAAACACATCCTTGTCTTACACATAGCTTCACCTATTCATAATTATTTTTTTTTTTGCAGATCCTTTTTACAGAACATCGCTGTCAACACCAGCATTTTACTGCTGTTTTTGATGTCTTGGCAAGTTTACGGTCAGTAGTTTGCCATTGATTTCTGAACGACCGGCTCCCATACCAACTCGTTAAAACCCAGCGCAACGTGGCCTGTTGCCAAATCGGTCGCATCTGTGTTTCGAACGCGGATAAGCGGGCTTATTAATAGCTTCTATAAGCTCTTCGCCGAGGAGGATGACTGTTCATAATTGCTCCCTTTATTTCCCATTTTAATTGCTACTGTTTGTTTTCAGAAAATACTGTTCATAATTCTGAGATATTTCCCATCAATGTTGGTATCTTCCAACATTTTTATAATTTCATCATGTTTCACTTTATCGAATGCCTTGGTTTAATCTATAAAGCACAAATATATGTCTTTCTGTGTCTCTATTGATCTCTCTATTCGTAATGTGTATATTGCGTTATTTGTACCTTTTCCTCCAATAAACACATACCGTTTTTTTTTTATCTCTTGTTCTTCTCATGAAGAGCTTTTTGGTTGAGCTATAAATACAGATTTCAGCATATCAATAGTCCAGTTCATATACTGACATACACTTGTGATATAAAGTGGAGACATCAAGTATTAACATACCATGTTGAGATTAAATTGTGAGATCAAGTATTGCCATAACATGTTAAGATTTATTTGTGAGATCGAATGTTGGCATAACGTATTGAGATACAGTGTTCAGATCATATTTTGGTATAACATGTTGAGATAAAGTTCTGAGATCACGTGTTGGATAAAATGTTGAGATGAAATAATGAGATCGTGTATGGACATAAAATGGTGAGATAAAGTGGTGAATTTATGGTTTGGCATACCATGTAGAGATAAAGTGGAGAAATCGTGTATGCACAATGTTGAAATAAAATAGAGAAATCCATTGTTGATATACTCATCTCATCTCATCATGTTCCTCTTGTACCTTGCGGTGTCGAGGTGAAGTATAAACTTCGTCAGAGTGCCCGATTATGGGCTTCGTATATCGATATCTATGACTCTCTTAAGGTAGCCAAATGCCTCGTCATCTGATTAGTGACGCGCATGAATGGATTAACGAGATTCCCACTGTCCCTATCTACTATCTAGCGAAACCACAGCCAAGGGAACGGGCTTGGTAGAATCAGCGGGGAAAGAAGACCCTGTTGAGCTTGACTCTAGTCCGACTTTGTGAAGACACATGAAGGGTGTAGCATAGGTGGGAGCGCAAGCGCAATTGAAATACCACTACTTTTATCGTTTCTTTACTTATTCAGTCTCTCGGTAGAGATTTGTTCGCAGCAGACGAGCAAATCTCCGGCGGGCCTATTCTCGCTGGTCGCGAGATCCGCACAGTGGAAGTATGGGAGATTTGCTTGCAAATAGACAGGCAATATCTCCTGTGGTAGCTATGGCGGACCTATTCCCGCTGGTCGCGGGGACCGCTATAAGTCGGATGGGGAGTCTGACGATAGTGCACGCTTTACACAGGTCCGGACACTTGTGATTGACAGATGTGCGCGCCCTCATGGTCCGGGCACGTACAAGGCCCTCACCTGTGGGACATGGCTGAACGTCTCTAAGCCGGGTCCCTTGGGTGTCAGGGTCTGGCCACAACTCGCCACCGGCTCGTGGTGGTGAGGTCTAGGTGGATTGACGCTGTGCCGCCAGCGTCTGCAGCCTACCTTGTGCCAGACGTATTGGTTACCCATTCCTCTGGAATACACAAGACTAGGCCGAGGGAGGGGTCATGTCGTTTGGGCATCACATGATCTCTGAAGCTCTGCCCAGACATTGTGTTGGAATATTGGCCACATTCTACTCACATACTTTGGTCTGTCAAGACTGCAAGGTGTCTACTTTATATCGATATTCCCATGGATTCTGCTATTCCCTCCGTCCAACGTTTACGTGGTCGGCCTCTTCCTCTGATTCCATCTGGTCTGTACATCATTGCTTGTTGTGGTATGCTGTTGACTGGTAACCTACTTGCATGGCCAAACCATTTGACTTGCTGTTTTCTGATAAAATCTAGTGCTGCTTTAACCCCCACTTTAGTCCTGATTTCTTCATTTCTGATCTTATCTCTTCTTGATACATTGAGTATTCTTCTCAGGAACCTCATTTCTGTCGTTGTGATGTTTCTTTTCTCTTTTTCTGTCATTGTCCAGGTTTGGCATTGGTAGCATAGAGTTGGTAGGAAGATTGTGTTGTAAAGTGCTTTCTTAGTAGTTACTGATACATGTTTGTTCTTTAGTATTGGTGCCATTTGTCCAATGAGTTGATTTGCCTTATTGCACCTATTGTCGATCTCGTCTTCTGATCTGCCATTTGATGATATTATATTTCCTAGGTACTTGAAGCTCTTTACTTGTTTCAAGGGATGTTCGTTTAGGTGAATTGTTGTTGTTTGTTCTTCTTTAGTTATAGTCATTACCTCTGTTTTGCTTGTGCTAATTTTCATGTTATGTTCCCTACACATTTCGTTTAGACTATTCATGTGGTCTTGTAATTCAGATTCTGATTTTGCTATTAGTGCTTGGTCGTCTGCAAACAGGAGTTCTCTAATGGTTAGATTTGCAGATGGTTCTTCTTCTGTGTTCTCGTCATGCGGTATTCTTACTGTCTCTTCTTGGCTGGTTTCTTTACATATGTTGTCTATATATGTTATGAAAAAGAGAGGGGACAGGACACAACCTTGTCGTACTCCAGATCTTATGGTGAAGGGTTCTGAGTGTTCTCCAGTTGCTCTCACTATGCATTCACTATTGTTATATAAGCTTCTACATATTGTTGATATACAATGTTGAAATAAGAGGAGAGATCATGTATGGACATACAATTTTGAGATAATGTTGCGAGATCAAATATTAACACACATTCTTGAAATTAAAACATGGGCATACAATTTTTGGATAAAGTGGAGAGATCAAGTATTTACATAGAATGTTTAAATAAAGCTGAGAGATTAAATATTAACATGTAATGTTGAAGTAAAGTATGGACATACAGTTTTGAGATAAAGTGGAGAGATCAAATATTAACATACAATTTTGATATGAAGTGGAGAGATCAAATATTAGCAAAAAGCACTGAAGTAAAGTATGGACAAGCAATTCTGAAATAAAGAATGGACATGCAATTTTGAGATAAAGTGGTGAGATCAAATATTAACAAGCAATCTTGAAATAAAGTATAGACATACAATTTTAAGATAAAGAGGAGATATCAAGTATTTACATAGAATGTTGAAAATAAAGTATGGACATACAATTTTGAGATAAAGTGGTGAGATCAAATATTAACATACAATTTTGAGATAAAGTGATGAGATCAAATATTAGCATACAATTTTGAGATAAAGTGATGAGATCAAATATTAACATACAATTTTGAGATAAAGTGGAGAGATTATTTTTATATGTGATAAAGAGCTGAGATCAACTATTAACATACATGTTGAGATTAGTTTGTGTGAAAAAGTATTGAGATACAGTGTTGAGATAACTAAAGAGTTGAGATAAACTATTAACAATGTTGACATAAAGTGATGAGATCAAGTATTAACAAGAACTGTTGAGATAAAGAGTTGAATCAACTATTAACATACAATGTTGAAATAAAATGGTGAGATTATGTGTTTAAATAATTTTGAGATAATATGGTGAAGTCAAGTAGAGATATATAATGTTGAGATAAAGAGTTGAGATTAACTATTAAAATACAATGTTGAGATTAATTTATAAGAGCAAATATTGATATACCATGCGGAGATAAAGAGTTGAGATCAACTTCTTAACATACAATGTTGAGATAAAGTTTTGAGATCAAGTATTAACATACAATGTTGAGATAGATCAAGAGTTGAGATCAATTATTAACATATAATGCTGAGATAAAGATTGAGGTGAACTATTAACATTCAATGCAGAGATACAAAAGTGAGATTAGGTGTTTAAAAACATTTTGAGATAAAGTGTTGAGATCATATGTTGGCATACAATGTTGAGATAAAGTGTTGAGATTATATGTTGGCATAAAATGTTGAAATAATGTGTTGAGATTATATGTTGGCATACAATATTGAGAAAAAGTGTTGAGATTACATGGTCATAAAAATATAGTAAAAGCTTCCTTTTCACGTTATGAAGTTTAGTAGATAGATGGTGCTAATCCCACATTTTTTATCGGCTGGCATTCGATGGTGGTGTTGTCTATGTCACGCCGGCCGCCTTTATTTCCGAGAACATGTCCTGGTACCTATTTTAGGTTGGGTCGACTTGGGAGTCCAGGTCTTTGAGACAGGGGATTGGATCCCATGACTACGGAGCCGGCAGGCTTGCGTGTTAGCCATTGTCGCGTCTCCCGGTGAGATCATGCATGGAGATAACAAGTTGAGATAAAATGTGAAGATAAAATTGTTGAGTTAAAGTGTTGGTATAGCACAGTGGTTCTTGACCAGTGGGGAATTCCCCCCCCCCCCACACCAGGGGGAAATTTTAGGGTTTCCGGGGGGGGGGGAGAGAGAAATTAAGATTATTTCAAGATCGTGTTAATACAAGAACCGATTACTTGATATTGTTTTTCCCTTCATACTTTACGGTTCTGTACGTCTCACTCTTCTAAAATTCACTTTATAAAGTAAGTAGACCTACAAATCACGTTTTATGTGGACGTCTAGACTTGTTTTAGTATGTGCTATTAAACTTAGCTTCCATTATTACGTATACTGTGTTGGGGTGGGGGGATTTTAGGTAGGAAATACGAAAAGGTGGGGGGGGGGGGGGTGACGTTCTGAAAATATGGTGAAGGGGGGCACGGGCCAAAATGTTAGGTAGGAAATGCGAATGGGGGGAATGACGTTCTGAAAATATGGTGAAGGGGGGCACGGGCCCAAAAAGGTTGAGAACCACTGGTGTAGCATGTTGTAATAAAATGTTGAGATTAACATGTTGAGGTAACATGCTGAGATATATTGCTGAGACAAAATGTTGAGATAAATGTTGAGATTGGAATAAAACGTTGAGATGAAATGTTGAGATAAAATGTTGAAATAAAGTGTTGAGTGAAAGTGTTGGTATGGTATGTTGAAAAAGAATGTTGAATTCGTTTTGTTTTTGGAGATGTATTATTAAAGTTAGTTACTTAGATAAAGTGTTGAGATGGCGTGAGACATAAATTGATGAGATGAAATGCTGAGATAAGTTGTCGAGATAAACTATTGGTATAACATGCTGGAAAAGAATGTCGAAGTCGTGTGTTGAGATGCATTATTCAAATGTGATCGCGTGTAACATAAAATGTTGAGATGAACTGTTGAGATAAAGTGTTGAGATAACATGTTGGAATAATACTGTTGACGTCATTATTTGAGATTCATTTTTCTTGTTATTTGCTGAGATAAAGTGCTGAGACAGTGTGTCTTATAAAATGTTGAGATGACATGTTGAGATAAAGTGTTGAGTGATGAGATAACATGTTGGAGTAAAATCTTGAGGTCAGTGGTTTAGATGTATTATTTAACGTACTTATCGAGACAAAGTGTTAACATATTCAGTAGGAAACAAAAAGTAGGTTTGAACCAAACAAAATTGGATGGTGGAAAATGGGAAGTAGGGGTGTGTCACAAATATGACATAAAAGTGGTTAATATGTTAGCAAACTTGTTTTATTATATATATATTATAAAAAATAAAATTAAAGGGGGTTACTTAGGGAAAACGCCTGTATTGATATTGTAATTGACAATATTTTGGCGATATATAAGCCAAAGTCAGATATGGAAAGACTCTTAAGACGATTAATCATCACATTGCAATTAATCAGTTAAAACGTAGCTTTCGGATCCAGTGTTGCGGGAAGAGTTTGGGTTCAGTACCCTTGAACGTGAGATAACAAATGGATCAATCGCGTTAATAAGGCTACTGTTGCCGTTTTCCCTGGCGTAGGATTTAACGTCTTTCTTCGTAATCCCGTATACTCTCGTGAGTAACGCAACTGCGCGAGATATGTTAGCGGATCGCGCCGCGTTGGTTACTTACGGGGGTATGTGACCCGGTCGCTCATAAATCAATGGCAAACTACTGAGCGTAATCTTGCCTAGTACATCAGCAGAAGCTGAAAAATTATGTTATTGACTGCAACATCCTGTAAGGGATATGCAACATAAACAAGGATCCTATTGACAGGTGTAAACAATAACAAACAAACAAAAACACACGGCGTGTATACAAGCTTTACACGCACAAAAAACAATTAACAATATCCGAGGACGTTGCGGCGACAAGCCTACATCAGCCAACAACAACAAGAAAACGCAACAAAAAACAAACAACGGAAATAACACGACACCAAGGCATAATATTATGCAAAAAATGCGATAAAAATTACATAATTAAATAAAATATGATTTACATATCCCAGAGGATTTGAAATGTTTCTGTTGTTTGTGCGACGAAGCGTTTTCGTTGTGTTGTTTGCTGATGAATTCTTGTCGCTGCAACGTGCTTTGTATTTTGCAGTTGTAGTTTATGCCCTACACTTGGCGTGTTTTTAATAGTTTATACGAAAGGTTTCAAATTAAAATCTTAAAAGTGTGATAGAAAGTACAATGGCCATGACATTGTCTTGTAACTTGTGAATATTGTTGTTAAGGATGTCAAGAGTGTTAAGTACGTGACATCTCGTGCAAGACGAATACGACGATGTCACAATGATAGTTTAAAGATGGTCGTCCCACTTTTGACATGTACCGAAGTGGAGCAACTTTCTGTTATCCGTTTTTTTTTTAAATCAATGAAGGGGTGAAACCTATAGAAATTCACCGACCAGTGAAGGTCTGGTATGGTGATGCAAGCTTGCCAGTCTAGCAAGTGTATGAGCGGAGAGGAAGTTGTTGTTGTTGTTGTTTTTTTTTTTTTTTTTTTTTTTTTTTTTTTTGTCCATCAAGAATTATGATGACCATTCAGTTTATCCAGTGGGGTTGAAAGTATGGAGCCGTGAGTTCTAAGATGGCTGATAAGGCCTATTTTGGCTCTAATTGTTCTTTGACAATGTGGGCAAAGAATGCTTGACGTTTCTGAAGGAGGTTCTCCTGCAATGGTTTTTCTGTCCAGCCTTTTCTTCACAGCTCTTGCTATCCTGGTTGCTTCACAAGTGACTGCACACTTGCGTAATGATGTACGCCACGAATTACGGTCTTTAGGATACCGAACATAGGCAGGACAGAATGTTACATAAACTTCCCATTACCCCATATGGGCAATCATCTCCTTTAAATTAATAATATCCGGAATGTGACTGATTCGGTCGTGGAATTATTAATCTGAGGCTGGGATGGGCCCTAATTATGACCTCTCTTCTGACGTTAAACTGGGAAAGAGTAATGGAAACACGGATACAGATACAGAATGTTACTGTTGTTTCCAGTTTTGTAACGTTAAATTTTAACGTGAACAGAGAAGAAGTGAAACGCTGAAGTGTTGACAAATGCAAGCAGTACCTGCCAACTCATCAAAATTATAAGAACGGGGAACAATGAAGGGTATAGGACATATGAATAGATGAAGTGGAATACAAATCTTAGTCTAGTAAGGGAAAATATTTGGGAAAAGAGACAGGAGAAGACAGAGAAATGTGTTTGTTTAAAGGGGTGGACAGGCGAGCGGACCGACTTCATTGCACCGGTTTTATCCCATTATGACTCCCCCTTCCCCCCCCCCCCCCCCATTCCCAGATGTATAAATGGTGATCTCGACATCTTGCCAGTAAAATGACGAGAGAAGTGTAGAGTCATGATCGCCAGCCTCTTCTCCAGGTCAAGCACCTAAAGAATAATAAACAAGTTCATAAGTATTGGTTGGCGCTCACAGAAGCAGAGACAGAAAGAAGAGATTAGACGACACGCTCGACAAAGTTGAAAGGTCAAGTTATCACACTGGCTGTGTACCGACAGTTGTCAATGTTTATGTTATCGAGTGTCTTCTGCCGGCACTGTAAGCCCACATACTGCTTTCGGAAAACAACTGTGGGCGATTTGGAAGCAGATCGCCTTGCGCTGGTTTTCTACAATGGCATGAGTGCCTGTTACTCAGCAAGTAGAGGCAAACTAATGAACGTAAATTTGCCAAGAAATCACAAACAGCCCACCAAAAAAGTTGGGGTAGACAGCGACGTCTAGTACAAGGATACGCAACTAACTTTAGTGTCCTTTTTGTGTGTGTGTATTTTCATCTTTCACATTATCATTTTGTATGTATGACACTTGATTTTATCATGTATAATATAACATTACTGTAATGTGAGAGAGAGAGAGAGAGAGAGAGAGAGAGAGAGAGAGTGAGAGAGAGAGAGAGAGAGAGAGAGAGAGAGAGAGAGAGAGAGAGAGAGTTGAACTGCATCACTAATTTTTGTGCGGAATTTGTGTGTGGGTAGGTGCGGTATATGTGAGTTGACGGGGAGATGTGTGTGTGTGTGTGTGTGCGTGGGGGATGTGTGGCCGAGGATTGTGTGTTTGGCTGGGTGGTTGGAGGTGTGTGGGTGGAGGTGGATATGTGGGTGAGTGATTGTTGGTGGGTAATGGGACGGGTAGAGGATATGTGAGTGGGTGGGAGGATGTGTGTAGGTGGGTGGATGTGTGTGGGTGGAGGATGTGTGGGTTGGGGAATGTATATGTGCCTGGGGTGTGGGTGGATGGGATGTGTGTGTCGTGAAATACTGAGAGTTAATGATTCCCAGATAGACGACTGTATACACCGACTACCCAGGTAGGAGAAGGGTTAACAACAACGGGTTGACCAGGCATGTGTTTATAGGTCAAGACACGAAAGGGGGCCGCTTACCGCCCAGGTAAACTGTCGAGTGGAAAAATTGGTTTGCGACAAAGGCAGACAGTATTATGGGACAGCATATTGCGGTATGGATGTGAAACGGTTCAGAGCTGTAATTTTCCACTAACAATGATAATGAAGTCTGGATGTGAGGTGTCCAGCAATGTCAAGGACTATGCGGCAAAGATGACCTATAAAAGAGTGGATACGTCTTTGTGTCGAGAGAGTGTGTTTCTTAGGTTTCGGGAGAGAAGGATTATGTAAAGGGTTGTGCTGCGTTCGGATGAACGTTTGTGTATCTATTGTGCATTAGTACTCCCAATTCAGACTAGGATGTTTATAAGGTATTAATATATTAGAGTATAGTTTAGCATAGGAATATAGATGGGCGTGAAGTGCATTTAACATTGCTTTCTATTAGTAGGAATAGTATAGACGTTAGGTGAATCTTCTATCCTATGTCAGAGTGGGTTTTTTCGGAAGCCTTTTCATTTCGGCTGGAGGAAAAGACACTCACATAGGAGAGAAGAGGAAGCAGACACAGATCTCATTATTAAATGTATATCACACAGGTTTCCATACAAGTGCGGGACTTATCAACTAAGATATAACACAGATGGATGTGGTCAAGATCACCCAGTGTTGATAAAGCACAAGAAAGCACTTTAAAGTAATAAAGCACGACACTTGTGCATAAGAAAGGAAAGAAAAGCATTGTCATCGGAAGAAGTAAGGAGGACAGAGAATGGAAAATAGAGATCATTTAAACTAATAGAAAGACTAGAATGACTCAGTGTCGAAGAGTTGCAAGGTGCATACAAAGTGCCTATACCCATTAAGAACTATCCAGTGTAGAACTTGTACAGGACAAAAATAAAGAATACTAGAAACTAGATGTGTTTTCCAGGATGGAATTAAGAACGCTATAAGATAAGAAAGACCATTCCGTTTAAGCTGACAGCATATGGTGATCGGGTTAAATACATTCATACAGTGGTGAACATTTTTTCATTAAAAAAAAACGGATATATCTACAGACTCAAGCAGACGGAGCTGTCAGGGTGAGATTGTTCCGTTGTATCTATGTAATGTCCTGTACTCTAGCTGAGAGAAGAGACGAGAGAAGACACGGAGACTATCTATCAACATCTTCTCTGGCATCCACAATAGAAGAACATACCAACTACATAGACAATATCCCTACATACACCAGACATAGTTTTTATTAATAAATCTTTTATCTTATCGTTGAAAGGAACTGTTGTCGGAGTATGTGTTGAGGGAATAATAGAGAGAGAGAAAGAAATAGATATATGGAATGGAAGACAGAAGAGAGGAGTGTAGACCAAAGTCAGTCAATAATCCCAACAGATACTAAGTTTAAAGATGTGCTTGTTGATTCCAATCTCCTCTCGGGAATAACAGGACAGTGTGGTGGGTGGGAGGTGTGTGTGGGTGGGGAGATGTGTAGGTGTAGGGATGTGGTGGATGGGTGGGGGAATGTATGTGTGTGTGGATTATGTGTGTGGTTGGTGGGGGAGTTGGAGTGAATGGGGGATGTGTGGGTGGGTGGTGGATGTGTTTCGTAACATAATAATATGCATTATTTATGTTTACAAAATTCATGTGACAATGTTTTTTCCTATGCACTGTTGATGAAAGAAAGATGAGTGATTGGAAGGGCCGAATGTAAGACGGGCCTGCGTGCCCAATTTGTTACCCTTTGAAAATAAAGTCTGTTCGTTCGTTCGTTCGTTCCTCTAATATCCATTTCTGTCCTCTGCGTCTATGAACACCAGTACATACTTGTTAATTTGTTTATGAGCAGATGTCGTGGCCTCACAGGTTCGCCAATTGATATGTCTGTGAATTACCAACACACGGTTACGTAGGTAAGGGCAATATGACTGGTCTAGCAAACCGGTGGGGAATTTATTTCATCCTAGACAATACGTAGTTACTTTCATATACTTTACAGAACATCGCAGTCAACCACAGCTTTTTTTTTTTTTTTTTTTTACTGTTTTTGATCTCATGGCAAGTTTACGTTCAGTAGTTTGTCATTGTTTTCTGAACGACCGGAACACTTACCATTTCATAAAAAAAACAATGCAAGGCGGTCTGGCTAGAGAATACTGCAAACGATAATATGGTCAACTTAAAGGAAAGGCACTAGCAAGAGGCTCTGGAACTCGAATAAATCCTCCCCAATGCGCATTACGACATAAATGGAAGAAAACAACAACATCACATCTTGAAGAAGAAGAACAATTATTATATATTTATTATGTCCAGTGTGTTTAATGGACTACATATATTCATATTAGTCTCATGTCTGTTTACTTCAGATATATTCGTGTCATTAGTTGTATTTCTATTTTAGTTAATATTACATTTTTTATGTTTGGTCTGTTCTTTCTTTCTTTCTTTCATGTATAGCGTCACTATTTTAATTCTTTGTTGTTTTAATTAATAGATATCAAACTGTGAAAATAAACATAAACATTCTCTCTTCAACAGCGGGCATTAAACAGTATTTTGACGTAATTACCGAGTCCATTATGTTAATCTTCTTCTTGAAATTAGGTCGTATTGTCACATGCTTTGTAGAACCTACACTTTTATATGCATGTAAAATATGGACAATTGGAAGACAAGCTGAGAAACATCTAATGGCAGAGGAAATGTGGTTTGTGGAGAAAATTTAAAATAAAAAGAAATACAATGACAAGATAGAACAAAGAACAGATAGAATGATGAACAAATAGGACAATGAACAGATAGAGCAATGAACAGATCGAACAATAAACAGGTAGAATAATAAACAGATAGAAAAGTGAAAAGATAGAACAATGAACAGATGGAACAATGAACAGATAGAACAACGAACAGATAGAATAATAAACAGATAGAATATTAAACAGATAGAACAATGAACAGATAGAACAACGAACAGATAGAATAATAAACAGATAGAACAATGAACAGACAGAACAATGAACAGATAGAACAAAGAATAGATAGAACAATGAACAGATAAAGCAATGAACAGATAGAACAATGAACAGATAGAATAATGAACAGAGAGAACAATGAACAGATAGAACAATGAACAGATAAAGCAATGAACAGATAAAGCAATGAACAGATAGAACAATGAACAGATAGAACAATGAACAGATAGAACAATGAACAGATAGAATAATGAACAGATAGAATAATAAACAGATAGAACAATGAACAGATAGAACAATGAACAGATAGAACAATGAACAGATAGAATAATGAACAGATAGAATAATGAACAGATAGAATAATAAACAGATAGAACAATGAACAGATAGAACAACGAACAGATAGAACAACGAACAGATAGAACAACGAATTCTACATAATAATTTATCCCGAAGCAGTTTCCTGCCGAGGGCCTGTGATAGCCCCATCACATTCTATAGACCGGAGTGCACAGACAAATGGGTGTCAGTCTGTCCCTCTCTTTCCTAGGCGACGACCCCAGGAGTGGAAACCGCGACCGACTGTGCTCTGAAAGTATCAGAGCAGTTCGCTATCAACTTCGCTAGATTGTAAATTGTTTAGAGAAATGAGGAGTAGATAGACAGGATTTGTTGGGCACGTGGTGGGCAGAAATCATCATGCAATATCATGATGTAGTGCCTGGCCGGCAGGCGGAGACGACCATGCTTCTCCACAAATTGCAATTTCCAACTACGTGGATCATTTCATGTGTTGACTCCCTTCCGTGCCATGACACAAGACTGTCAAGAATTTCTCTTTTTGCCTTCCTCTATCTATCTTTCCACAAATCTATCCGGATGTCACAACATGTTACAGTTTTTGTCTTCTTATAATGTGGCCATAAAAATGATGGTTGCTTCTTTCTGATGTTTGTGATAAGTTGTCTTTGCGACTCATCTTCCCTCAAAACGTTCAGATCGCTAATTTTCGTGTCCAATTAATTTCAGCATTCTTCTAGAAAACCACATCTCCGAGGCTTCTCGGATTTTGTCTCCTCCTTACTAATTGTCCATGATTCGCATCCGAATGTTAAAATGGGTTCTATGTAACATGCAAGAACTCTTTTTCTCACTTTCAAGACAGTGACTTATTGCACAAAACGTCCTTCATTTGACAGAATGCTGTTTGTGTTTGTCCTATTCAGTTCTTTATCTCTGTGATGCATCTTCCATCTGATGTTACCCATGTGTCTAGGTAAATAAATTGGCAAAATTGATGAGAAAGAGCAAGGAGAAAGCAGGGAGATAAATATCTGCATTTATTTATGAGCTAACTTCTTTCAAGATATCTTCATTACTTTTTATATATGTCCATGATGATCTCATCATTCTTTTTTATGACCAAATTTCCGTAGCTTCCGTATTATTTCTCACCTGTCTGCTAATCGTCCATGATTCGCTTCCGTACATCAGGATTGCCTCAGTATAGCTCTTAACATCTCTTTCCCTCACATCGATAGACAAATATAAACTGCACAGAATATTATTCATCTTGAGAAATGTTACCTTTGCTTAGGTTCTTCATTAAACAGTCTTCAAACATCTTCCATTTGCTCTTAGTAAAGTATCCAAATACTTAAATACATGTGCCTGTCTCAGTCTAGTTTCAGTCTAGTTCCTGTCACTTTGATGTTATATTTGAGTATACAATTTCTCTTTATAATGATTATTACTTCTGTTTTTACTGATACTCAAACTGTCTTCTTTGACTATCCCTCCAGACAATTATAAACGGTTTCGAAGGGAGATAAGTCAGTGCAAATGTTTCATTCCAAGACGAATATATTCACATCAAAGGGAGACAACAAGCAATAAAATAACAGCCATTGGAATAACTCATGTTGGAAACGCTGATTTAAAAGGAAAAAAAGTCAAGATGAATGTAATGCCCGTGACTGGCAATAAAAGGCGTTTATATTAGTGTGTTGATGAAATTCCTTGCCTTGTTAGAGATAGATAATTAGAAGGATTTGCCATATGGCATAATTATAACAAGAACAAAGGGTCTATCAGAGACTCGTCGTGTGGAGCAAGGCGCTGCAGACTCAAAAGTGACCGTCTGGGCTTCAGGAATACTCGTATTCTGTATTGGACCTGTGCCATCGTAAAACAACGAGGCACTATTCTAGAACACCTGGTATACAGGAACGACATTGTGGCGCTCTAGGAGACGAGACTGGGTGGTCAGTTACTCCAAATTGCACCTGGGAATGGCAATTCTCATTCCCGACAGTATGGTAGTTTCAGAGCTAGACATGTCCGATTGGGACAATGACGACATACAAATACAGGCGCTTAGAGTTCAATCCGGTCTACCATTCGTGTTGGTTAATGTGTATGCCCGTAACGCGTGTGCGGATTCCCAGACGTGGCAGTGCTTAAGTGACATATTAGGTCACGAGAGAAATGTTATTTTCTGTGGCGATTACAAAGCTAAAGGCAGATCATGGGGAAACATGTCCTCCAACACACAGGGGGAGGGGGGGGGCGCTCGAGACTGCACTTGAAACCATTGATCTGGTTTGTATCAACACTGGCTGTGTCACTAGGACAGCAAGTCGTCCAGGTGATGAAGACAGCGCTATTGATCTGGCGCTGGTTTCGCCTTCACTCACTACAGTGTGTAGATGGGGTGTTCTAGGACACCACGGCAGCAACCACCACCCTTGCAGCATATTGGTGGAGAAAGGCAGAACCAGGCAGCACAAGTCAACGGTCAAGACTTTCCAGAATGACAGTACAGGGCCAGTTTGGTGAGTATAATAAGGCTCGACAAGCGCAGAAAGCTTCAGGGCAAGAAAAAAAAAAGCTGGTAGCAGCTACCTTGGTGGAATTTTTTGGTGGAAAAGGCCTGGGTGGATAAGCGTAGTGCTGTAAGGAAATGGCAAAACGCCAAGAAGAACAGAGCTGCCAATCCTAGTCCCTGCATGCACTTAGAAAGAGAGATGCACACAAAAGTAAGCTGTTTAAAAAAACTGGTTAAGGAGGTTAAAAGTTAAAAATGGGCAGAGGTATATTAAAGAGTAAGCACTGACAAGTCACTGAATTTGTTCTGGTGACTACATAAAAGCATGAGTGGGGTAGTCAAGAATAAGAGAATTTCTGACTTCCAGGTGCTGACCTCATCTGGCAGAGGACTGACGAGAACAAGGGAAAAGCCCTCTTTGAACGCTATCTAGAGCAGAGCAACCAGACAGACATGGGAGGCCGAAATCTGGCCAAGGAGGTCACCTCAGACAAATGCAAGGACCAGAACACTTCGGATGAAGACACAGTGACAGTGAAAGAAATCAAGGCTGTGCTTCGACGATCAAAAAACAGTGCTCTATGGCCAGATGGCATAAGATACGACGACATCAATAGGTGTACCGACAAAGAGCTAGAGAAGCTAGTAGACATGTAAAACAACAGTATAGGGAATGCTAGAATCAAGGAGGAGTGGTTACACAGCTATCTGATTCCCTTGCCGAAGCCTGGCAAAGACCACACACAAATTCAGGGATATTGAGTAATAACCATGCAGAATGCAATAGGCAAGCTGTTGGGGAAGTTAACTGCCATAAAAATATCAAGCTAGCCAGAGAGGCAAGATATTTTCCCACCTACCCTGGGAGGGTACCGTCCAAAAAGAGAAACCTGAACCAATGCTGCAATTTTTGCCCATGATGTCTATGAAGGTTTCAACTCAGGCGTTAAAACATTTGCTGCAGCGATTGATCTTGAGGACGCGTATAACAGAGTACCATTGGATTTTTTAATGTTTCAGCTTCTTGAACTCAAGATAAGTCCTTTCCTCCTAAGTTGGCTCGCTGCAGTCCTCTTCCAACGGAAAGCAGTTTTTAGATGTGGCAGTTGGACTTCGGAACCAACTATAATATATCCTGGCCTACCATAGGGATCACCATTATCTCCGGTGCTGTTCAACGCCTACACAGTGAGAATCACCAGCGAGCAAATCATAGACCGGGAAGGACATTGTCGTATGCAGACGATGTGTTAGTGTATCGTCAGGGTAAGGACATAGGTCAGGTTGATGTGGAACTACAAACCGAACTCAATCACATAAGCACTTGGTGTGTTGAAGCTGGGGCAATGGTCAACCAACAAAGGCAACAGTGACATGGTTCTCTTTGAATAACCATAATGTCAACAACCCAACGCCAAATGTAAATCTGTGTTAAGAGACGGTGGAAAGAACGCAGGCAAAGAATTACCTGGGGATACGATATGATCGAAGCCTAGCTTATACTGAGTGTCACGAGCTCGCCATGAGTTAACCAGATAATAATACCGACGTTTGCTTGGCGTATATTTTCTAGGCCACAACAGTCGTACTAACAGAGTAAACACAGCTGCACAGGTTACATCGTGTCAGCCCATAAACACATTTGGTGGTGAGTGAGAAGGAAGGGATACAATGCGTTGGCAGTTTATAAACATTTAGAATCACATAGCCTTGCCCGGCTCAGTACATGGAACAGCCCTGTCTGTCAGTTATAGTTCCGGACATCAGGCGAAATGGCTGCTGGGATTGTCACCACTGAACAGAAGCTTGACAGTTTGTCAACAGTCAGAGACAAACCGGAATTGGCAGCGAGAGACAGGAAACAGTACATCTGTCAAGTCTTGTTTCCGGAACATCGAGAAGATTGACAGCGTGTTGGGAAAAACTCTTTGTTGGAACTGTACAGTAACTCTCTAGATTGTTTTGGATGTCACAACTATTACTGACAACTTTGACAGGACTTAAGCCAGGAAAATAGTTTCCTGACAATGGATGATATGCGCAAATAACACCTGCAGGACGTCACCCATATCACGTGACCAATTTTAGGAGTTTGCCATATAAACCCGAGTTGGGATCAACTAGGGGGGAGTTGACCAAGAACCGTGGATTATGATGGACGTGTTTGTGGGAGAGCTCTACAGTGTTAGATTAATTTAACATTAACTAGCATGTGCCGTTATGGCAAAGTGTAGTAGCCATCCCGGGAATGAGGCGGTTTTTACATAAGGTAGTCAATATAGTCTATTAGTTCTAATTAATATAGACTGTAGCCTTGTTAAACTATAGTGTGATGATTAGCACTGTTAGTGGAAACTAGTTAGAGTAGAATAGTGATAGTAGCTATGCTAGTTAAGAATAGAGTAATGATGGATAATTGGGAGACGGGGAAATTGCCCGCTGGGGTTTTGCACTCTGTATGGGTCATTTCTTATCATAGCCTGATTCGGCTCTAGGTGGGTAGCTAATCTGCTCTATGACTAATTCTAGTTAGCTAAAGATCATTAAGCAAGGTGATAGGCTTACACTCAGCCGAAAGGATCAGTGACTAGTACTATCACCAGATGTGTTGTTTCTATCCTAGGTTCCCTACCAGATCCAAGGAAACTCTACAAGTTTTGGGAAAGAATTAAAAAAACCCATTCTGAAGAACACCAGTTCAAGAGTCAATAAAGTTGCATACAGAAACATAACTTACGCTAGAAGGAAATTGATTCATCAAAGAGAGTGATGCATACTGATGCACCACACAGCATTAGACAGTAGTAACGAACCGAGAACCGGCTAAGAGTACCTAGTGTTAGTACAGCAACAATTAACATTAGAAATTAGCACTTATGGACTGAATGGTTCGATGTGCAACGAGGATGATCTGTCGACTAACTAACTAACTAACTAACTGCGTACACACTGCAAAAGACTTGTGCAGTTTGTTTAGGAACATTAGGAACGGACATTGGGTAGAGCGCAACCGGTCCATGATTAACTGTTAATACCACCGGTGTCTATTTCGGATGTTCATGAAATTGGATTACCAGAGGTCTACAGAGGCAAAGCATTATCCGGCAAGATGGTTCCGGCAACGGGTGAGACGTACTTGTTCTGACGTAACGTGCTGTGGTCTATCTTTGCTGTGATCAGCTGACTGAGTTGATGTCTGAGAGTCAGAGTCTACACCCTTTATAGAACACGTCACACATTTTCTTCACATACACGTCTCATATACGTTACACTTTTCTTTTAATAAATTACTCTTTATTAATTTCTAGAAGCAAGAGTTGTTGAGTATGTTGCGTTGGGGAAGTATGAGAAGGGGGCATAGTACGACAGTGAGAGAGTGATAGGAAAAGGTGTCCATAGGCTGATGGAGTGTGTTGGACGGAAGCTGGTGGATTCTCCAGAATATTGAGAGGGAAAAAATATTATAATGTGGGTGTCGGCTCTCTTCACTCCAGGGACGACACTGTAAAGGAGGACACGACATTATTGGGGGCTCGTCCGGGATCTTAGGACAGCGGGATCTCTCGTAAACGGGATCCTTGGACAGCGGGATCTCTCGTAAACGGAATCCTTGGACAGCGGGATCTCCCGTAAACGGAATCCTTGGACAGCGAGATCTCCTGCAAACAGGAACCTTTGACAGTGGGATCTTCTGACAACGGGGTCTTTTGACACGGGATCCTTAGTTATAAAAGGGAGATATCATTTTGGAGAATCCAGCTAGAGTGAATGTGGATAGGGGTTAGGACTAATATCTTACCTGTTCACACTTCACACGTCTGCATAGGTCTGTGGTCCTGATTCTACTCTTGTCACTGAGTGAATGTACTGTGTGTGGTAATATCTAGATTTATAGTACTTGTTCATATATCTGTATAGTAATTTGCAGTTATATTGTACTAGACCTGCTAGCTTACCTCTCTGTATAATGGCCACCCCTAAACTTACCACGTTAGAATTAAGGGCAAAGGGGGAAGACATGGGACTGTCTGGGTCTTCTCTAACGGATTACATACAGGAAGTGGAGAGAGAGTATCGTCAAGCGGAACGGGATGATCGAAAGGCCGAGCTGGAATTGAGAAGGATGGAGTTGGAACAAGCAGCTAAGAAATTGGAAGCTGAGCAAGCAGCTAAGAAATTGGAAGCTGAGCAAGCAGCTAAGAAATTGGAAGCTGAGCAAGCAGCTAGGAAATTTGAAGCTGAGCAAGCAGCTAGGAAATTAGAAGCTGAACAGGAAGCACAGAAAAGGGAGCACGAGTACCGGATGCGGGAACTCGAGCTCAAGAGTCAATCTAATGGAGAAACTGAGGGAGCAGTTGGAGGTTCCTCTATCCCGGGATCAACACCAGTAGGTGGACATGGGTACCATGCCATGAAGTTTCCTTTAGCGGTCTACGAGGAGGACAAAGAGAAGATTGACCAATACCTTCAACGCTTCGAGGCTATGTCGGTTGCTATGGGTCTGGAGCGTAACAAATGGAATCTTAAGCTATCCCAGGGATTACGCGGGACCGGTTACGAGGTTTATACTCGCCTGCCACCAGGACATGAGAACAATTATGACGAGTTAAAGACGGCTCTGCTGAAACGATTCGAGGTTACGTCACATACCTACCGGAAAAAATTTCGAGCAGCGAAACGAGAACCGGGGGAGTTGTTTGCCGCCTACAGTTTGCGTCTAAAATCTTATCTCCATAAGTGGATGGATTTGGCTGGGTTCGCACATGACTATGAGAGTCTGGAAGAGCTCATGGTGGTCGACCAGCTGAAGAAGCAAATGTCTAAATCTCTCAGGACGTTCCTGGGAGAACAAGGAGCGGAACGTATTGACCTCGTGACTAAATTAGCAGAACGGTTCGTCGAGGTACATGGGGAGGCAGGGGAAAACCTTTCCACCAACTCCAAAAGTCAAGAGAAACATGACAAGAAGAAAACCAAAAACTCAGGAACAAAAAAGTGGGAACCTTATGTGCAAAAATCAGAGGATAGTTCAGAGAAGAAGAAGGAGGGAAGCAAGAGCACTTCAAGCTCTACACCTAAACGACCGTGGTCGGAGAAGTGGTGTTCAATTTGTAAGTCACCCTCTCACAATACGAGGGACTGCAAATCGAAGGCTAAGAACCCTCACTTCGCAGCATGTCAAGTGACTTCCAAGGAGGTTGTCACGGAAAATGCCAAGGTCAACAAGGAAGCTCGCCACCAGGAGAGCTCACTCAAGTATGGCAATAGAAAATCTAGGACAGGGAAATGGTGCAACCAATGCCAGTCGAATACGCACAATGCTATTGACTGCAAGGGAAAGTCAGGAGACACTCAATTCGTCGTGTGCTCAGGAAAACCTAAGGTGGAGCCCACCGAACAGGTCGAGGCCGAGGAAGAGACTCCAGACCAGGAAAAACCACCGGTAGTGGAATTGGTAGAGGTTAACGGTCATCAAGTGGAGTGTTTATACGACACAGGACTGGACGGGGAGGCCGTGATTTCTGCGGATCTGGTACATCCAGAACAATTCACAGGTGAAACATTGGACATACAGCCTGCACAGAAGAGTGCTGTAACCATGAAGTTGCCCATTGCTAATGTGGAGATTCGGTCAAGGTACGTCACCGGCACCATCAAGGCCGCTGTATTGACCGATCCCATTTTTCCAGTCATCCTAGGTTGCCGGTATGTCTTTCTGGGAATGCCCAGGGAGCCAATCCATATGGGAGCAATGCAGACTCGCTCTCAGACGAAAACGGAAGAGGCAGACGCAATTGTGACTAACCCAATGCCGGGGGAGCTACGAACTGCCCAGAGTGAGGATGATACTTTACGTCCTTGCTACAGAAAGCTGCAGAAAAGTGCTGATCCACCAGGACGGGGGCAGTACTACATGAAGAATAGGATACTCTACAGGAGAGCAGGAAGGGGAGACAACCTATACGGTCAGTTGGTCGTCCCGAAAGCTCATCGGTCCCAGATTCTTCATATGGGGCATACCATCTCCTTTAGTGGACACATGGGTATTGCCGCCACCATGCAGCGGATTTCCTGCCACTACTATTGGCCGGGAATGACAGATGATGTGCGTCGGTATGTGAAGTCATGCCCTGAGTGCCAGAGGGTGGCACCAAAACACTGGACAGCACCGGTGATGTTGGGTGAGATGCCCATCATGAACTCTCCTTTCGAGAGGGTAGCCATCGATATCGTGGGTCCACTTCCCAGGACTAGGAAGAGGAACATGTATATACTCACAATGGTGGATTGCTGTACAATGTGGGGTGAGGCTATACCGTTGACCACGATTGACTCGAAAAGAGTGGCGGACGCACTGATGGAGGCCTTTACCAGATTAGGCTTTCCGGATCAAATTCTGACGGACAATGGATCTCAGTTTTGTGGAAAACTCATGGAGGAGGTATTTAGGGTGTTTCACTCTAACCACATACATACCAGCCCTTACCACCCTCAAGCCAATGGACAAGTAGAGCGTTTCAACGGCACGTTGATGACAATGCTCAGGAAATTAGCGCAGGAAAAACCGGATAGGTGGGATGAATATATCCCAGCAGCACTCTTTGCCTATCGGGAAGTTCCTCATGGCTCAACAGGACTACCACCCGCTACGTTGCTGTTTGGTCGTCCAATCAAAGGACCGTTGGAAGCCATGTTGAGGAGTTGGACTGAAGAGGGGACGTCAGAAGAAGTGATCTCATCCTACAAATACGTGGAGGAACTGAAAGAAAAACTCCACAAGGGATGGACTCTGGCAAATCAAAACTTGAAAAAGGCCAGGAAAAGACATGCGGCTTACTACAACCGTAGGTCTAAAGAAAGATCTCTAGAGGTGGGAGATAAAGTCTTGTTGCTACTCCCAACGGGAAACAACAAACTGGAGATAGGTTGGCAAGGACCATTTCCCGTGGAAAGGGTGATATCCAGAACCAACTATCAGATCCGGATCCGGGGAAAGTCGAAGATTTTCCATATCAATCTCTTGCGGAAATACGAAGAGAGACCCGGAGACAAGGCAGCGCACCTCATGGCAATGGCAGTTGCAATGGAGACGGAAGTGGGAACCAGCGAGGGCAGGGAATATCCCTTGGTACACCAGGAAACCTATAGGGATGTACAAGTGAACCCTGATCTGATCTCCCAGGAGAGGGAAAGGATAACCCAGGTTCTCAATTCTCATAAGGAGATACTGACTGATAAACCAGGACGAACGAGGTTGGTGGAGTTCGAGATGACTTTGACCACACAGGAGCCTGTTCGCCAAAAGGTTTACCCAGTGCCATTCTCTAAAGAAAAGGCCCTGGAGGAGGAAATACACAAATTGCTGGAGGATGATGTGATTGCACCATCCACATCCCCATACAATGCGGGGGTAGTTTTGTTACGCAAACCAAGTGGAGAACACAGGTTGTGTATAGATTACCGACTTCTGAACAGTCATACACAGTTTCAGGTGGAACCTTTGCCGAATCCAACTCAGTTATTCGCTAGGCTCCATAAGGCTCGGTACTTTTCGAAGGTGGATCTGAGTCGGGGGTACTATCAGATACCAGTCAAACCGGAGATTCGACCACTGTTAGCTTTCAGTACACCCAGTGGACACTACGAATTCAAGGTCATGCCCTTTGGACTCAGCAATGCACCTAGTGTGTTTACACGCATGATGAGGACTTTACTAGATCCGTTACAGGATCCGTCCATCATCTCTTTCATGGATGATATTCTGATTTCCAGTGACAGCTTGGATGACCACTTACAATCCTTGGAGAGAGTGTTTAAGAGGCTCAAGGAAGCAGGGCTTACTGCTCGTCCAACCAAGTGCATGATTGGTTACCAGACTCTGGAATTTCTAGGTCACACCATCACTCCAGGACACATTGTTCCAGAAGAGAAGAACCTGGAGAAAATCAGAAATGCACCAAGGCCAAAAACGAAGAAGGATGTGCGATCTTTTCTCTCGTTGTGTGGGTTCTACCACAAATTTATCCCACATTTCACGGAACTGGGAGCTCCGTTGACGGAAACCTTGAAAAAGGGATTACCGGATCAAATCATTTGGACACCAGAATGTGAGAATGCCTATAGTCAGTTAAAGGAGGCCTTGGTCAGCAAACCTGTATTACAGCTCCCTGACCTTTCCAAACCATTTGTGTTGAGAACGGATGCGAGTGCGATTGGAATTGGAGCCGCTTTGTTACAGGAAGGAAAAGACGATGCTTCGGTTTTGAAACCTGTGGCATACGCAAGTAAGAAACTTCTACAGGCGGAGAGGAATTATTCAACCGTCGAGAGAGAGTGCTTGTCCCTCGTATGGGCAGTGCAAAAATTTCAGCCATATTTGTATGGAGTTAAGTTTCGGGTCCAGTCGGATCATCAGCCCCTGATGTTCTTGGCTACTTCTCAGAAGCTCAACGCCCGTTTGATGCGGTGGTCGTTGTTACTTCAACCATATACTTTCACAGTAGAGTACATTCCGGGGAAGGAGAATGTTGGAGCGGATTTCTTGTCAAGACACCCAGCTCCTGAAGAAGAGGAATGAATCATCTGGATTTAACTCATGGTGGAGAAGAGTGAGATGGACTACTCTCTTAAGAGGGGGCCTATGTCACGAGCTCGCCATGAGTTAACCAGATAATAATACCGACGTTTGCTTGGCGTATATTTTCTAGGCCACAACAGTCGTACTAACAGAGTAAACACAGCTGCACAGGTTACATCGTGTCAGCCCATAAACACATTTGGTGGTGAGTGAGAAGGAAGGGATACAATGCGTTGGCAGTTTATAAACATTTAGAATCACATAGCCTTGCCCGGCTCAGTACATGGAACAGCCCTGTCTGTCAGTTATAGTTCCGGACATCAGGCGAAATGGCTGCTGGGATTGTCACCACTGAACAGAAGCTTGACAGTTTGTCAACAGTCAGAGACAAACCGGAATTGGCAGCGAGAGACAGGAAACAGTACATCTGTCAAGTCTTGTTTCCGGAACATCGAGAAGATTGACAGCGTGTTGGGAAAAACTCTTTGTTGGAACTGTACAGTAACTCTCTAGATTGTTTTGGATGTCACAACTATTACTGACAACTTTGACAGGACTTAAGCCAGGAAAATAGTTTCCTGACAATGGATGATATGCGCAAATAACACCTGCAGGACGTCACCCATATCACGTGACCAATTTTAGGAGTTTGCCATATAAACCCGAGTTGGGATCAACTAGGGGGGAGTTGACCAAGAACCGTGGATTATGATGGACGTGTTTGTGGGAGAGCTCTACAGTGTTAGATTAATTTAACATTAACTAGCATGTGCCGTTATGGCAAAGTGTAGTAGCCATCCCGGGAATGAGGCGGTTTTTACATAAGGTAGTCAATATAGTCTATTAGTTCTAATTAATATAGACTGTAGCCTTGTTAAACTATAGTGTGATGATTAGCACTGTTAGTGGAAACTAGTTAGAGTAGAATAGTGATAGTAGCTATGCTAGTTAAGAATAGAGTAATAATGGATAATTGGGAGACGGGGAAATTGCCCGCTGGGGTTTTGCACTCTGTATGGGTCATTTCTTATCATAGCCTGATTCGGCTCTAGGTGGGTAGCTAATCTGCTCTATGACTAATTCTAGTTAGCTAAAGATCATTAAGCAAGGTGATAGGCTTACACTCAGCCGAAAGGATCAGTGACTAGTACTATCACCAGATGTGTTGTTTCTATCCTAGGTTCCCTACCAGATCCAAGGAAACTCTACAAGTTTTGGGAAAGAATTAAAAAAACCCATTCTGAAGAACACCAGTTCAAGAGTCAATAAAGTTGCATACAGAAACATAACTTACGCTAGAAGGAAATTGATTCATCAAAGAGAGTGATGCATACTGATGCACCACACAGCATTAGACAGTAGTAACGAACCGAGAACCGGCTAAGAGTACCTAGTGTTAGTACAGCAACAATTAACATTAGAAATTAGCACTTATGGACTGAATGGTTCGATGTGCAACGAGGATGATCTGTCGACTAACTAACTAACTAACTAACTGCGTACACACTGCAAAAGACTTGTGCAGTTTGTTTAGGAACATTAGGAACGGACATTGGGTAGAGCGCAACCGGTCCATGATTAACTGTTAATACCACCGGTGTCTATTTCGGATGTTCATGAAATTGGATTACCAGAGGTCTACAGAGGCAAAGCATTATCCGGCAAGATGGTTCCGGCAACGGGTGAGACGTACTTGTTCTGACGTAACGTGCTGTGGTCTATCTTTGCTGTGATCAGCTGACTGAGTTGATGTCTGAGAGTCAGAGTCTACACCCTTTATAGAACACGTCACACATTTTCTTCACATACACGTCTCATATACGTTACACTTTTCTTTTAATAAATTACTCTTTATTAATTTCTAGAAGCAAGAGTTGTTGAGTATGTTGCGTTGGGGAAGTATGAGAAGGGGGCATAGTACGACAGTGAGAGAGTGATAGGAAAAGGTGTCCATAGGCTGATGGAGTGTGTTGGACGGAAGCTGGTGGATTCTCCAGAATATTGAGAGGGAAAAAATATTATAATGTGGGTGTCGGCTCTCTTCACTCCAGGGACGACACTGTAAAGGAGGACACGACACTGAGCACATAGACCAGGTGATAACAAAGGCCAAGCGGGGTTTGGCGGTGATGCGGGTGATGGTGGCGGCAAACTGTGAGCAGCGCCATCTATGTCTTCTTTACGAGGGTCTGGTCCTTTCTGTTTTGGAGTATGCGATGGCGATCCTGACTCTCAGCCATAAGCAGATAGAAAGGATGGAAAGGATACAGAACGAAGCTATGCGCGTTATTTTTTATGCACAAGAGATACAGCATGCAGGGCGGTGCGCTACCTTCTTGAAAACAAATTTGCCAGGCACGTGCCTATCTCAGAGTCAACGCAAATACACGACATCCACTGCATAGCGAGACTAAGAAGGTAAAGGGCAGCAGGATGAAAAGAGGAAAGTCGTGGATAGATCAAGCCGAAGACATTCTTCAACAGGTGTATTCACTTGAAGACTTAGAACCTGACGAGGAGTGGGTACAAGTGCCAACAGAGATCAATACATCCTTTTCAATGTGCATCCAACTAGACAGGAAATGCAGACAACAAAATCCAGCTGCTGTGGAAGCGGATGTACAGGCTCTGATCTTCGAGATTTCTTTAGAGGATGATGCTGTTATCTACACTGATGGGTCGGTCGTCCGAGAAGTGAGAAGTTCATGGGCCTTTACGGATCAGGCCAGAGGGAAAATTATGAAGGAAGAGTCTGGCGCTTTTGCTTTGACCACAAGCAGCCTGACTATGGAAGTCATGGAAGTAAGTAAAGCAATAACATGGCTTGAGACACAGATATTCAATCAGGCATGTGTCCTTAGTGACTCAATGAGTATGCTCAGGAGGAGAGAGATGGGGTGGGTCCAAAGAGAGTGGCTGCTGTCTCTGGGGCAGTCTCGGCTGGCAAATATTTGTTTCATCTTCGTGCCAGGGCATGCGGGTGTACAGGGGAATGAGCAGGCTGACATGCTTGCAGGAAGGGCTACTGTGCGAGGCGGACGAGCCATGGACCAGGCAGACATTCTGAATGCTCTACGAAAATTAAATCGTTTACGAGAACCAAGCGATGACTGTGAATCTACAACCATGGTCAGGCTGCGAGAACAGCAAATTAAAAGAGGTGTGGCCAAACAAGAACACTACGCAGGAAGCCAAAGAAGAGTAATAAACCAACACAGAACTGGTGTCGTGAGCCGCTACACGCTGCAGGATTTACTGAGAAGGGGATCCGAGCACTAATGGACTGAATGGTTCGATGTGCAATGGAGATGATCTGTCGACTGACTGACTGACTAACTAACTAACTAACTAACTAAACTAACTAACTAATTAACTAACTAACTAACTAAACTAACTAACTAACTAACTATCAGAGACTGGTTATCATCATCATCATTTTCCCTTTCGACTTGTGATTCCTTTCGTGTCTCTTCCACAGATCTCCAACTTTGTAGTCGGGAGCGTTCCCCTACACGCTGACAGCCATGCCTGTGCAAAAAACAGTTAAACGAACCGGAAAACTCCAGCAGGGGAAGGGGTGGCAAGAGGAAGAAGACCAACTTGAAGTACAGCGTGGACTGCACCCATCCGGTGAAAGATGGGATCATGGACGCTGCCAACTTTGAGAAGTATCTGAAAGAACGCATCAAGGTTGACGGCATGATTGGCAACTCTGGAAACAATGTTTCCTTGGAGCTGCAGAAAAATGAAATCAATCTGACCAGCGAGGTTCCCTTCTCAAAGGGGTATCTGAATTACTTGACAAAGAAGTACTTGAACAAGAACAACCTCCGTGACTGGCTGAGAGTTGTGGCGTCTCCCAAGGAGGGCTCACTACTTCCAGATTAACCACGGTAAAGAGGAGGAGGGGGAAGATTAAATGCTTGTCAATAAATTAAGCCCCCCAAAAAACATTTTGATTTGGATTAACTCTTTTGATGGTATTCCTCCACGCCACTCTTCAGTCTAGCCCAGTGGTTCTCAACCGGTGGGGAATTCCCCCCCCCCCCAGGGGGGAATTTGGGGGTTTCCGGGGGGGGGGGGGGGAAATGAAGATTATTTCAAGATCGCGTTAATTCAAGAACCGATTACTTGATCTTGTTTTTCCTTTCATACTTTACGCTTCTGTACGCATCACCCTTCTGAAATTCATTTTATAACGTAAGTAGATCCGCAAATCACATTTTACGTACATGTCTAGGCTTGTTTTAGTATGTGCTATTAAATTTAGCTTCAATTATTACGTATACTGTGTAGGGGCAGGGGGGAAATTTTAAGGAGGAAATACAAAAGGGGGGGGGGGGAATGACGTTCTAAAAATATGGTAAGGGGGGGGGGAATGATGTCCTAAAAATATGGTGAGGGGGGGGGGGAATGGCGTCATAAAAATATGGTGAAGGGGGGAACGGACCAAAAAAGGTTGAGAACCACTGGTCTAGCCAGTATAATTTCTCTTTGTTTGCCTCTGCCTATTAGCCCACTGCTCTTTCCAGTTGTTAAGGTGTTCTCCACTGCCTTTCTTCTCATCATATGACCACCGAAAGCTGTTTATCTCTTTTTATAGTGTACTAGCTGATCCGGCCCGGCTTCGCCCAGACTCTGGTGGGGAGCATCTCATTTAATTCATATAAGTAGTCATATAAGCTCCCGTTCCCGTTCCCGACAATCTGTCTGTCTGTCTGTCTGTCTGTATGTTTGTCTGTCTGTCTGTCTATCTATCTATCTATCTGTCTGTCTGTCTGTCTATCTGTCTGTCTGTCTGACCCGGCCCGGCTTCGCCTAGACCCTGATGGGGAGCATCTAATTTAATTCATATAAGTAGTCATATAAGTTCCCGTTCCCGACTATCTGTCTGTCTGTCTGTCATATTCGGCGGAGGGAGGAGGAGGGAGCAGGAGGAAGGAGGAAGAGACAGGAGGAGGAGGGAGGAGGAGGGATTAGGAGGAGGGAGGAGGAAGAGGGAGGAGGAGGGGGGAGGAGGAGGAGGGAGAAGAAGGAATAGGGAGGAGGAGGAAGGAGGAGGGAGGAGGATGAGGGAGGAGAAGGAGGGAGGAGGAGGAGAGAGGAGGAGGGAGGAGAAGGGAGAAGGAGGAAGGAAGAGGAGGAGGGAGGAGGAGTAGTAGTAGGAGGAGAAAGAGCGAGGAGGAGGTAGGAGGTAGGAGGAGGGGGGAGGAAGATTGAGGAGGAGGAAGAGGGAGAAGGAGGGAGAAGGAGGAGGAAGAGGGAGGAGGAGGAGGGAGAAGGAGGGAGGAGGAGGAGGGAGGAGGAGGGAGGAGGAGGGGGAGGGAGGAGGATGAGGAGGAGAGAGGAGGAGGAGGGAGGAAGCGGAGTGAGAAGGAGGAAGAGGGAGGAGGAGGGAGGAGGAGGAGGGAGAAGGAGGAAGGAAGAGGAGGAGGGAGGAGGAGGGAGGAGGATGAAGAGCGAGGAGGAGGGAGGATGTAGGAGGAGGGGAGGAGGATGGTGGAGGAGGAAAATGGAGAAGGAGGGAGATGGAGGAGGAAGAGGGAGGAAGAGGGAGGAGGAGGAGGGAGAAGGAGGGAGGAGGAGGGAGAAGGAGGGAGGAGGAGGGAGAAGGAGGGAGAAGGAGAAGGGAGGAGGAGGGAGGAGGAGAAGAGAGGAGGAGGAGGGAGGAGGCGGAGAGAGAAGGAGAAGGAGGAGAAGGGAGGAGGAGGGAGGAGGAGGGAGGAGGAGGGAGGAGGAAGAGGGAGAAGGAGGAGGGAGAAGGAGGAGGGAGAAGGAGGAGGGAGGAGGAGGGAGGATGAGGAGGGGGAGGAGGGAGAGGGAGGAGAAGAGTGAGGAGGAGGAGGTAGGAGGAAGGAGGAGGTAGAGGGAGGAGGAGGGAGGAGGAGGAGAGAGGAGGAGGAGGGAGGAGGAGAATTGAGGAGGAGGGATGAGGAGAAGGGAGGAGGAGAGGTTGGAGGAGGGAGAGAAGGGAGGAGGAGGGGAAGGGAGGAAGAGGGAGGAAGAGGGATGAGGGGAAGGAGAAGGAGGAGGTGAGGAGGATGGGAGGAGGAGGAGGAGAGAGGAGGATTCCGTGGAGGAGGAGGGAGGAGGAAGGATTAGAAGGAGGAGGAGGAGAGCGAGGATTGGGAGGAGGTAAGAGGGGGGAGGAAGAGGGAGGAGGAGGAGGGAGGAGGAGGAAGAGGAAGAGGAAGGAGGAGGAGGATGGAGGAGGAGGATGGAGGAGGAGGAGGAGGAGGATGAAGAGGGGGAGAAGAATGGTAGGAGGAGGAGGAGGGGAGAGGAGGAGGAGGGGGAGGAGGATTATAAGGCATATGCCTGTAGATAACTGCAGCGAAAAGGTCCACCTATTTGAGAAATGTGCAACAATTTTACATATATAGCAATTCTATTAGAAGTTATGTCCCCTCGCTATATATAAATTATAATGTAAATTAGATATTAAATAATAATAAGAAAATATGTTTGTACACTAAAAAAAAAAAACTATGACAGTTGCCAGCGCGGGAATGAGAGGAAGACGTGTATAAAATTTTATCTCAATTGGATGGACCATTCGCGAACGCATAAAGGACATACACACAGACAGACATACATACAGACAGACGGAGATTGCCTTATATATATATACTAGCTGACCCGGCCCGGCTTCGCCCAGACCCTGGTGGGGAGCATCTCATTTAATTCATATAAGTAGTCATATAAGTTCCCGTTCTCGACTATCTGTCTGTCTGTCTATCTGTCTGTCTGTCTGTCTGTCTGTCTGACCCGGCCCGGCATCGCCCAGCTCCTGGTGTGAAGCATCTCATTTAATTCATATAAGTAGTCATATAAGTTCCCGTTCCCGTTACCGACTATCTGTCTGTCTGTCTGTCTGTCTGACCCGGCCCGGCATCGCCCAGCTCCTGGTGTGAAGCATCTCATTTAATTTATATAAGTAGTCATATAAGTTCCCGTTCCCGACTATCTGTCTGTCTGTCTATCTGTCTGTCTGTCCGGCATCGCCCAGCTCCTGGTGTGAAGCATCTCATTTAATTCATATAAGTAGTCATATAAGTTCCCGTTCCCGTTACCGACTATCTGTCTGTCTGTCTGTCTGTCTGTCTGTCTGTCTGTCTGACCCGGCCCGGCATCGCCCAGCTCCTGGTGTGAAGCATCTCATTTAATTTATATAAGTAGTCATATAAGTTCCCGTTCCCGACTATCTATCTGTCTGTCTGTCTGTCTGTCTATCTGTCTGCCTGACCCTGTCCGGCTTCGCCCAGTCCCTGGTGGGGAGCATCTCATTTAATTCATATACGTAGTCATATAAGTTCTCATTAAATTCATACAACAAAAAAAGTAACTTAAAAGAATGTCCTTCCACACACCATCCATTATTTTTAATGAAAACTCTTTCTAATCACCTGCATGAATACAGTAACTTCTTAAGCAAAAAAAGATGAGTTACAATGTTATGCATTGTGCATTATTTTTATGAAAACTTTGAAAATGCCTTACAGATTGTATCATTATTTATTATAACTCATATGCCGGTACATAACTATGGACAAAGAGTTTATAAATCTTTGAAAACGATGCCACAATATGACTATAAGTTATACAGAAAAGTTATGCCCCTTGAAATAACTTTTACAGAGTTAGGTCCCCTGAGATATATGAAATTATGATGAAAAATGAAAAATGAAATAATACTGAGTAATCAGGCGATTTCACACTAACAAAATATCACAGTTGCCAGCTCTGGAATGAAAGGAAGGCGTGTAGAAAATTTCATCTCAATCGGATGGGCCGTTCGCGAACGTATAAAGGACATACATAGATACATACATACAGACAGACAGACGATCCTAATTTATATATAAGACTAGCTGATCCGGCCCGGCTTCGCCCAGTCCCTGGTGGGGAGCATCTCATTTAATTCATATAAGTAGTCATATAAGTTCCCGTTCCCGACTATCTATCTGTCTGTCTGTCTGACCCGGCCCGGCATCGCCCAACTCCTGGTGGGGAGCATCTCATTTAATTCATATAAGTAGTTATATAAGTTCCCGTTCCCGACTGTCTGTCTGTCTGTCTGTCTGTCTGTCTATCTATCTGTCTGTCTGTCTGTCTGACCCGACCAAGCCCATGGTGGAGAGCATCTCATTTACATCATATAAGTAGACATATAAGATCCCGTTCCCGACTATCTGTCTGTCTGTCTGTCTTGGGTAAATGGAGGAGGGAGGAGGAAGAGGGAGGTGGAGGAGGGAAGAGGAGGGAGGAGGAGGGAGGAGGAGACAGGAGACAGGAGGAATAGGGAGGAATAGGAGGGAGGAGGAGGGATTAGGAAGAGGAGGGAGGAGTAGGGTGGAGGAGGAGGGGGAGGAGGAGGGAGGAGGAAGAGGGAGAAGGAGGGAGGAGGAGAACGCAGGAGGAGGAGGGAGGAGGAGGAGGAGGAGGGAGGAGGAGGAGGAGAGGGAGGAGGAGGGAGAGGGAGGAGGAGGGAGGAGGAGGAGAGAGTAGAAGGAGGGAGGAGGCAGAGGGAGCAGGAAGAGGGAGGAAGAGTGAGGAGGAAGAGGGAGAAGGAGGAGGGAGGAGAAGGAGGAGGGAGGAGGAAGATGGAGAAGGAGGGAGGAGGAGAACGCAGGAGGAGGAGGGAGGAGGAGGAGGAGAGGGAGGAGGAGGGAAAGGGAGGAGGAGGGAGGAGGAGGAGAGAGTGGGAGGAGGGAGGAGGCGGAGGGAGAAGGAAGAGGGAGGAAGAGGCAGGAGGAAGAGGGAGAAGGAGGAGGGAGGAGAAGGAGGGAAGAGGATGAGGGGGAGGAGGAGGAAGAGGGAGGAGGAGGAATGTGAAAGGAGGAGGAGGGAGGAGGTAGAGGGAGGAGGAGGAGGAGGGAGGAGGAGGGAGGAGGAGAGAGGAGGAGGAGAGAGGAGGAGGAGGGAGGAGGAGGAGGGAGGAGGAGGAGGGAGGAGGAGGAGGGAGGAGGAGGGATGAGGAGGAGAGGGAGGAGGAGGAAGGAGGAGGGGGAGGAGGAGGGAGGAAGAAGGAGGAGGGAGGAGGAGGGATGAGGGAGGAGGAGGGATGAGGGGGAGGAGGGAGGGGTAGGAGGGGGAGGAGGAGAAGGGAGGAGAAGGGAGGAGAAGGCCGAAGGAGGAAGGAAGAGGAGGTAGGAGGAGGGAGGAGGAGGAGGAAGAGAGTGGAAGAGGGAGGAGGAGGGAGGAAGAGATAGGCAGAGAGAGGAGGAGGAGGGAGGAGGAGGAGTAGGGAGGAATAGGAGGGAGGAGGAGGGATTAAGAGGAGGGGGAAAGGGGAGAAGGAGGAGGGAGGAGGAGGAGGAAGAGGGATGAGGAGGGAGGAGGAGGGAGGAGGAGGAGGGAGGAGGGTGAAGGAGGAGGAGGAGGAAGAGGGAGGAGGGGGAGGAGGAGGGAGAAGGAGAAGGAGTGAGGAGGGAGGAGGAGAACGCAGGTGGGGGAGGAGGAGGAGGGAGAGGGAGGAGGAGGGAGGAGGAGGGAGGAGGTGGAGGGAGAATGAGGAGGGAGGAAGAGGTAGAAGGAGGAGGGAGAAGGAGGAGGGTGAGGAGGAGGAGTGATGAGGAGGGAGGAGGAGGAAGAGTGATGTGGAGGAAGGAGGAGGAGGGAGGACGAGTGAGGAGGTAGAGGGAGGAGGTAGAGGGAGGAAAAGGGAGGAGGGAGGAGGAGAGAGGAGGAGGAGGAGGGAGGAGGAGGAGAAGGGAGTAGGAGGGATGAGGAGAAGGGAGGAGGAGGGAGAAGGGAGGGGGAGAAGGAGGAGGGAGGGGGAGGAGGTAGAGGGAGGAGGAAGAGGAGGAGGGTGGAGGGAGGAGGTAGAGGGAGGAGGAGGGATGAGGTAGAGGGAGGAGGAGGGAGGAGGCGGAGGGAGGAGGAGGGAGGAGGATGGAGGAGGAGGGGAGAGGAAGAGGGAGAAGGAAGAGGGAGAAGGGAGAGGGAGGAGGGGGAGGAGGTAGAGGGAGGAGGAAGAGAAGGAGGGTGGAGGGAGGAGGTAGAGGGAGGAGGAGGGGAGGAGGTAGAGGCAGAGGGAGAAGAGAGGAGGAGGGAGTTCGCCATTCCGAATTCATACTCGTCTAGGTTCTGTGATTTCGGTCCTTCCATTGATTGTTCTTCCCTTCTACACGACTGTAGATAACTTCCTTACACATAAAAAGATGAATTGTTATTGATATTGCCGTGGCATGGAGGCATATATATCAGCAGCAGAGTTGAACGCCTACGCCAGCCGGCACGGCACTTGATGATGATGATGATTGCCGTGTGACGATTCTGTGTAGTCACGTCATTTTCTTCCCTTTCCCTAGCGTTTTGGTTCGGGGATTCTTTCATCATCATCATCATATATGTACGTACGTATTTTGGGAATGGGAGGAGGGAGGAGGAGGAAGAAGAAAAAAAAATACGACAGTTGGCAGCGCTGGAATGAAAGGAAGGCGTGTATAAAATTTCATCTCAATCGGATGGGCCGTTCGCGAACGTATAAAGGACATACAGACATACAGACATATCCACACACATCCTAATTTATATATAAGATAATGTTCTAGTTTCATTAGCTTCCAGGCAACCGTTGTTAGCTACTCTTGGAGTCCAAGAAATTCGCAACATTCATCTCCGAAATCACATCTCTGTTGCTTCCGAGCTTTTCTAACTTGTTCATTCATGTTCCATCATTGGACACGAGTACAAATAAACTACAAATATTCACTAATTGCTAACTGCGTAAAACAGAAGAAATAAAATGGTATTACAAAATCACCAATGTAGAGCTCACGGGGAGAACTAGACAAATAACAATCAACCAAGTTAGTTACTCGCGGTTCCAAATTTACAGCAACGGGTCGTCCCCATTATGCTCCGTTCCTGTGCCAGTGAATATCACATAAAATGCTCCTTACTGTACCGTGTGAAAAGTGGAAAAGACAGGAGTCTCGACAACCAACAGCCCGTACAGGTAAACTGTGCATAATGCCGCCGCCAAAATGCCAACACCCAAGTCCTCCGCGAAAAATACAGTTCATCTTCGATGGAAGTGGCAGTCACTAGAAAAACCAGCAGCCACACATTACTGCATAAGGCAAAACCAGTCCGTTGTGCAACAACGCCAGCTACGCCATTATCCCGAACACGCAGTTCACGCCACAGATAACCGCGGACAGATAGTAAAAGCATTTCCTGTGCATCATGCAGCCGCCAGAATGTCAACACAATGAACCAAGAGATGAAGAAAATACCCTAGCGCTGGGTAGAACATACACTGAGAAAACCCAATAATCTTTTAACAATAAATGGCATATTCTGGAAATCACATGGCTAAAGAAATAGAGAAGAACTAACAACTCATGGAGAAGAGAAGAAGAAATAGATATGAACAATATGGCCAGGATTCGAACAGGGCTGCATGAGATAGCTAAAGATAGGAGGACTTGGGGTGAGTTGGTTGAGGGCCCCAATGGAGAAAAGAGGGCAACATAAGAATAACAATGTGACCATTCCCAAAGATGAGATTTAAAGACGATCTTTCAGCCGCAGCCACACAAGCCTCCTACATCCCCGGGAAGGTGCACTTTCCAAGCTCTCCGATTATTCCAGTGCAGACTTCAACTATGACTTGCGTTTAAATTCGGCAGCATATTCCGGACCAACAGCCACCGTCTGCGCAGTTGCCAAAACAACAAATATGTGGATGAAAGAAGCCGGATTTAGGGACAACAAACAGAACAGAGTGGCTAAGTGCTTGTGTCTGCATCTCAGGCGATTGTCGACAGGGTCAGTGCAATTCTCGTAATGGTGTTATGTTTGTTTCTGAAGGTTGCTCATACTTTCACTCCATTGTTTTTTGTTTCGTTTGCGGGACTTGCAGTTTATGTCAAGTTTTCTTTGCTAGCGTATCTGGTCGTCATGTCGAAGTGGTTAAGGTGTCTCATGTGAGCTTTGAATGGCGTGGGTTCGTTTTTGGAATGCGGTGTTCAAACTACCGTGTTTCTCTGAAAATAAGACCCGTTCTTATATTAATTTTAGCTGGATAAATGCTCTGGGGCTTATTTTCGGGGGATGTATATATAAATCTACATTTATTTATGTACAAAATTCTACATTTATTCAAATGTAGTCATGTCATCTTCTTATTTAACACGAGTGACGTATTAAATTATAAACCACATCCGTTCATTATCAAGTGCGCACCAGTGACGTCTGTACTCCGTCTGACCATACGGCAACAAGTCTCTCATTCTAGCTGACATCTTAACTAGGGTTTATTTTAGGGGTAGGTCTCATATTAAAAGCATCCTGAACAATCGTGTTAGGACTTATTATAGGGTAGGTCTTATTTTCTGGAAAACACCGTACGAATGAAATTTTTCCTTAGATCATTTGGGGGGGGGAGGGGGGGGGGATTACGTAGTTCATGCCTTCTGCGATGCTCTTCTGCTTGCCTTGTTACGGAGAGGCCAAGTCAGTTGTGGTAAAAACTGGTAGGAAATAAAAACAGATTTAGTTACTTGAAACTCCTGCGAAAAGTGGGAGATAACAATCACAGACACGGTGTACAAACCTTACAACGAACTCCACTACGGCAAACATAAATCACAGGGGAGAAATCCAAACAATAATAACATAAAAGTAAGTATACTACGAAGAAGCAACAGAGATGTGGTTCCTCAGACGAATGTTGCGAATTCCTTGGACTGCCAGAGTAACTAACGACGACTGCCTGAGACAGGTTAATGAAACTAGAACATTATATACAACAATAAGAAAGAGACAAATAGCTTTCTTCGGTTATGTGATGAGAAGAGATGCATTGGAGAACATCTTGACAACTGGAAAGATCGAGGGGAAGAAAGGCACTGGCAGACCAAGAGAAATGATGCTAGATGGATTGAGACAGTGGCATGGAGGAATATCATCAGCAAAGTTGATCCAGAACACCAAAGACCGAAATCTGTGGAGAGCCATGAACGCCTACGCCAGCTGGTAGGGCACTTGATGATGATGATGATGATTATGATGATGATGATGATGATGACGACGACGACGACGCTGCTGCTGCTGCTGCTGCTGGTGGTGGTGGTGGTGGTGGTGGTGGTGGTGGTGGTGGTGATGGTGGTGGTGGTGGTGGTGGTGATGGTGGTGGTGGTGGTGGTGGTGGTGGTGGTGATGGTGGTGGTGGTGGTGGTGGTGGTGGTGATGGTGGTGGTGGTGGTGGTGGTGGTGATGGTGGTGGTGATGGTGGTGGTGGTGGTGGTGATGGTGGTGGTGGTGGTGATGGTGGTGGTGATGGTGGTGGTGGTGGTGGTGATGGTGGTGGTGGTGGTGATGGTGGTGGTGGTGATGGTGGTGGTGGTATTGGTGGTGGTGGTGGTGGTGGTGGTGGTGATGGTGGTGGTGGTGATGGTGGTGGTGGTGATGGTGGTGGTGATGATGATGATGATGATGATGATGATGATGATGATGATGATGATGATGATGATGATGATGATGATGATGATGATGATGATGATGATGATGATGATGATGATGATGATGATGATGATGATGATGATGATGATCCTTCGTTGTTAGGAAGTCGGCGCAGAAGTTCAGTTCAGTTCGGTTGTGAAAGGTGCCAAATAAGGAAATTTAGAGCCGAAGGTGTGCAAACAGTTAGATAAGGATATGTAGAGGAAAGTCAGCAGAGTACTAAAGTGGTACAATAATATTGATTTCCGCTGTATCTTGGCGTTATCTGTTCACTTACATCACACCATTTTCTTGTTAAATTGTCCCAAAGCAGATTCTTGATTCAGATCTCTGATGGGATAGGACCAGCACATGTCGTAGGCCTGAATGCACGGAGGATTCAGTGACCAATATATCCTTCACTTAGCAGGTGACGAGTCGACACCTCGCCCGACTGTGCTCATGGGATTATCAACACAATACCCTTCACCAAGAAGTATTCTTGTCCTCGTTAACGAAGCCAAACTGGTTTGTTTTATTTTTTGTTGTTATTTTTTTTTTTATTTTGGCGCTCGCTCGTTTTGAACTAATGCGTAGTCATTATACACTACTTCTAGTAGAGCTGAACTGAATTTTTCTTGTTGATTAGCTTCACCTATTAACAGCGTCCCACCAGGCGAACCCACTCCGACTTCAGAGGTACTTGTAATTGACGTCTCCAAGTAAAGGACGATAGGTCCACATTTTAGTCCAACTGTCCGGTGTAAGGGTTGAATCCCTTACCTCGGCATCAGCGCATCAGATGTTTAAGAACACGCATTCTTATCCATTCGGCCATGCTGACCTACGAACTAGTTTAATATATATTATCTTGGAA
This sequence comes from Cepaea hortensis, assembly GCA_963921405.1. Taxonomy (NCBI): domain Eukaryota; kingdom Metazoa; phylum Mollusca; class Gastropoda; order Stylommatophora; family Helicidae; genus Cepaea; species Cepaea hortensis. Next base: position 100,438,585 of record OY992887.1, on the reverse strand, counting down.
GTAAAATAAATCACAAGTAAATTCCAAATAAAGCAAAACGTGCACACTTAGCGGCACTGTAAATTGGTGAAGAACGCTCTAGAAAGATCGCTAGCAGTTTTATTTCATTTTAATAGATAACACAATAAAGTGTATTTAATGTAGCGATATTCTGAAATCCAATTATAACTCTTAATTACATAGATTTGTCCAGCTGGGCAAAAGAGCATACGACTGATGGAAACATCTGTTATAAACAACATCAGACTTTAAATACGTGGTCAGAATACATGAACGAACTTTACAACGAATTAAGTCATAAACAATAATGTAACTTAAAAATAAAGGCTCACCATTTTTGAAGATGGAAGTTCAGAATGTTCTTAACCAAAAGAAAATTGACACGAACGCAATTCCAGACAATATCGTAACAGAAATGATCATTGCTTTAGAAGGATATAGAATAGAACATATCACCAGGCTGCTGAGTCATGTACATCTTTGTTTATTACCTCGTGGAAGTGAGGAAAAAATTCGCTATGATAAAAACTAACCGTTTGTTAGAAGAAAGTGCACTTACTAATAACAAGAAGCGGTCAGACGTGCAGATTATGGTCGTCCCCAAAAGAAAGAAATAGCACAATGTAACACCCAAGTAAATGGACACATTCTTCACTGGTTCAGGGCCAAACAAAAAACAGATTTGACCCAAATATGGTACACAGTCGATCTATTATTACAATGTAAATTTTCATTTACTGGGCATTTAAATTGCAGAAGATGCCATAAGACACAAAACAAATAACGTGATGATCCTAGTATGGCGATATATCATCCTTCTGTCCAAGTGGGAGGTTACACTTGGATAAATATTCTCCACCGAATCAGTTAAACAAATAGACCGATACAATTATATTGGAACAGACATAACATCTTATGGAAGGTGCCTTGTGGGGATTAGAACAAGCAAGGGTAGTCTTATTGAAAACATACTTACCAACATACAGAACATGTCAACTGCAGTGATAAGTCTTGAAGAGTTATTCAGAAACTATACTATACGGATGGGAAGCATGGGCGATAAGCAGACAAGCTGAGAGACATCTAATAGTAGCGGTAATGCGATTGCAAAGAATACCACGGACAATCAGGAAAAACAGAATGAGAAAGTTCTGAAACATATGAAAACTGTAAACTGAACAAAGAAATGATACGTAGACAGCCAATATTTTGTTGGCATCTTATAGGGAGAAATAAACTATAAAATGTGGTGATAACTGGCAAAATGATAGGAAAAGAGCAAGGGAATGTCAAAGAAATAAATACCTGGATGGCTTGGCCACGTGGCATAATCAGGACACAAACGCATGCCTGTGTTTCAAGACTGGTGATCGTATGTGGTGGTTAATCATGACCGGCCAGGTTTATGGATAGTATGGCCTTGCTGCAGGCGCAGCAAGATCAGTGGATGTCCAGCTATGTCCAGGATATGACAGAAGTCCCTCACGTGGAACCACGCATGGAGCATTTACGCGCTGTTCAGACTAAAGAGCTTCGTTGTCACATAACTATATGGTGTCTTACAATCGGCTGATTACCTGGTCAGGTGTGGTAGGTCCGGCCACCCGACATGGACTCTCTGTGACAAGACGCGGACGTTAGAACATGTGCTGTCTGTGCGCCGGGTAGCCCTTGAGCAAGGTAAGTTCATATTGCGCCATAATAAGGTAATTAGTGAACTTGCACAGTTGGCGGTGACTGCGCTAGCCAGGCGACCTCAATTCCCCAGGCTTAAGACCTCCCGTCGCAACAATTTGTCCTACACCGCATTGTACTAATGCCAGTAGATGACACCTATGACTCAGATTGCATATATTGTGGATCTAGCGAGACGACAGACGAACAGAGGGACTCCTGTGGCCGGGTGGACACGCTTCCTAAAAGCTGGACAGAAACCAAACGGTAGTATGGACTGCCCTCAACGCTTGCCATCCATCCTCGAGTGTGACTGGGGGATGACAGTAAACCCCCAAAGGCCGTAGCAGATACGTTGAGGTCATCCGAAAGTTTCAGAAGCGATCAGAAATTGTGGCGTACTTCCCGACGGCTCGGTAGTTGGTATTGTTCAAAGTGACGGTCATGTACGAAGCCGAGAAGCAGCATACCCATACCATGGAATAGTGCAGTGACGTGGTCTGGGGCAGGACCAGGGGCGTCACTAGGGGGGTGCGGGGGTCGCGGGCCGCACCGGGTGACACCATCAAGGGGTGACACCAAAATAAAAAAAATTGCAAATTTGACAAAGCAGACATAGCTCTGTCTAGTCGGGTTTCATAACCGTTCATTGTTAAATACATGAGCAGGCACAGGGTGCCACCATGCAGAGCGTCTGGTGCTTAAATGAATAAGACTCAGAGCTCAGAGCTGCTCGGAGCCTCGGAGTCGGAGTAGAATCGTGGGTCATTTGCAAACGCGCCAATTAATGACGTATGGAGTCACGTGGTTGCAGAAAATGACAGACGTTGTTTACAGGTTCGTTTTTTATGTAAATAATTATTTTTTCGAAATTTTATAATTTTATCAATATCACTAAAATATAAATATTTTAAAGTAAATTAATTAGGACAGGGCATAAATTTTAAAGGAGAAAAACAGCGGCAGGCTTCCACTTAAAAAAGTTAGTATTACTATACTATAGTATACTAGTAGTTTACTATTACAATAAATTAATAATTACGGCATACACACGTTTTTCTATCTGTCTGAAACATATATATTTTAATTTTTTAATTTAATTTTTTAATTAAAAAGATGGAAATAGAAAAATAAATAACGGTTGTGTAATTTTTCGAACCAACGAGTCACTGTTGAGACTGCCACACGCAGATCCCCCCAATAATTGATGCGGTTACTGACATTCGCCAGCAATTCGCAATATAAAATAATAAAATATATGTCATGAAATGACAGTCGTGCATTGGCGACAAAACTTCCTGATAAAAGTTAAGAAGAAGTGTTGCAACGAATATTGTTGACCGCCGGTTACATTTGTATATGAATCCATTAATTTTGCCTTGCAGCATTTGCCATCCGCATCGTATGCAGGTTGGTACGTTCAATACTCCATTAGCCAGTAAAAAAGTTACAATCCACTCAAACTTGTTACAATGAAATAAAAAAGTTGTAACTTACATGGACAATATTTTAAAAAATTTAATATTTTGTATGACAAGTTTTCTTTTTTAGACGGTTCTTTTTAGTGTACATAATCATTTTTTAATTACATTTTAATTATACGGTAAACAACGCAATTTAACCTAAATAACTATATTTATTAAATTATGAATAAATCATAAATGTTTGGATTATAATTATTTATACAGATTTTATATATTTATATTATATCTTTTTGTTTAGTTGTATATTTTTAAGTCCCTAATTTATTATAGATTTATTATTTTAGAATATTCCATCATGCCACATGGGGTGCACAAATCAAAGAGGCCTAGTGGATGCGAGCAGCGAAAAGCAAAGAAGAAAAGATGTGAATCACTAAAATCACTACCTGGATTCATGCTTCAATATGTCAAGAGACCAAGTGATGGACAAGGTTCATCAAAAGACGTTCTTCCTCAATCTACAATTGATAAGGATTCCTCCCATGCTGACAGCATGCATTCTTCAAAAGAGCAACTAGAGCCAGAAATGAAAGAGAATCACGAGATTGATGCAGAAATACATAATGAAATAGCAGTGGATGAAGTTGAAACAGAAATGCATGCTGAAAATGATTCTCGTCATGATACTGTAAATGTGATGAGTCAAGTGGATGAGAAAAATTGGAATATTTTATTTGATGCTTCTTTCTGGGATGCACCAGTTCCACATCATTTTCGAGTTGAAATTATCAAAAGAGGAAATTGTTCTTTTCAGAACAAGGATGGGCCTTTCAGTACTGTGACAAGGCAAGGTGCAAAGACTAAAGGAGATGTGCGCCAGCTGTCAAAAGAATGGTTCTACAAGACGATGCCAAATGGTGAGAAAATACTGCGGTCATGGATGGTTTACTCGCTCGTCAGTGAGAAATTATACTGCTTTTGCTGCAGACTCTTTGCTGTTAATGTAACAGAACAAACATCAAAATTTGTCACTGGGTTTCAGCAGTGGTAGAAACAGCCCAAAATTACATAATCATGAGATATCGGATGACCATCTAGGTTGCCTTGAAAAATGGAAAACATTGGCAGCAGGCCTTAAGCTGCACAAAACAATTGATGCCGACAGTGTTGCTGTAATGGATAGGGATAAAAAAAATGGAGGGATATCTTGCACAGGTTGCTTGATATCACATTGTTTCTTGCTAAGCAAAATCTGGCATTTCGTGGCCATAAGGAAGATGCATCTTCGTTGAATAAAGGAAACTTTCTTGAGATGGTTGAGATGCTTTCTAAATATGACCCTGTGTTGAAAGAGCACCTAATGAGATTAAAGCGAACTACATCTGTAACAGTAAAAGCATCCGTATTTTATCTTTCACCAGAAACTCAGAATGAATTTATAACTGTTCTGGCAAATCATGTGAAGGAAATTCTTGTAAATGATATAAAGGCTGCAAGGTATTTTGGAATTATGTTCGACAGCACACCTGACATATCACACACTGACCAGATGTCTGAGGTGATCAGATATGTGAAAATCCACAATGGGGAAGTTGAAGTGAGAGAAGTGTTTCTAGGATTTTTCCCTTTAAAGGGGAAAAAAGCTGATGACCTCAGTTCAGACATTTTAAAAAATCTAGAAAGTGATGGACTTGACATAATGATGTGCAGAGCTCAAGGTTATGATAATGCTGCCACAATGTCTGGAATTCATGGAGATGTTCAAGTCATTCTGAAAAGAAAGAATAAGAAAGCTATTTTTAACGGATGCGTGGACCATTCGCTTAACTTGTGTGGTCAACACTCTTTTGCTGAAAATGCTTTATGTGTAACATTTTTTGGAACTCTTGAGAGAATGTATTCCTTCTTTGCTGCTTCCACCCATCGATGGGATGTTTTAATTGAACACACTGCAATGTCGATTAAAAGGCTATCAACAACACGCTGGAGTGCACATCATGCTGCTGTTAAACCGGTGAAAGATAAGTTTGATGTGTGGCGGCGATTGAAGCTCTATGTGATCCTCGTGAAAATGTGGAAACAAGAGGTGCAGCACAAGGTCTTTTACCTGCTGTCTGTGATTTCACGTTTCTGTGCTACCTTTACTTTTGGGCTGCTGTACTTGAGGAAGTTAATTTGACACAGCAGTATCTGCAGACTAAAGGCTTAACTCTTGACAAAGTAGTGACCAAGTTAGAGGCATTAAGACTTTTTCTGCAGGAGAAGCGCAGTCACTTAGTGGAGCATGCAATTGAACAGGCACTTTTAAAAGCAGACCAATTTGGAATAACAGTAGAGAGAAGATTAAGGTTCAAGAAGAGAATGGCAGGGGAACAACTCAGAGATGCTGGACTCACTATGCAAGAAGAAAACAATAGGGCGATGCTGGAGTGTATTGATCGTTTTCATTCTGAACTCCAGACCAGATCAACAGCGATCAAGGAAGTAGCAAATATGTTTGAGGCTGTTCAAGCCAAGAGTCTTCTATCAGCAACTGAAGAAGAGTTGCTGGTGTCAGTTCCAAAATTGACCACTTTCTATGATGAGCTATCCGAAGTAGAGCTTTTAAAAGAAATACCAAGGCTGAGAAGACACCTGAAGGCAGCAGATATTGATATCCACAAAGCCAAAGACTGGTCAATATTTGATATTTTAAAATTCATAGTTGACTGGGATTTCCTTGAATCTCTCCCAATACTCTCACTAAGCCTACAACTATTTCTTACGATCTGTGTGTCTGTGGCTTCATGTGAGAGGAGCTTTTCAAAACTGAAACTTATAAAGAACTATTTGCGATCAACCATGGGACAGTCAAGACTTTCTGATCTGGCTATATTATCAATTGAAAGTGATATGGTGAAAGATATTGATTTTGATGATGTGATTGACAGGTTTGCAGCTTTGAAGACCAGGATGGGAAACTTTTAATTTTAAATAACAGAAATTTTAATGTTAAATAACAAAAATTTAACTTTGTCCGAGTTTGTCGAAGTTCTTTATTTATGTTTTACCTGAAGTATTGAAGTTATATTGCTCAATTTGTTTTCTTTCTTATGTTCTTATTAACTTTTTGACTTATTTTACAAACATTACTATATGCGATTATATATGGTACAGGAACACTCGGAAGAAGACCATGGTGAAAGTCTAGAGGGGTGACACCAAGAGTTTACCGCACTGGGTGACACCAACCCCAGTGACGCCACTGGGCAGGACGGTTATACTGTCGTGCTATTAGCCGTCGGCGCAATATAAAATACCACAAAGTCATGCAAGCTTTACAGAATACACTTACGGAAAACATAAGACGTTGCGGCGGCTAGCCTTCATCGGCAAACAAATACATACACAAAACATAACATACAAACACGGGAGAAGACACAACAGTGGCTCTGTTAAGGCATAAGAACGGAATGAGAAGAATGGAAAGATGAAAAAAATTAGAACAATGAACAGAAAATGTAAAAAAAAACAATGAAAGAAAATATGCTACAACAGTCTGGGATTCTGAGATAAGTAGCATATTTTTTTTTAAATTTGTTCATGTTCTATTCATTGTTCTCATTTCTTCATCTTTCCGTTCTTCTCATCCGATTCTAAGTGTTTATGTCCTCTTAGCAGCCTTGACTCCCGAAAACCAAACAGTGTAGACTCAGTCCGCCACTACAGATACACACAAGCACGCATGCAAACACACACACACACACACACACACGAACACACACACACACACACACACGAACACACACACACATACACTCACACACTCGCACACTCGCACGCAATGAAATAACCTATTATCTTACTAACTACATACCTATGTGCGAGTCGCTTTGAAGAACAGTCAACGGAATTCAAGGAACGCACATGCTAGTGAGGTTAAGCAAGGACATGTCCCTAAATCTGTAGCTTTCGGTGCCTGCCCTTGCTTTTGTCTCGAATAGGGACATTCTTGAAATAAAGTGGTCGCACTACGGAAAGAAACATAACCTCCGATGCGCTTACCTTGGATTCTTTCAACGCTTGCTGATTTGCAAAGTCTGTCTGTTAAAGAGTATAAAACGAGTTGTCACTTGAATGTACTTGCTCTCAACGTCGTAGTTTTAACTGTTAGGCCAAGGGAGATAAAACCTCCAAAGCAAAAACGTATATTATATCAACTAGTATGGTCGTTGTATGAGACAAAGAGGTGATATATTACCCTCAAATAAATCCTTTATCTCACACCACTAAATTTGAGAAATGTTTAGACAAAAGAAGATAGGTAAAGTACTCCTAATGCAAAAATACTCTTCTTTATCATAATGTTATTTGAAGACAAAGGCCGATCAATTCTTATAATGTAACATATTTTCTGTAGACAGAAATCAGAGTTTGCTTCAGATAAGGGGCGATAATTCTTCTCATGTAAAACATGTACTATTTTAACCTCCAATGCGATTGTTTTAGGCAGAGGTGATAAATCACCTAAACCATGTCCAAGCATTTAGTGTATTTGAGACAAGGGGAGATAAATCCCTTAATGTAAAACGTGTTCTGTGTCTAGTGTGTTTGGAGCAAGCAGAAGTACAGTCATCAAATCTCTGTCCAGCGCTACATTGAACGTCATAGAGTTTGAAGTCCTCGCCACAAAGACTCAATGATGATCTTTTAGACATAGTTGAACTTGTTTTGTGAAGGTAAGTGCGGAATGTCTACGTATACCAACGCTCACCACAACAACAGAAAAGCTGTAAAATTCTTCTTCTTCTTCTTGCTTCTTTCGAGGGGAAAACCTGTTACCGAGTAACGCACCTCAAAGCTCAGTGTGTGCGGTAAGTATTTTATGTAACGTTTGAAACAGTGTGTGTTGTTATAGTCTCCCCCCCCCCCCACCCCATTACCTCTCCCCCGTTCAACCTCAGAAAAAAAGTTATAATTTTGGCCCATCCCGGCCTCAGATTAATAATCATATGAGCGAATCAGTCAGATTTCGGATTTTTGTTTTACGGCTCGCGGTTCCCCAAGGGCCTTAGCCGCCCCATGAAGCTCCCAAGTCCCCGTGTGTCATTCGGACGACCGCCTCTGCTGGTGGCCTCGATCAGGAACGACAATTTGGTCTTAGCCAAAATGCCGAGAAGCGATCTTAAACCATGATATGTTATTCTGAAAGGGATTGTTGTCCATAGCAGGTGATGGCTGCAGTGTCTAATCACACCCCATTCAATGTAACGGGCTCTGTATATCAGTTGGTAGGTTTTCTTTCACTGCAGGTTTACCACGGAAGCGGTCTCACCGCCTACTCTTTGCCATTTCCAATTGCTGTGGAATTGTGAGCCTGCACATGGGACTTCCAGTTCTTTATCCTTATTCGGGGAGCCCGTTTATTTGACCTCACGACCCAATAAAAATAACATGCTGGCTACACGCGGTTGAGTAATGCCCCCTGTTACAATCAATTTGTTAGAATAACAAATAACATATTGGCTGTATTTATTTGGTTGTTTCGGGATTTGAAATTTAAATATTGAGCACGCAACGCTGATCGTATTCTGGTATGAACCTAAGGCCTTTCCATAAATTGGCTTTACTCGGTAGAGTAATGTCCCCTGTTACAATCAATTTGTTATAATAACCAATAACATACTGGCTTCACGTGATATACATGGTGTTTGTAAAGTCTCACTACACTTTGTATGTAGAACAAATTTGAAAAAATGAAGTACATGGTTTCATCAAAAATTGTAATCCACAGTCCATCGTGAACCAATATGCAGCGAATGGCTGTCGTCTGCTGGATAATTCTTTGCACTCCAAACAGAATTGTGTTATCAACGGAAGAAATAATTTTCAAATTTGTTCTACATACAAAGTGAAATGAGACTTTACAACACACTCTGTAGTAATTCCCCTTGTTCCAACCAATTTTAACAATAATAAATAACATAATGTCTTCACTTGATATAGTAATTCCACGTTATAATCATTTTTGTTTTCTATAACATGCTGATTTGATTTCATGCAGTAATGTCCTGTTACAGTCATTTCAACACTGACTTCATTTGATGCAGCAATTCCACCTTACAATGATTTTGTAAATAACATAATAACTTAACTTGATGCAGTAATACCCCTTGCTCGACGAACAATAATTGAGTGTTCAAATATATCGAATACATATCGAAGCATTATTGGTTAAACTATTTCAGCCATTGCTATACAAACACAGACTTCCTATTAAATCTTGGACTACAGTGGGGATTACGTTCTCCATATTCGAACAATATCAGTCACTATGCACATAGTATTTCAGCCAAAGTATTCTTCTTCATGTATTCACTACATATGATATATAACTCCGCAGTATCCCCCTGACGAGATACAGCGAAGAATACCAGGCAAGAAACCGTGCAACATATTGTTTGTGCGTTCTATGTTTAAATTCACCATTCGAATATATTGCTTTGAACATCCTTTAACTGTCCATTGTCCAGCATTGGAATCCACACCGAAGAACAATCCACGTTCAACTTTTCAGAAAGCGGCGTTTCGTGCTTCTGTCGGCGGCAAAAAGAAAAACCCTAACCTGCACAGTTCGAGGCGACTTCACTATACTATAGTATGTTCCGATTTGAATGCCTTCATTCACGATCAATTATTTTGAAAACTGTCTGTTGCATCGTTATGAAATTTTTCCAGCCGTCTTATATTTACCCCCACCCAAGGAATATGTCTTTGATAGATCCAAAAACAACTTACATCATTTAAAGCGGCGACATTCCTTTGATGCTTTGCTGAACAACTAGTGATTTCTCGCTAAAAAAGGTATGTTTACGGTAATGGGGACCTGCAAATTCAGATGACACACAAAGGCGTATCCGGATTCGTATGGGAGTGGGTGCATTGAAAGAAGTAGCTTACAATCGACAGGGTCGGCTGCATTGCACCGGGTTTTTATCCCATATGGCTCAGTTTCTTTCCGCAGCGCGGAAAGCGTCGCACAAAGCACGAACTCCGTAGCTCCAGCGACGACCCTCGGGAGTCTAAAAAAATGCACTCTTGAAATGAAGGACGTGGCCCGGAATCGAACATACAACCTTCGGAGTCTGAGTCAGACGGCTTGACCACTTCACCACGGAGAATCCCGAGAGGGGTGCAATGTGTAATATTAGTAAAGACAGAGAATTTACAGAGGCACGGGGTAAATAATTTTTAAATTAACAGGAAAGTAGAAGGAATATATTTCTTACCTTATTTTTCATTTCCTTCTTGTTTCTTCAGCTGATGCTGATGCTGTAATGTTTAGGGTCTGCAATTCGTCTGAATAGTTGGAGCAAAATATCCCAGTAAGTGTGTACGTAGATTAAGGTCTGCGATCTGCTCAGACCTTAATCTGTGTCGGACAATTCCAGTAGGTTGATGATTGCTCTCGGTTGCATAAAATTCAATCCATCCTTTCTCCAATAGTCCTCTTCCTCTTTCAACACATGGTCCTCACATTTTTTCCAGTAACCTTTATCAATATTTAATAGCGCGGACAGACAGACAGACAGACAGACAGACAGACAGACAGACAGACAGAAAGGTAGGTAGGTAGGTAGGTAGGCAGAAAGGTAGGTAGGTAGGTAGGCAGAAAGGTAGGTAGGTAGGCAGAAAGGTAGGTAGGTAGGCAGAAAGGTAGGTGGGTGGGTCGGTCAGTCGGTGGGTCGGTCGGTGGGTGGGTCGGTCGGTCGGTCGGTCGGCCGGCTGGCCGGCAGGCAAGCAGGAGATAGATAGGTAGGTAGGTAGGTAGGTAGGTATCTACTAGCTAGCTAGACAGACAGACAGACAGACAGATAGACAGATAGACAGATAGACAGATAGACAGATAGACAGATAGACAGATAGATAGACAGATAGATAGATGGATAGATGGATAGATGGATAGATGGATAGATGGATAGATGGATAGATAGATAGATGGATAGATAGATAGATAGATAGATAGATAGATAGATAGATAGATAGATAGATAGATAGATAGATAGATAGATAGATAGATAGATAGATAGATAGATAGATAGATAGATAGATAGATAGATAGATAGATAGATAGATAGATAGATAGATAGATAGATAGATAGATAGATAGATAGATAGATAGATAGATAGATAGATAGATAGATAGATAGATAGATAGATAGATAGATAGATAGATAGATAGATAGATAGATAGATAGATAGATAGATAGATAGATAGATAGATAGATAGATAGATAGATAGATAGATAGATAGATAGATAGATAGATAGATAGATAGATAGATAGATAGATAGATAGATAGATAGATAGATAGATAGATAGATAGATAGATAGATAGATAGATAGATAGATAGATAGATAGATAGATAGATAGATAGATAGATAGATAGATAGATAGATAGATAGATAGATAGATAGATAGATAGATAGATAGATAGATAGATAGATAGATAGATAGATAGATAGATAGATAGATAGATAGATAGATAGATAGATAGATAGATAGATAGATAGATAGATAGATAGATAGATAGATAGATCCCCGCCAGAAGCCGGGCCTTGTCAGCTAGTTTATTTATATAATCACGTTTCATGAAAGAACCCCCATTTGGAGACACCTCTGAACTATCCAATTTAACTTCGCGCTGTTTGTTTCAAAACGGAAATCACGTGAAAATTTTAAAAAATGCGGGGACGAGTCTTGGTGAAGCTGTAATACTGTTAAAATGATGGACGTATTCTCTAAGCCGTAATTTATATACCGCATATAAACAAACTTTGAAATCTGCGGTAAAATCTCCAGAACAAAAATTTTATTTTTGGGTGGACATAATGATCAGGTTATATACTAAATCTCATCATTTTCCCACAGTTGGTTACTGAGATATTGAATATTATATTGAGGCAACAAAAAAATTTAAAAAAAAACACACTATAGCCAGACGGCCTTAATTCTTAAGGCTCAAGATTCCTTGTCCTACACTGCAAGGTACCATAGACAGTAGAATACAGTAGATGCCTCATTCCAGCAATTGTTGTTACTCGTCATCATGTTGCAGATCTATTTCAGAATGTTGCCCTCATCACGGCACACCCAATAACCTCACCTCACGATAGCTGACCATTTCCCCTCCCTTATGCCTAAGATGGCTGCGATGCCATGCGCCCATCATTGTACTCATAGACCTCTGCATCTTCTTCCGGCAACCACGCCTTCCATCGCTGTTCACTGTGACTTCATTGTCATAAGTCGGGGTGCCCCACCGCCTAGATGAAAGTATTATTCACTGGCGAGCAACCCCAAATAGTCAGAAACTGACTAGGGACAAAATCTATGAATATCCAACGTACAGCTCTAAGTGGCTCGTTACAAAATTGAAATGAACTGTGCTGAATATTCGCCAAGGAATGGGAAAGAGAAGGTTAGCTAAGATAGATGTTTTAAGTCTAAATATATTAGTATAGACGACTATCTCAGTACAGGTTTTTCTCCCTGACTGCTCCCTTCCTTGGTGTCTAAGTGAACCCCCACCAATGTACACAACAACACGTATGCACAATTGGAATTAAAATATAACGAGAGAACTATGAGTTACAATACTACAACATTTATTTACTAATCATATTACACATGTAAGGTTTTTCCAGACGATGATGGATGCGTATGAGTTTCTGTACTACAATAATTATGAAGGTGAAATTATTAATATACAATACGTAACTCTGAATCCTGTCTGGATCAGTGAGAGATCAGCAACTCTCCAGTAGAAACCAAAAAGAAACAGCTTGCCGGTATTCTGACGATCCTGTCAGTCCTGACACTCCTAGTCTTCACTCGTCCTTGAGATCTACAACATAGGTGCTCCTTGTGAGAGCTTGAAAGAAAGTCGAGAATGTGTTATATCTAATTCTACATCAGCGCAATCCTAATTAAAACATATCATAACACAAACATATACAATGACCAGTCTGGCCAAGTTTATCTTCCAGCTCTACTGTGTTCACCATCCTCCTTCTCCCTACAGTCTTTAGTCTGGGTGTCAAAGACTCGACCGCATCCCCTCCGCCAGGAAGAGCAGTCAATCTTGAAGAGGCCAGGAGGTGATACGGTGCCCGAGGTAAGGGCAGGGGAGATGAGGTAATGGGAGATGGTTATCAATTCCCTCATGAGACACGCAGGCGGTGTTCAGAGAGTTAGCACTCTAATCACGATAGCATCACGCCTTGTGGTAGCCACGGAGAAGTTGAGTATCCACTCAACATACCACGTCTGCGATCAGCATGCCATGTGAGGCAACACGCACCAAGGTCAAGGTCGATCCGCGTGGTGTGTGACGAGGGGATGAAAGATTGTCAGACGGGAGGACAGGACTTGTAGTGTACACTTCGTTAGAGTAGCGATGGGGTTTCTTGTGTTTATTTGTGTAGAAAGTTAGCATAGGGGTTAGCAGCTCGTGATAGATAATACTGTGGCTTTATGTTGTGTGTTTCAATAGCGACTGTTCACTGATTGTAGCCAGCCAACGGCAATAAAATGTACCATTTATTTTCCTCGCACACGACTTGCAAGTTGTCTTGTATGGTGTGCCAGAAGTACCCGATGATGCCTGTCAGTTGAGTTGTTGACAGGCAAGGGTAATTGTGGTGTCAAGAAGTGAAGCTTGAACGAAAAGTGCAAGCTAATCCACTCATCCACGGGCTCCAGACTAGGGTTTAATTTTTGTAGTAACGGTAATTTGTGCAGACAAGAGCAATTTGCAGGCTAGAAATGTGCCTATCGTGACAAAATAGTGTTTAATTGTGTTTATAAAATGTTTATTTACTGAAATCATGTATTCTTCAAAGCTGTAAGTATTAATATTCTTATTTTCTTATATTTATTTATGTATTTACCAATTTATTCTTGAATAAGCACCAAAAATGATCCAGGGTGGAGCAATACACTGTCAGCCGACAATATCGATTTTTGAGAACTAAAAATAGCGCTGCGGCTGTGACGTAGATTGATTGACAAACGGTTGTTCGGCGTCATTAGCATAAAGCAGTCGGGTGTTTACAAGATCGCTTAGCGGCGGCTCGCCTGAATCTGTGCTTTATATTATTTATTATTTGTTTATTGGAATTACTAAATGAATATATTTATTTATTTAAACATTATTATGTTATTTATATTCATTTAAAAGCAGTGATTCATATTTTTGGTTCTATTTTCTCTTTGTTAATCGTCACGATGGAACTATTTTCGGCCTAGCATACGAGACTTGGCTGCACAACGCTTACAGAAATTAACTAGGTTAGTAAGGAAAGGCAATTACTGTTTAGAACAAAGACAGGACAGTGACATTAAATTTAATTAATACATGTTCTGGTTGTTCGTGAGTCTGTCATTGTCTAAGTCATTGTCCTTAGTTGTCGGGTAAATCATATCGTGCAGTAGGGGTGTTTACTGCTGCCCTGCATATCAGAGGGCTGACAACAGCTGAGTACATACGCCGGTGTGCCAAATATAGTGTCCTACGTACGAAACGTGTCTTCACCCCAAAGTACCAAACGAGGTGACCTGTGTCAACGGAGTTCCGTTCCCTGATTCTCGGGAACATTTAGTTGAGTATACCTATATTTTTGGCATGCAATGTGATTAATAGTGCATCTCTTTTTCAGCTTGTGATACACTAGCATATTTTTTGTGCTCTGATTTGCCAACATAGAAATTGTGTTCAGCATATAAACTGTAAATAAAATTAATATTCCGTAACAAGGAACAAATATAAAACATCATAGAGACATAGCTAAATAAACAAAGTAGTCCAGATCAACGCTAGCTAAAGTACTAAACAGCATGGCTACTTTATCTGATTTTATAAAAGCAGGTAAAGATCTAGAATACACAGGAAAAGAGCTAGAAGAATATGCTGATAAGAAATTTAAAGAAGCAAAGGATGCAGAAAGAGATGAACGCACTCGAGAAAGAGAGCATCAAAAAGAATTAACACAACTAGCTGAGATAACAAAACAAAAACAACTAGAACATGATAAGGAGATTAAGCTAAAGCAATTAGATCAAGAGAAAGAATTAAAACAAAAGGAATTAGATTTAAAGCAAAAAGAAATAGATGAAATGGCAAGAGTTAAGGAAAAACAAATACAAGTAGAATCAGAGACACAGTTGAAGGTGAAAGAGATGGATGTAGACTCACACGCAGAAATCTCTGCCACTAAACTAAGAAGTCAACAAGAGGAAAATAAGTTCAACAAATACAAAAATATTATCAAACCATATTGTAAAGAGGACTCCATATCTGCCTGGACAGAGAATGTAGAGTACCAATTTAAATATCACCAAGTTCCTTTAGAGATGTGGGCTCCTATTTATATGAAGAATCTGAGTGGTGAGCCCCTTAAAGTAATAGAATCTATACCAATTGACCTTAGATCTAACTATCAATACATCCATGATAGGATTATGCAGCACTTTTTACTTGATGCCCCTGGTTATCAAGTTCAGTTCTCAAATCTAAAACCTAAACCTAGTGAAACCTTCATTGATTATGTTTCAAATGTACAGAGTGTACTAGACAGGTAGCTTAAAGCAGCTAACATAGGAAAAGACTTTGATAGATTAAAAAACTTAATAGCTATGGATAAGGTAATATCCACCATACCTTCTCCTTTTGCTAAATTTTTGCAACAGTCAGACATTGAGAACATCCAGCAATTTGAGAAAAAAGGCTCAGCATATTTTTCTTCCAACAGACATATTTTCAAAACGTCAAATGACTCTGAGATAGTTTCCTTTGTGAAAGACCAACCAAAAAACTATCAGAGTAACAGAAAACCTTTTCAGAAGTATGACAAGAAAGACAGGAAAGTGTCCAAATGCATGTATTGTCAACTTATGCACGACACTTATTCGATGTGCGACAAATCGCCGAATTACCCGGCGCATCTTGAAAATGTTATCAAGAAGCAGCAAAGCAAAAGATCTGCATACAGGCGTGCAATCAAATGTTTTTTTTTGTTCCAGCTTTGGCCATTATTCTAATAAGTGCCTTGGCCGCCAACGTTTGAAAGCCAATAATGCTATTTTGATTGACACCTCGTCAGATAGTGGTAGTGAGAATGAGTGTGAAGTTGAAAATGTATTACCTTTCAAGGAGTCTGAAGACGTGTGTTGTGTGAACGATGTGTTAAGCTTTGACAATTGTGGACATTGTCAGCAATTTCATACAGACGGAAGACTGGAATGTGGACATACAGTACCATTCTCATCCGAGAACGGGAATGCAGCATTAGCCTCCAGAGGCAGTTTGGTGTTCCACAATGCAATGGTCAATGATGTACCATGCCAATGTTTGCTGGATAGCGGCAGCACCCTTATTGGTCTTCGGAAAGAACTAGTGAGTCCGGGTGATTACACAGGTGACACTGTTAAATGTCGAACCTTTTCGGGTAACGTTGAAATTTACCCTTTGGCAAAAGCCCGTATTGATTCTCCTTTTCTTTCGGGTACCTTTACTTGTGCAATACTTAACAACCCTTGTACTGATTTAATTTTGGGGTGCTTACCTCAATTGAAACAATGTACTAGTAAAGAAATAGTTGCATGGGAGAAATTGAATGCAGCTAATGCAACAACAAGAGCAGACAGTGTAAAACATCAAGACACACTACAAAATGAGAGACGACTGTGGCTTTCTCCAACTGGCACAGATGATACCAGCAGACAGAAATTTATAGAACAGCAGAAAGCTGATCCTAGTGTGTCTCCATATTTAAAATTAATGAAAGAAAGATCTAAAGTGACCAAAAATGCCTAATGGTTCCTTAAACCTAATAATGGCTTTCTTACGAGATATTTTACATCTGAGAACCATGAGAATCAGCAAACGGTGAAACTTGTATAACACAGCTTAACTGTGCAAAAACCTGCACATGAGTCACCGCTTGCTGGGCACCTGGCAAAAGACAAAACCAGGCCTAGATTCCAGGCTCATGTTCATTGGCCAGAGTTTTGGAATGGTATAAAATTATTTTGTCGTAATGTATTTTCTTGTAATGTCTGTCAACAATTAGTACATAAGTTTAAGGGTGGACATCCTACAGTTGAAGTACTACCTTCTACTCTGGCTTCTAGACCTGTGAGAGGGAGGGTCAAATTTACCAATACACAAACAAGGGTGCTTGAACAATCGATGGAAAACCAGATCAAAACATGCGTCGGTTACTTCCAGACAAGCAAAATGGCAAGGACCATTCAAGGTGTTACGTGACATTTCCAATGTTGACTATGGAATGTCGATAAACAGACACTTAAAGATATTCCATGTCAACATGTTAAAACTTTACTTTTCACAACAAGACACATAAGTAGAGACAGACGAACATAGTGCATCCACACCTAGTAATCAGACGACAGACATACACAACGCAACTACACTAGTTAGCGAGACTGGCAAATCCGACAATGTACATACATTTAGTGAACTTATAGAATACGCATAAATATATCAGAAAACTGATGACTGGACAACACACTTGCTGAAACTAAGTTATGTCTTTCATAGGGTGCGACTCTTCGGTCTCACTGTCAAACCGAGCAAAGTCGAATTAGGCCTAAAAGAAATTCATTTTGGGTCACGTCATTCCTCAAGATCAACTAAAGACTGACCAGAAAATTAGTACTAAAATTATGAATCTGACCATGTCTACTAGAAAGAAGAAGGTCAGAAGCCTTTTGGGATTAGTAAATTACTCAGAAATTATAATTCTATATTCCAATGTTTTAAAAGCATCTGTAAAAATGAAATGTCAAAGATGCATTATTAATTTCTGCACTGTCAAAAATGAAAATCCTTTTTTGTAATATTCCAATCCTCCGCTTGCCTAATCCTAGGCTCGTTTATTATTCTAGGACAGATGCCATCAGTACTAGGCCAAATTTTTGAGAGCATCTTCCACCCGATTTGCTACGTGAGCCGTAAGATCACACCTGCTGAGTCCAGAGATTCCATATCACAGTTGCAACCCTAAGCGTCATCTATACGGTGAGAAAGCTCCATCTAATTCTGACGGATGTTCACTGCATTGTCCAGACCGACAACTCCCCGATCACGGTCATACAGAGTGGTATGCATCGAAATGACCGGATATACAGGTGGTCACTAATTTTACTATCTGGGGTAGAAATACCTGAAATCCCACATATAAACGTAGAGTGATAGGTAGTACATGAATATATTATATTATTCGATGTAAAATAGGTTACATATACATAGACATGATGTGCTTAATCATGTACCAAGAACAATGAACTATCATGTGTCCGTAGACATCAAGTGAAGAACTGTGCTGCAAAACGTAGATATCACCGTGTGAAATAGGACAGCTCATTACCAACTAAGCTCCATTCCGGTGTATCATTTGTGTGAAGCGCAAAAAACAGTGTCAGAACAATGCTTAATTACAGACACGAAAAGACTGAGCTACGACACCAGCGATCTCTACACGTGCACTACCAATAGAACACTATGATGACTGTGCAAGGTATTTCAGATACCCAGGCAAAGTGTGTAGATAGATTATGCCTATACAACCATGATACATACATGAAGGCAACTACTAACCTGTGGAAACTGAATACCATGTATATAAACTTATTGTGATATGTAATATAATATTTTAAGATAGTGATAAATTAGATGTAAGTTAGGAAATATAATAGTTCTCATTTATTTTAAGTGTAGTTAGTACAGTAATTAACCCATTAGAATTAAATTAGAATATTAATTTAGACGTAAAAATAGTTAATTATAAGCTAAATTAAAGTATTGATAGCATTAGTACCATTTAGATTGTTATATTTCACTTAGCTTCATTTCGGTTCAGTTCATTCCATCTTAATGAAACCATACCACCCATCAAATATTACCATTTAGTAATATCATCATTTTACATCAGAATAGGATAAAAAGATTAGATAAGTGAACATACATCAGTTACACCATTTAGATTAAGAATATCACTCATATAATTCCTTTGTGCATTTAAAAACATTATTTAGCATAGTATTTAGAAAAATACATAAATTGTGTTCACATCACCCATGTAATTAAGGTACATAACTCACATCACAACAATCGCATTTAAAAAGTTAGATTACATCCCTTAGATTAGAGAAAAATAAGAAATAATATAAGCATATCATATAATTAACATAACAAATTTAATAAATTTAGTTAACACATTAAATACATATTTATAGAATTAATATTATTATGTTAGGATTTAGAGTTGTAGTTAGTATAGTATAATATAATGGATGATGAGACCAAGGGGATACACCACCAACCCTTTCTCGTCCATGTAAATATATTGTAAATACATGACTCGTGCAGCGATTTTCGCACAGTCATTGGGCTCAACTATCTCAAACTGAGCCAAACCTGTACAGTGTCACTCCAAGGTTTTTAATTAATCGGAAGAATTAGTGTGGAAGGATAAAAGATGTGTGACAGAATTAAGAGTGAAAGGAGTGTGACAGAAGTGTGAAAGCGAGAGCGAAGGGAAAATAGACGGGAGAGAGTGACATCAGTCAGCGAATTCTTCTGCTGTCTGGCTCGACTTTTAATATTTCTCTGTGTTAATGTTGGTTTTCGTTAGTAAAAATGTGCTAGTGTGAATGTGTTGTCTGTAATATAGTTTAGAACGTAGATTACAGTATTTTGGGTTTCATAACAAGGGAATGTAGTCACGAATTAGTGTTATACACCTGTTTGTGGCCGCATTTAACCAAATTATGACACTTAAAAAACTAACATACATACACATAGGAGTTAGAAACATAGATTAGAAGGTAGATTAGTAGATTGATTACATCCAAACACGCAAACAACCAGAAAAACAAACAGATAAATTACATACACTTTTTCTGGATCAAAGGGAGATAACTTCGAGTCAGGGGACATAATAGACAACGAAAAACTAACTTAACAGTGAAATATTACTTTACACGCGGAAGCGAAGTAGGTAAAGCCTGTCGCACACACTCTTGTATAATGGTTGTTAAATATTATATGGGGGACATGAAGCAATTCATGTGTTGACCCTAAGAAAGTCAACTTTGTATGGGTAGTAAGTTAATTTACTATGTGAGGGCAGGTCTTATAAGACAACGGTCCGGTTCAGACATACCTCTAATAAATATAATATAGCATGTGAGAAGAGGGCTCACGCCAACCAGTCAAGTTTGTGGCGATTGCCAGTAACCGAGTAATGTTTTAATACATTGTGAAAATAGTCAGTAGAAGTCTATTAGGATGCCCAAAGCCAGGTTATCTAGAGTCTTTGACAAAAATTAGAGACACTAATTTTTTAGGAACCTCTTGCGTCACAACCAATGAGTGAAAGTTGATGACGCAACACAGGAGGGGTGGGTGTGTGTCAAAGACTCGACCGCATCCCCTCCGCCAGGAAGAGCAGTCAATCTTGAAGAGGCCAGGAGGTGATACGGTGCCCGAGGTAAGGGCAGGGGAGATGAGGTAATGGGAGATAGTTATCAATTCCCTCATGAGACACGCAGGCGGTGTTCAGAGAGTTAGCACTCTAATCACGATAGCATCACGCCTTGTGGTAGCCACGGAGAAGTTGAGTATCCACTCAACATACCACGTCTGCGATCAGCATGCCATGTGAGGCAACACGCACCAAGGTCAAGGTCGATCCGCGTGGTGTGTGACGAGGGGATGAAAGATTGTCAGACGGGAGGACAGGACTTGTAGTGTACACTTCGTTAGAGTAGCGATGGGGTTTCTTGTGTTTATTTGTGTAGAAAGTTAGCATAGGGGTTAGCAGCTCGTGATAGATAATACTGTGGCTTTATGTTGTGTGTTTCAATAGCGACTGTTCACTGATTGTAGCGAGCCAACGGCAATAAAATGTACCATTTATTTTCCTCGCACACGACTTGCAAGTTGTCTTGTATGGTGTGCCAGAAGTACCCGATGATGCCTGTCAGTTGAGTTGTTGACACTGGGACGGGCTTTTCAATTGTCTCACACGCCTGTAATGATTACATTTCTGCCGCCCCATGTCCATGTCGCTAATACAGAAATTCTGTGTCGTACAGCCGCTGGGTGCAAAGTCGGTTTAGCAGCTCACAGGATCGGTAATGGTATTATAATAATGCCGGGTCATCCGGGCTTACAAGCCGTGACCAGTATCTGTGCCAGACTTCCGTGAACTACCCTCCCCCATACGATGAAAAGGTTTAGCACCATATACCCTATAACAATTGTGGGTAATGTCTGTACCATTACACCTCTGCTTCCCACACAATTGTTGGCCAATGTGCCAATGCGCATACAATAGCCTAACACTTCATATTGGTAGGTTTGCATATGACAAATCAATATATCAAACATCCAATACACATAAACATATTGATTAAACTAGACATATTATGATACTTTAACATCATAGCATAATGCACTAGTTAGTTTGTATGTATACGAAATGAGACGTATATACACAAAAAGAATATGTACGAAGCATATTCCTAGCATCGTATATTCATATGAAATTACACATACATATATCCAACCTATCCATAAACATTATATTACTTCAAGATGGACATCTAATGATACTCAACATAATAGCATCAGGCATTATTAATGAGTACTAATATTGTATAGCTACAAAATGAGATATACAACAAGTCTAATTGAAGTGACCACACAGACCAGCCATATTTGCTGATCTGCCCGGTTTAATCACCACTTAGTTACTGCTGTTGTAAGAATTAAATAAATAGTCAGTTGACTATATTCTGTACAACAAATGCACACACCAAAAAGAGACTAGTCTAGTTTCGCAAGAAATGGCAAGCATCTGCTACGACACCTCAAGTATATCTAGACAAGATCTGCCTTTCACAAGTTTCTCCTTCTCAGAAGAGTAATACATGAAGCACAATGATATTGAACACAGAACTTAGAAAGAACATTCAAGTAACCTACGCCAAAGATAGTTCTTGAAATAACCTAGATCAGATATAGACTGAAAATTGGTACATCCATCTAAGAGACTAAGAGACTTACTAAGGGACTAGTTACTAAGAAATAATTCTCCCTTTTGAAATCTAGCAACATAAGAATCATACATATGACTACAAACATTGAGCTGGCTGCCTACCTGTTCTGAAGTCAGACTTAATCTAAAGGGGAAAAGTCTAGCAGGGGTTTTTACACCTAGCCTAGCAGTAGACACTTATCTCCCCGGAATTCCATTCATAAATTCTTCATATCTCCTCCTGACGTTAATTGCAATTAACACTGCAACCTGGCCATCACACCTTGCTCCTCTCTGTCTGGTACAAAGTCTACAGGCCCAGTGTTAATTGCCTTATCAGATCTGTTTTCACACATTCCTGAGTCTGCCAGTCAGAGTTGACTTGGCTTGTTTACCGCCCTATGGCTATTATCTCCATCTGGCGTTAATTGCTTTTATTCAACCAGTTCATTATTGATTCAGCCAGGGTCTACCTGGACGAGAAGGTGCCAATGTGTCTGTGTGGTGTCATAGCCCGTCTGGGTCAGCAGTTTTCCAAGGTGTAGACTAATTTAAATTATCTAGTTGTGTCCATCTCAAGTATCCCATTTAACTTGCCATCTGCAAGCTTACGTCATGGCTAGAGGCTTTTTGTGAATAATCTTACCTCACGACTAGATAGCCGTGGAGTAGCGTGATTAATTCATTCTTTCTCAATTTGGCCTCTCAAATTTGAAGACCGAGAAAAATATTCTGGGATGTTAAGGCGGCATTCCATGACAGCATCTTCTTCCGGCAACCACGCCTTCCATCGCTGTTCACTGTGACTTCACTGTGACGTTTGTTATGGCCAGAGTAATTTAGTTCCCGAGACGTGATGCTGTTTATAAGTCAATGTTCTTTCATGTTAAGTTCTTGTAAAACTTCATTATTTATCTTCTTCTTGATCCACTAATCCCCTCCGTTGCGAAAGGGTTGTAGACGCAGTTAGTAATTCCGCATACCCGCGTTCGAAACAAATCTGCGGGCGATTTGGCAGCAGATCGCCTTGCGTTAGTTTTTTACGAAATCGTATGGGTGCTGGTGGTTCAGAAAGCAATGGCAAACTACTGAATGTAAACTTGCCAAGAGATCACAAACAGCAAAAAATTATGGGGTTGACTGCAACGTCCTGTAAAGAATATGCAACTAACTTTGACTTCTTTATCTGCTAAGAATGTGTGCGTGGTATTTAAGCTTAAAACTCCCAGTTTTCTTCTTTAGAGGTTGCGAAATAATCCATGACTCATTCATATGTTGCTACAGCACAGATGTTGCATTCACTTGCTTTCTCTAGTGTTGTGCACTCGGTTCTTGGTATTGTTTAACCTCTGTCTTGTTCAGTTGAGTTGAGTTGAGTTGCGTTGAGTTGAGTTGAGCTAAGAACCGACATCACTGCATGGAGGACATTCACATACGCGCTCTGTCCCCTCGTTCAACAGCCATCAAAGAGTCACACTACTAATCGTTCTCACCGCTATCTGATCGAAAATTCTCCTTGTTTTGAGATTTTTCCAAAACCCCTTTCGATCCCCCGCAATCTCATTCTTTCCATCCACCACTGCTTCTAAATTTGTCCCCCCCCCTCTTTCCCCACCTGGTCCCATAGATCATTCACTGCCAGTCTATCAGCCTGGTCATTCCCCCGCACCCCCGCATGGTCAGGACAACATACCTCTGCATTGTTCTGGTCAGTCTGTTTGTTGATGAAAGCTACTCGCCGTCACGTCACATATTTCCTATAACTATGTTCTGTAAAGATGCATTACTTCATTTAAACAATCATAATTGCTGTTGATTTGAGAGCAAAGATTTCAAAATGTTGCATAGTTTCAATTTCATTGTTGACTGTGATCTTTTGGTTGATATTAAGTTTTGTCCGTGGACATTACTTTTCTTTTGCTAAAGTTCAGACATTTTTTTTTTAAATTTTAACTGCCTCTCTTGACAGACAGGATCAAATTTTTCTGTAGCACTATTTGAGAGGAAAATTGGGAATATAAAAGAGATCTCCATAACATTTTTGTGGATTTTAAAAAGGCTTATGATAGTGTCCATAGGAATAGTCTATGGAACGCTATGCAGGAATTTGGAATACCAAGGAAGTTAATCAGCATGACCAGACTATGCATGGAAGATACTTATAATGTAGTAACATATAAAGGCAGGAAATCAGACCCTTTCCAAATAACATCTGGCAGGGGCGTCACTAGGGGGGTGCGGGGGTGCGGGCCGCACCGGGTGACACCATCAAGGGGTGACACCAAAATAAAAAAATTGCAAATTTGACAAAGCAGATATAGCAAAATAACAAAAATTTAACTTTGTCCGAGTTTGTCGAAGTTCTTTATTTATGTTTTACCTGAAGTATTGAAGTTATATTGTTCAATTTGTTTTCTTTCTTATGTCCTTATTAACTTTTTGACTTATTTCACAAACATTACTATATGCGATTATATATGGTACAGGAACACTCGGAAGAAGACCATGGTGAAAGTCTAGAGGGGTGACACCAAGAGTTTACCGCACTGGGTGACACCAACCCCAGTGACGCCACTGACATCTGGCTTGAAACAGGGTGATACACTATCGCCGCTACTCTTCAATCTGGCTCTAGAGAAAGTTGTAAGGAAGGTAAAGGAGGAATGTGATATTGGAGGAACATCCAAGCTGCTTGGTTATGCAGATGATATAGATATTATAGGGGAAAATGAACAAAAGACATTAGAAATATTGATTCACTTAAAGGAAAAAGCCCAACAGATGGGGCTGGTTATCAACCAAGATAAGACAGAATATATGGTAATTTCAAGAGAAGGAATGGTTAAAAACTCTGGCCACATACAAATAGATAATATGACCATTAAAAGAACGGAAACATACAAATACCTGGATACAATCTTCAACTGCTCCAATATCATAAGGGAAGAAATACAAACTAGAATCAATTCAGGAAATAAGATATACTATGCACTACAACATCTACTAAAATCAAATGCACTATCTCGTAACACCAAAATCACAATATACAAAACACTGATCAGACCAGTTGTGCTGTAAGGCTCTGAAACCTGGAGTACAACGAAAGGAGACGAAGCTTTGTTACAAACCTTTGAGAACAAAGTTTTAAGGCGCATCTTTGGACCCATTAGGGATACACAAAGTGGAGAGTGGAAAAGAAGAAGCAACAAAGACATTTATGATCTGTTTAAGTCACCGCTAATCACTGGTATCATGAAGGCTAATAGAATACAATGGCTGGGGCTTATAGTTAGTTAGTTAGGGAAACAAAACTCGCTTACAATCAGGAAATAAATGACCGTAGACCCCGAGGTAGACCAAGAAGACGGTGGAGAGATAATATATATATATATATATAGACCTACAAGCACTTGGAATCAATGACTGGCAAGAGAAGGTCAACCACAGAGACGAATGGAGACGGATTGTATCTGCAGCAAAGAATCTCAATGGCTCGGAACACTGAAGAAGAAGAAGGAGACTATTTGAGAGGAGAATCGTGCCATCTGCATATCTAAGGTCTGAAATTGGATTTCCACAAATTACGAATGGATCAAAATTGTCTCCGCTCTCGTCATTTTTAACACTTCTCGTTACATTTCCGACTTGTTACTGTTAACAGAAATATTCCCAAGGATATCATAAATAAATAATAAAAATTTGTACAGAGACGTGATTGGCAAAGCCACCAGTCAATGAACATTACATTGTTAACATGTACATGAAGAAATTTCAACGGAAAATGTAACATGTGCTGAAGTAAAATCTATGAGAGTTACAGTATGTATCAAACAAACGGAAGTCCACAGGAGTGACCTTCTCAAACTCCATTGACAAGGTCACGTTTGCTCCTGTCCTACAAAACCGCGCGCGGTCCGTGCTGTTGCCCGTTGATTATCCAAATATTAAGTACCGACCCAGGAACCTAATGGAGGACCTGTTTCCTGTTCAAATACTACAACAGTAACTGCGTTTCGAAAACAATTCGTGGTGTGAGAATGTTGACATGGTGTGTCTATAAATTTACTTTCGGTGTGGCTATAGTTTGAGAATCACTGTTTATTGGGTCAGAGGTATGTGGGAATGTGATGGCTTTAATCAGGTGGTCTTCAACTGTTTTACAAAAATCTCAGTTGTTGAGAATCTCAGAATCTCAAGCTGTGAAATTAACCTTTTATTTAACTTTATTTAATTAAATGAAGGTTAGTATTACAGCCTCGTAATCTGACATCTTATTATTATTATTACTTCTTTCATTTCTTGGCAAGTTTTGCAGAAGATAGTTTTCCATTGGTTTCCTTCTGGGCAGTGACTGTACTAGTCGGTGGCCATATTGTCTCTACTGATGAGATCATCTGCCTATCGCCGCAGAGTGCATAACCATAACTAACAACAATCTGTCGGCTGCTCTCACACTCCATCCACCACCTTCTGGGGTGGGGGGGGGGGGGGCTAAACGGGTACTCCGCCTTGCCCAACGGTGTCCCTAGACTAACGGAGGAAAGGATGCGTCTTACATCTCCTTTGATATGAGATACCTCTTCACCACTAAACTTTTAATACACATGCTATAGGCGGGTTCTAAGAATATCTTGGGTAAAGAAAAGAACAAATTTATCCATACTTCAAGCGCTAAATATTGAAGAAGGTTGGCTACTAAAGCCGATAAAACAAAGAAAATTGAAATATTTTGGTCACTTGAAACGTCACGAAAGTTTGGAGAGAATAGTAATGGAGGGGTATGTGCCTGGTAAGAGAGGAAGAGAAAGGCCATAGAGAAGATGGGTGCAGGATGTGGTAAATGACCTCCAGATGGGTGTATCGGACGCGGGACATCTTGCTTGTGATCGAGAAGATTTCCGGAAGGTTGTTATGGAAACGAGGTTCTACAAAGGACATGCTACTGAATGAATGAATGAATCTGACATAAGTAGCAAATTTTTTACAATTTTTCATTGTCTTTTCATTGCTCTTATTTTTCTTGTCATCTTTCCATTCTTCTCGTTTAGTTATTATGCCTTAATGTGGTCTCTGTAGTGTCTTGCCGTGTTTACATGTTGTGTTTTGTGTATTTATTTGCTATGAAGGCTACTCGCTACCATGTCACATGTTTTCAGTAACTGTCTTCTATAACTCTACATTACTTTGTATGGCGAAGGGGCTTCAAATGAAAACCTTAAAAGTGTGATAGAAATTACAATAAGCATGCCAATATCTACGGTGACGTCAGAAAGACAGTTTAAAAATGGCCGCCCCACTTTTGACATAGGCCAAAGAGGAGCAGCGTTCTGTTTGCCTTTATTGATCAGTGAAGGGGTGAAAAAAATGTTTGCATATCCTTTACAGGACATCGCTGTCAACATCAGCATCTTTCAGCTGATTGTTGATTTCTTGGCAAGATTACGCTCAGTAGTTTGCCATTGCTTTCTGAGCGGCCGGCTCAGTTATCCCGCAAGTCACCAGCAGGGGTCGAGCCGCTCCCAGTTCTCGTCCGCTACGAGACTCTTCCAGTACTATGGCCAAAGAATTTCAGTTTCCTAGGCTTGTTACTGCTTAAGAGCCAGCTATCTTTGATGTTTATATCTGTATTATTTCAGTATTTTTCGTCTTCTTGTTACACGAAATTGTTGCATTTTTCTGTAGCATTTCAGCTGACAACCCCACATTTTCTTCTTTGGTAATCGCGAAGGAGCAGCTGGCTGAGTGACTAAGAACGCCGGCTCCTCCCTCGGGATATCCGTGTTCGAATCCTCTGTAAGGTGTGGCTTGTTTCTATCGGGGGAAAAAAGAAAACCCTGACATGCACAGTTCGCAGCGACTGCACAAGCTAGGCAGCGGGGTGGCCTGAATTCCGTATCTAGATGTATCTAGATGGTTGTCCGTCCAAGTAAACTTGTCCCGTCAGCGAAGTGCTGTCCTCATGTAGAGGGGTCTGTAGAGGGGCAGGTTCGAATCCTAGCATGCCTATAGTTTTTAATTGTGTCTAGTTTGCCCTCTAGTTCTTACTTCTTCCTTTTCTTCTTGTCATGAAGTTGCGTACTTGTAAATGATTTATCATGTGAATTCAGTCATGAAAGAATTGTTTTTAAAGTCTCATACCTACTGTGGAAATTCTAAACACATCGATTATAAATTTGATTTGGGAGCAGACCACCTTGCGTTAGTTTTCAATGGCAAACTACTGAGCGTAAACTTGCCCTGGAATTACAAACAGTCAACAAACACTGAGATTGAATGTTACGTCCTGTAAAAGATATGCAACTAATTAACCTACGGTAGGTATGAGAATTTCCAGGGCCATTATAGTTTAGTAGGACTCAGTGCACGAACAATAAGTAGCCAGTCTTTCCCTCCCACAGCCAACGATGAGAGATAGCATCGAACCCTGTCCGACCGCGATCATGCTTTTCTCAACATAACGTCCAACACGTTACCCCAACGTAAAACGCAGAAAATAGTGTAGCTTCTCATTCTTGGGCGCCACCGTTTGAGAATCCCTGGTCTAACCTTCACAATGTGTAGCTGTGGTGTTGAATGGTGCGAAGCCAGCATGTTTGGTCTGTTCGTTTGTGAATGTCCAAAACATTATATATGCCAGGTTGTCTCAAACTTTGATTTGTTGGTTTGTGTTTGCAGGATTAACCCTGGCCTCGCTGCACAACACGGACAACCTGCCAATATAAGCACGTGACAGCTTTTATAAACCGCGTCTGCGAGATGGCAACAATTTCACAGATGTCCTGGCCGCTGACAAGGGCGTTTGCTTAAATTAGAAGTTTTGTGCTGGGACTATTAAGTGTGTTTCGAAACGTGATTTTAGGGAATTAAATCTTGATTAGAAGTTGATAGAAAGGGTGACTTGGGAAGGAAAACAGTCAAAAGCGACATTTCGAAGATAGAAGGCAAAGAAACAGCGGGACATTATTGGTTGCCTTTGCTCGATATATGTTTATTTGGACGAGTTATGACTTGTAAAATTACTTCCTGACACTTGCAAGATCGCTGTGTAAATTCTAAAGGCACGCGTGGACACTTCTAAAAATTATGTGTTTACATTTGTAAGATTAGGTGTGGACAATTCAAAAATCACTTGTTTAAAATTCCAGCCCTGTGCTAAAAGTTTTCAGATCAGGTGTTAAGATACTTATATATTACGCATTTAATCAAATCTTGCAGGATCACGTGTTAAAATGGCACTCTCCTACAAGCTACAAAATAGACCAATCAATGATATCATACCTCGGCACAACAAGAGAACGCCATCAACATGGCCGATCACGCTTTTAACAGCCGTGGTTTTGATACACGCTTCTGCATTGCAGCTGGTCTCAGCTCAAGATCTATGCGGGGGAATCAGGAATAGGTTTGTCTGCGACGGCCACAACCCAGCATTGTTTCACATCTGCCTTGGGAGTAATAAGTACACAATGGTCTGTCCAGGGTCTCTCCACTTTAACGTCAAGACCCAGAAATGTGATTGGCCGGGGACTATCACGTGTGTTTCGGAACCAATACCTTTACAGTCTGCTAGCCCCTACGTTTCCAAGATGTCATCGGAAAGGAAACACAACATCTCAACGTCTGTTAAAACTGCATACACAAAGGCTATTACTGGACAACAAACAGCGCCCAGTTATCGCCCTGAATCAAATCCACAAAACCCAGAAATTAATTATGTGAAACAAGGTCAAGTAATATACCCTGGATATGATATCGCAAAGAGTGTTAAGAAAGAGCATGCAAATAAAGACAAGAGAAGTAGTGGGGTTTATGCAAATCAATCAAAATTACGTGCGGCTAGTAAAAGTTTTGAACCATACATCGCAAGTTATCATCGTGAGCTGTCACCGTCTGAACGCGTGGCTTTAAAAGCGAAAGTTGCAGGATTACGCAGTGATAAATATGGTCGTTTGCAAGCGGGAAATAACAGCGTCACAAGCAAAGTACCGATAAAAACCGCAACAACAATGAAAATTAGAGATCCACATTTCGGATCGACAGCTAAAGCACAGAATGATCAAAGTCGCTGGCTGTCAAATAAGATATCGAAAACTAGCAACGCACATCAACAAGCACAGTTTAACGTTGAAAGCAATTCAATAAGGTCACAACAAACAACGTCTGACTTAAATATGTCTGATACTAAATGGACACGTAAACTAACCAGCGGTCAAAGCAGACCAGACCAGCTCTCTGCAATCAACTTACATCGATCAGTTCATCCCCCCAATAGAAAATTTAGACCAGGCATCTCTCAACAGAACCAGATGCCACAAAAGTACTCTGCGCGTCTTAGTCCCTTTCGCAAATCTCCCTGGAACAGTCTGGCACGAAGTTCCAAAAATTCTGACAACATCAAAGGTACAGGTTTTCAAAACACCAGTGAGCATTCCAGAAGTACCAGCACCAATACAGCCGTCCGTTCGCACACAACAAAGCAGCATTTGACACCAACGCAGAGACCAGACCCCACAAAGCAGCATTTGAAACCAACGCAGAGACCAGACACAGCAAAAATAAGAAAAGGGATATCACTGGGCAAGAATCCATGGTGGAACACTCCAAAATCCGACGCAGGATCGGCAACATCTTATAAAACCAAACATTCGCCAATGAAGTATTTACAAAAATGGCATAAGACAATTGATAGTGACGATATAAAAGACTCGCCTGTTATTTCCCAGCTACAGGCCAAAACAGAACAGAAAGTGGCTAAAAAACAGCACAAGCGGAAGTACAAACCCCGAAACCATGTGCCAAAACCCAGTTACAACACCAGGACACCCCTCGGGAATGGTCACAACCAGGCAAGTGGCAAGGCAACATCTCCGAGCAACTCAGCTTCTCCGGTTGCTCTAAAATCAGCCAAGGTACCAAAGTCGACGGACAGCAAATTCCCACGGAATACAATCAATGCAGCAGCGGCCTCATCCGACATCAAAGCGGATGTATATCAATCAAATGACTTGATAGAAAACATCAAATCTGAACCAGCTGCTGAACAGATCAACGTTTCAAATGTAACCGAAGATGCTCCTAAAGAAAAGGCGACATCGCCGCCAGAATCACCAATAGAGAAGTACAGCGCTAAGCGAGGTAAGAATTGTTACATTCATTCGTAGCCTAAAGTTGTCTAACTCATGTGCTATACTGGTCATTTCGCCGTGGAGGCACTGATGGAAAGGGGTAACGGTAACAATGGCGTAGTGATTAAACCGTCCGCCTGGCTCTCAGAAGCTTGTGTGTTCGTTGTCGGACTCCGTCATGGGGTTAGTTAGAGCATTGGTTTCGGAGATCCCTGGGGGTGGGGAGGGGGTCGTCGCGCAGCTACATAATGTGTGCTCTGTGGGCACCTTCAGCAGGCGGTTAGCTCAGAGAGACTGAGCTAGGTAGGATCACAACCCTGGGCAAGGAAGTCGACTATCTATCCTTATAACCTCTCTCTCTCTCTCTCTCTCTCTCTCTCTCTCTCTCTCTCTCTCTCTCTCTCTCTCTCTCTCGCTGTCTCTCTCTCTTGCTGTCTCTCTATCTCCGACTCTTTCTCGCTGAATCTCTCAATCTCTCTCGATGTCTCTCTCTCTCTCTATCTCCCACTGTCTCTCAATCAAACTCTCCCCTCCCCCTTCTTCTTCTCTCTCTCGCTCTCTCTCTCTCTCTCTCTCTCTCTCTCTCTCTTATTTTGTTTGCTAATTTTGACAACTCTGTTATCGTCTCGTAAACCAGAATAAATATCATATCTCACCCCTAACGCGTAAATTAAGTCGTTATTCTGTTCGTTCGTGCGCTGGATCAAAGACATGTGCACTAAGTCTCAAAATGAGGTAAAAGCCATGGTTTGTATTATTTGGGGGAATGTTTCCTTGCGAAACGCGAGGCAACAATCCCTGCGAGAGGCGTGGGTTGGAAATTAGATTTACAGCGTTGATTCCAAAATAGGTTAAGGTGCGCGCGCGCGAATGTGTGTGTGTGCGTGCGTGCGTGCGTGCGTGTGTGTGTGTGTGTGTGTGTATACGTGTATATTTGTGTGTGAAATTTCAAGTTTGGCAGTACGATTCCCACACGTTCCCTCTGGGCGCTGAGTATGATGGAGTCTGTTCTCAATGAAACACCAAAAAATCTATGGGGACAAACCACCAGTCCAGGTCTAACCTTAGCCACTGCGTATATGTAGAGCAGACTCATGGCCTGGTTGCATTCTATTAGGTCACTTCATTGGAGTCTCCGTGGCGAAGTGGTCAAGCCGTCTGATTTGGGCTCCGAAGGTTGTGGGTTCGATTCCGGGCGGCGTCTTTCGGTTTACCAGTGCATGTTTTCTGAGACTCCTGTGGGATCGTCGCTGGAGCTACGGAGTTCGTGCTTTGTGGGACGCTTTCGGCTGTTCGGTGCGGAAAGAGGCTGAGCCATGTGGGATAAAAACCCGGAGCAATAAAGTCGACCTTGTCTACTTTTAAGCGACTTTTTATTAGGTCGCTTCACTGATGGAACTCTCTAGTACTCCTCTTGTACACCCCGTTGGTTTCTGAGAGAAATTAAAGAGGAGAAGGAGACCTCTGCAACACTGGTACTTAGGTACCGGGTCGGAAGTAAAGTCGGTACATCAACTTGCGTTAGAAGTCAGCTTTTTACGGAACTCAAAGGACCTGAACGACAGCGCATCGGACTTACGATATAAAACTAAAGGTCTTTGAGAAGATAGATTCCCAGCTAACCAGTTCTATTCGTTGACGTGAAGATATTTCAACCGTTTACACCCGTTTTCGCTTGAATGCATTCAAACGTCAGCCTTTTGGGTAACTGAGCTAATGATGACAGCAGGAGACAGTGGAAGGGCATCATCAGATGGCATCAACTCCAATCTGATACTGCTTATATACTGACCATATAGGCCACAGGCTGCCGATTTGATAAAAATATGAGTCATACGTCCACAGCACCGTAAGTTGTGCAACAGAATCTATCACTTACTGACTATTTCAGCGTCTTGTGTCGTGTGCATGATGTGAAGACTGTCGCCTGTCTTCTTTTGTGGACTTTGTAATATGCATCATCTGTTTGGTGTCCTGGATGCTCTGGTTCTCTAATGGTTCTGTGAGTGCTTCTTATAAATTTATTGGCTTCATCTGAGGTTGTCTTTATCAAGATGGGGTAGTTGTCGTTGTCCTCCTTTAAAGTGTCGTCCCTGGAGTGAAGAGAGTCAACACCCACATTATAATATTTTTCTTCCTTTTTTCAATATCTTGGAGAATCCACCAGCTTCCGTCCAACACACTCCATCAGCCCGTGGACACCTTGCTATCACTCTCTCACTGTCGTACTATGCCCCCTCTCATACTTCCCCCCAACGCAACATACTCAACAACTCTTGCTTCTAAAAATTAATAAAGATTAATTTATTAAAAGAAAAGTGTAACGTATATGAGACGTGTATGCGAAGACAATGTGTGTCGTGTATTATAACATAAATGTATGTGTCAGCCCTCAAAGTTCAGGATCATAGTGTACACATCATGGCAAGGATTACACGACATCATTCGAGTCAGTACGATAAACCTCACCGAAGTCGTATCCTTCTCTCCAGACATGTCCTCATCCAGGAACTCTGATGACCATGAGCTCTGAATCTCATGTAAATATATAATCCGTGGAAAAAACTTTTATTGTTCCTAACACAACTGTTCCTAACAGTTTATAGAACCTCCGGCTTCATAATTCCGGCGCGGTGAAACAAACCTGGAACACTGTTCTATGAACAAGACTTTTTGTCTCTTGATAAATGTTCTCTAGTTCTCACTATTAAACAGTTATTGTCTATACTCCAATAGAGTCCTTTATTTTTGTTCTAGTCATAAGTGAAGTGAATATCCATCACTACTGGTGTGTTAAAACTGGTATGACCTAAACTCATTCGGTATTTATCCGGTAGGATACATATACCATACAGCTCCACTGAGCAATGTTGATCATCTTCCTCTAGCATAATCTCTGTTGTAAAGTTGTTAGTCAATCTTCCTGCGCCAAACTCTATCCGGGATCGGATTTTTCCTTGTTCCGGGTTCTTCATTCCAACCAGAGGAACCTGTGAAATAAATCAAACAACTGGTGATAGCCTCCCCGTCACTGATCTCTATTAGATGATCGTGGGCCATCGGCCTCGCTCCGAAAATATAATGAACCTACTCTGTCATAGACAGATGACTGAACACATATGTTATCATCAGGCCAAGACAAGAAAAAAAATCAACAAACAGAATGCGGAACACCGCCCACCAGGGACACTACGGGAATATCCCAATTATCCCTCATTACTAAATTCTCAACTAGTAAAGCTTATCCACACTTCACTAATCTATTTTCAACTAACAGAGCCAAGTATCACTTCCCTACTCTAGCTAGTTTTCCACTCACAGTGCTAATCATCACACTTTAGTTTTAACAAGGCTACAGCCTATATTAATTAGAACTAATTATAATAGGTTCTACCTTAGGCAACACTGCAGTTAGATCAAATTACATCCACTCTTGCCATGACAGGCACGTGTAAAATTAAATCACTAATTCGCACACGGTAGACGTTTTCCCATCAGAACCACAGTGCCGAAGCACGTCTTCTACAATCCAAGGTTTGCGTTCAACTCCCCATCTCCAATCATGGTTTTTGGCCAAACCTCTAAAATTGGTCACGTGACATGGTTGTTGTCCTGCAGGTGTTATTTGGGCAATCATCCATTGTCAAGAATCGATTTTCCCTTGCCTAGTCACTGTCAAAGTTGTCATCACTTGTTTTGACTCCCCCAACAAACTAACGAGTTACTGTATGATCCCAACAAGAGTTTTCCCCAACAAGCTGCCAATCTTCTTGATGTTCCGGAAACTATAAATTGACAGATGTACTGTTATCTTCCGGGCTGAGTACTTCCGCTCTCAATCCAACTTGTTTATGAACTGTCAAAGCGATGTATGATTCAGCGCACTCACTTTCCCTACACATCTGCAACTGTTAATTTTGCCCGACATGTGATGGCTGACATCCGATTGCAACCAGGATCCGACGGGTTCCATCTGTATTCAAATGTTGACAAACTGTCAAAGCGATGCCGGGACCCGTCTCCCTCACCACTGAGTGTTCCCGATCCGTCGACCAGATGTAAACACGTGCAGTTACATTTCCTGGATTAGTTGAAACAACCTTTGGCCTCGAACATCCGCTAATTCAGATCGCCCTTTATTCTCATCACTGGTTAAATCATGTTGGACCATTATGTGACAGTAGTAGAGTTCACCATGGCCGAATGGATAAGGACGCTCGCTCTGAAACTTCCGGTGCGCTGATGCCGAGGTAGCTTGTTCAATCCCAACACCGGTCAGTTAGGGTAAAATGTTGATTTCTCGTCCTTGACCTTGGGGACGTAAAGTACAAGTACCTCTGAAGTCGGAGTGGGCTGGCCTAATGGCGAGGGACACTGGTAATAGGGAAAGCTAAACCACACAAAAATAAATCAGTCCAGTGCATTCAGGGTAGATGAACATCTATGAAAGAGATGAGGTAGTCTTCCACCTTCCTTTACAAGTACGATGTCAATCACTTAATTTTCAGGTAAGCTCGTAAAATAAGTGGTAATCGTTTGAACATTTTCAGGCAAGTGCAGCAGCGCTTGGTGCAAACTGCCAGCCTGTAGGTGTGTGGGTTCGGACATCCCTGGTGGCCTGGAAGTGAACGAGGTCCCTCAGATTGTCATGCTGACCTTCGATGACAGCATCAACATCCAGAATGTTAACTTCTATAAGGAGCTCTATAACGGAACATTGAAGAACCCCAACGGATGTCCCATCAGATGTAAGTAGGTCGTACAGCTGATTAATCAAAAATAAGAGGATATCTTCCTTCATCGTCGTTGTCACCACCAACGGCAGGTCATTTTCACAACCATCAACATCATCAAGACTACTATCGTTATTTCGTATTATCTTCTTCTTCTTCTTCTTCTTCTTCTTCTTCTTCTTCTTCTTCTCCTCCTCCTCCTCCTCCTCCTTCTTCTTCTTCTTCTTCTTCTTCTTCTTCTTCTTCTTCTTCTTCTTCTTCTAGTCCATGCTGCATACCGTTGGTGACCATGTCTGTCCATAGATCTCTCGCTCTCTCTCGTATATGCTGACCATCATTTCTCATACAAATGTTCCTCCATGTCGTGATGTCAAACTGTCCAGCATCTTCTGTCTTGGACTCACTCTGCGTCTTTGTCCCTCCAACCTTCCCGTTGTGACGACATACTCCAGCTTTCCCCATCTCATGACATACACAAAGTGTGGACTATCTACTTCTTATACCAGAAACCAGATTTCTTTGTGGATTAACGTCTTTCAGAATATCTTCATTTCTCTTTCTATCCGTCCACGATGTTCTCGTCATTCTTCTATGCTTGCTTGATTGCGTTCGCTGGCTGTGATCTCCAGCGTGAAGTCCTGTATGTTGGATGAACACATCCTGTTGTCCAACACCAGTGTGATGTCATACAGGAACTGAGGTTTGCGTGAGTATCCGTTGTCCCATGTCTGACTTATTGGTGTGCAGACTGGTGGTTCCTCGCCGTGCAGGCAGACACTCTCCGACTTCGGAGGAGTCATTCTTCTATAAAACCACATCTCCGTAGCTTCTGTATACTTCTTCACTAATTAATATCTCCGTCATCATTATCGTCATCATTATCATCACCATCATCAGCAGCATTATTATCATACATATTACAACCATCAATACTATCATTATCTTTCTCTACTTATTGTGCAAAAACAACCCTCGTTTTCAGCTCTCTTTTTTTTTTTTTGGGGGGGGGGGGGGGCCTAATTCACAAGTCCATATTTGTGAAGCAGACATGCGAAACATATCCACATGTTTACTCTGCTGCTCTTTCTAATCCTCTACAGGAGAACATGGCATACGATACCACGACATCTAGTCTGATCAAGGCAGTGGGGGAAGTCACTGCGGTGTTCCACTGGCTTGAAGCCAAACAGCTACACACATGCCGTGATTATAGTGCACTCACAGAGCATGCTTATTAGGTCGAAGACAGATATGTATGCTTCGTGCAGAGTGACACACTTCGATTACAAAATCAAAGATAGGTAGCATCCGTTGGATCTTTTCCCCAGGGCATGCTGGTGTGTTGGGAAACGAGCAGGCGGATAAATTGACTGGATCTATGTCGCTGAGTGGGGATCTGTATATAGTTCGGCGTCAATCCAATCAGTGAAATAGGCAATGCCTACCCAGCATGGGAAGACAAGAGTCAGCAGACTGTGCGGAAGAAATCATTGATGATTTATCGGGCAAGACGGTGTTTACCTGCAAAGCGTTGTGGAAAGTAATGAGCACGGCAGGGCACGTAGAGCGCCCTGGTCATCCACTGCAACTGTAATCTTCTCCTGTCGTCTCGACTTGTCTTGCCACAGAATTCATATCGATTTGGCAGCAGACCACTTTGCGCTGGGTTTTATTGTGTTGGTATGGGAGCCGGTCGTTCAGAAAGCGATGGCAAACTATTGGACGTAAACTTGCCAAGACATCAACAACTACAGTAAAATGCCGTTGTTGGTAACGATGTTCTCTAAATAAGATATGGAAAGAAAAAAACTGTTCGTCATTGCTTTCTCAACCACAGACGAATAGAAACTTAGACGCTTACATGTCGGAAAGGGATAAAAACATGGAAATATAAAATGCAAAGAACACGCTCTGAAATGTAGATGCTTACGTGTAGGGTGAGAACAGGGAAATGATCACTGACTTCTGACTTTTGCTTCCAGCCACGTTTTTCGTCTCTGGAGACAACAGCGACTACCAAATGGTGAAGAAGCTGTTCAAACAAGGCCACGAGATGGCTTCTCACACGCTGAGCCATAGAAGTCCAACCACCTGGTGGGCCGATGCTGGGTTCGAGAACTGGGAGCAGGAGATCGTCGGCATGAAGAACCAGCTCAACGAGAAGGCTGGCGTGCGCTTAAAGGAGGTTGTTGGCATGAGAGCTCCGTTCCTGCAGGTGAGGGGGGCTGATTTACTTGTCTTTTATTCTAGACTATAACAGTTATTATATTTGAC
Source organism: Cepaea hortensis (assembly GCA_963921405.1). Taxonomy (NCBI): domain Eukaryota; kingdom Metazoa; phylum Mollusca; class Gastropoda; order Stylommatophora; family Helicidae; genus Cepaea; species Cepaea hortensis. The sequence continues at coordinate 100,400,248 of OY992887.1, read as the reverse complement.
TCACTAGACTTTTGTCTTCTAGACAACACCAATTATTTACACCTGACTCACTAGACTTTTGTCTTCTAGACAACACCAATTAATACACCTGACTCACTAGACCAGTGGTTCTCAACCGGGGGCAATTCCCCCCCCCCCCAGGGGGGAATTTTAGGGTTTCCAGTGGGGGGGGGGGGGGGAATTAAATTAAGATTAATTCAAGATCGCGTTAATACAAGAAACGATTACTTGATATTGTTTTTCCCTTCATACTGTACGGTTCTGTACGTCTCACGCTTCTAAATTTCAATATATAAAGTAAGTAGACCCACAAATCATGTTTTATGTGGACGTCTAGACTTGTTTTAATATGTGCTATTAAATTTAATTGCCTTTATTACGTATACTGTGTAGGGGCGGGGTGGGATTTTTAGGTAGGAAATACGACGTTCTGAAAATATGGTAAAGGGGGGCACAGGCCAAATTTTTAGGTGGGAAATACGAAGAGGGGGGGGGATGACGGTCTGAAAATATGGTGAAGGGGGGCACGGGCCAAAAAAGGTTGAGAACCACTGCACTAGACGTTTGTCTTCTACACTACACCAATCATTACACCTGATTCACTAGACTTGTGTCTTCTAGACTACACCAATCATTACACCTGATTCACTAGACTTGTGTCTTCTAGACTACACCAATCAATACACCTGATTCACTAGACTTGTGTCTTCTAGACTACACCAATCATTACACCTGATTCACTAGACTTGTGTCTTCTAGACTACACCAATCATTACACCTGATTCACTAGACTTGTGTCTTCTAGACTACACCAATCAATACACCTGATTCACTAGACTTGTGTCTTCTAGACTACACCAATCATTACACCTGATTCACTAGACTTGTGTCTTCTAGACTACACCAATCATTACACCTGACTCACTAGACTTGTGTCTTCTAGACTACACCAATCATTACACCTGACTCACTAGACTTGTGTCTTCTAGACTACACCAATCATTACACCTGATTCACTAGACTTGTGTCTTCTAGACTACACCAATCATTACACCTGATTCACTAGACTTGTGTCTTCTAGACTACACCAATCATTACACCTGACTCACTAGACTTGTGTCTTCTAGACTACACCAATCATTGCACCTTATTCACTAGACTTGTGTCTTCTAAACTACACCAATCATTGCACCTTATTCACTAGACTTGTCCTATAAACTAAGCCAATCACTAGACATGATTCACTAGTCTTTTCTTCTAGAATATGCCAATCAGCATGCTAGCATTCTAACGTGCTATTGATCTCTGGGTTAGGGATACTGGATACCTAGTCGCCTCGATAAGAACGAAAACATGGGTCTCCCTGTGCAAGTTTTGTACATTAGAAATCCAACGACAGTTGGAAATCGCAAAGACCAGGCCGTAACGCCACTATAATGGCAAAATTGTTAGGAATATAAAACCTACACACGGGTAGATAAAGACTTTTACCTGGGATGCAATCTGTCTGGAGGAAGTAAACTTGTCACAAATGTATGCCGGAGTCGGACATACTGACCTGTGGGGTGCGACGCACTTCCCTGGAGAGACGGACCAAGAAGACATGCCGGTTTCTTCGACTATTGTTTGTATCTGTTTGGGGACTGTTTGTTAGTAGCTTAGATTTTGAAGGCTATTTTTTTTTTCTCAAATGGCAGTAACGAGCAGGCTTTGTTGTTTATTCTTGTTAATTCTTGTCAAAAAGTAATGTTTATTCTTGTTAATTCTTGTCACAAAGTAATGTTTATTCTTGTTAATTCTTGTCACAAAGTAATGTTTATTCTTGACAGATTCAGTACCTAATAAAAAATTAGGTTTGGACCAAACAAAAATGGATGACAGAAAATGGAAATTTGGGGTGTGTCACAACCGTGACTTAAAAGTTGTTAATATAGTAGCAGACATGTTGTGTTATTGGAAGGCCCCGGTTAACGTCGGGTTTACGCTCTTGGAAAACGTGACTTTAAGTGAAACGACGTATAGCGAAACACTATACAGGTGTATACACAGGTGACGACGTTATGGCGGAACGTAGCGACGTAAAGTGAAGTTATGTCACATTGTGGCAACGACCTTATAGCGAAACAACGTAAACCGAAGCGACGTATAGAGGGACCTTCCAGTATATATCAAATTAAAGGGGGTTGCAGATGGAAAACTACTGTACTGTCCATGACAGATACGGGAAGTTGCTTAAGACGATTTATCATTTCATGGCACTTAGTCATCTAACTCCATCAGTTAACTGTTGAATATAATTTTGTTTTTAAAGATGTAAAACGCAAGACTATATACTTCAATGTACTGGGATTTATCCCACATAGCCCAGTCTCTTTTTGAAGAGCGGCCTGCCGAAAGCGTCGCAAACAGCACGAATTCCGTAGCTCCAGGAACGACACCCAGGAGTCTCCGAGAAAATTTCACTCGTGAACCAAACGACATGGTCCGGAATCGAACCCACAACCTTCTGAACGCCAGGCAGGTGGCGTAAGCTGTTCTTCTGCACTATACACACGACTGCAAAGGTGTGAGTCGACTGAATATCTAGGACCTTGGCAAAAGCACTTTTTATAGGGCAGAAGAAGTAAGGACTGAGTCAAGTCAACGATAGTCATCATTATCATGTGCCGTGTAGATAAGCTTGGGCGGCCATGTTTTGCCATCTCGCACGATCACCAGAGTCATGGACCAGCTCTTTGTTTGTGTGTCGATTATGTCACGTGGCCAAAACCATCCAGACATTTAAATGTTTGCGTTCCTCTTGTTTTTTTGTTTTATTTCTTCAGTCTTGCCAGTTGACACCAAGTACCCAGTTTATTTCTTCTCATTACGTGCCCAACAAATCTTGCCTCTATACGTCCATTTTCTCTAATCAGTTTACGGTTTTCATTTGCTTCTTATAGGACTTGCTCATTGGTTTTTCTGTCTTTCCTTAGTATTCTTTGCATCTTCCTCAGAAACCACATTTACACTGCCATTAGAAACGTTTCAGCTTTTCAGCTCATTGTCCACGCTTCATATCCATACAAAAGTACAGGTGTAGTATTCCTTTTCTCGTTGCAATTGACGTCGTTTTATTGGTTACTATTGTTCCATCCGGCTATGTTGTGAAGGGATTGCGGAAGCAATTATTTTTTTTTTTAAATAAATAAATACGGTCGTTCAAAAAGCAATAGCAAACTACTGAATCCAAACTTGCCAAGAAATCAATAAATCAATCCAAAAAAAAAAAAATCATGTGCCATGCCGGAAAGCGTGTGCGTCATGACTCGCCATTTCACTCGATCACTAGAGTCGTGGAGTTGACTACAACCTCATTTAAAAGATATGCAATAAACTTAACTTATGTTTTCCATCTTGCAACAGGCAACCTTTGCCATGGCGATTCTTGTTCTAATCTCTTCAAGGCACCTTCCATCAGATGCTATGACTGTTCCAAGATAGTTGTACCAATTCACTCTACCCGTATATTACATTGTGGTATTTCTTTCTTTTTAGAGACGACCATACTTTTAACCCTAGGTTTTACTGTGTACAATATCCAAATGTTGCAGATCTTGTTCGTTGTCTGCAATAAATGCAAGTCAACGATAGTTAACCGATAATCATTGGTCATTCCTTTCAGGTGGGCGGAGACGGCCAATACGCAATGTTGAAGGAAAACAAATTTCGCTACGACTCCTCAATGGTGACTGGCTATCTCTATAGCAACAACCAACCACCGATTTGGCCGTTCACTTTGGACACGCCTCCAGATAGTACCACGTGCAACATATCTCCTTGTCCCACTCGCTCTTACCCTGGATTGTGGGAGGTGCCTCTGGTTCGATGGTACGGCTCAAACCATATTGCGTGTGCTATGCCAGATGCTTGTACAATTGGTGAGTAGAATCTAGTGTACTGTTTGGTTTCTTACATACCATTAAAAACGATGTTTGGGTTTCAGTAAAAGATGACTTTCTTTACACGGATATGTCAGTCAGTGCATCAGTCCACAACCATAGATCACGCAAGGAGATCGATGCGCGGTGCCCGAAATCTATAGCATCAGCGGGATTAGAGACTATGCCATAATTGGTTGTTTCTGTATTTGAGATTTGAAGATTGAGTACAACCCACTACTGCCAGTACCGGAAGACTATGCCATAAGTTAGCTGCGTGTCGTTTACAGCACGTCGCAATCAACTCCACTACTGTTTGGATGTTTCTGGTCTTTCAGAGCAATTTTATGCTCAGTGGTGTGCCATTGCTTTCTCAGCTACCAACGCTTATAACATTGTGAAAATCAACGCAATGCGGTCTGCTTCCAAATCGCTAGGGCTAATTGCGAACCCTTTTTGTGGTATTGTGAAACAGCGGTTACTGACACAGACGCCGGCTTTATGCCATTGAAGAGACAATACAATATAAGGAAACCCTCTATATACATATAATCAAATTCATCATAGACATAGGGGAAATGCATCATAGGCATAGGGGAAATGCATCACAGACATAGGGAAAATGCATTATAGGCACATGGGAAATTCATCATAGACATAAGAAAACAATAATTTAGAATTAATGCAAAACAAAACTCTCATTTTGGCGTGATTCATTATTCGTGAAGGTCCAAAATTGCATAGGCCTTTCGTAGTATCTATAATTCTTTTCACGATAAGTTAATCCGAATAATAAAGACGCAAACAATATATACAATTTATTGTCAGGCATATTTCACTTAGCACCAAACGTAGAACATTCTATTCTAACGGCAATTCTATGTGGATCAGAAAGAACTAGACAGAAAACAACTAAAACGAATATAAATCACAAATAGTCTCTATTTGGCGCCTGCGCAAAGTAGAAACAATAGAATGGTTGACACAATCAACAGGTTGAAGCTCATGAAGAGAACTTGACAAATACCAATGAACCAAGAGGTGAATATAAGAAAGAAGTTAATTAGTTGCATATCCTTTACAAGACTCGCAGTCAACCCCAGCATTTTTTTATGTTCTTGATTTCTTGTCAAGTTTACGTTCAGTAGTTTGCCATTGCTTTCTGAACGACCAACAGCTGTGTATGGGAAACCAACGCATTCGTAACCCCTTCGCCCAGTGGCGTGCAGAGGGGGGTGCGACGGCCACGGGCATCCAGCCGGGAGGGGGGCATCCAGTTAGGGAGAGGGGGCAGCACAGTGCAGTCGGAGGGGAGGAGGATTGAATGAGGTAAAGAACAATTTAGGGGCATCCAATCAAGGGGTTGGCCCCGGGCATCAAAGAACCTCTGCGCGCCACTGATTCGCCATCTTCGTATAAAATAAGAAAGAAACAAATAGCTCACTGCATTTCATCAGTTACGAGCAGCAGAAGTCATACAACATAAACTAAAGTAATAAGATAAATACTTCAAACTTAAACAATCAACACACAAATTCAAACATGAATTTAAATTTCTACCACGGTAACTTTAAACTGACTATCATCTCTTTTGTTTAAACAAATTAAGTTCTTGCGTATATTTTCTGAAATTTCAGATTCAGGACGAAAGAATGTCCGCAAATTCATGGATCTGAACTTCAACCGACACTACAAGACTAACCGAGCACCTTTCGGCATCTTCATTCACGCCTCCTGGTTCAGCAGAACTGAAGGAGTCTTTGAAGGGCTTAAAGACTTCCTGAGATCCTTAACTGACAAGGAAGATGTTTGGGTCGTGACCGTAAACCAGGCGTTGGACTGGATCCAACACCCAGTTAGACTCCCAGCTCTAAATGCTATTGAGAGTTGGGCTTGTTGAGTCTCCTAAGGAAGGTCTTCTTGAAGAAGGAATCTGCTAATGCACTCAGTTGATAACTAATGCCTCTATGGGATTGTCTCTGCAGAAGAAATGCGATAATATACTCTATTGATAATTGATATCTATAGTTGATAAATGGTGTAATTTGTTGATGGGTGATATCAATTGTTTATTTGTGATATCAATTGTTGGTGTCTTATCTCTATTGTTGGCGACTAATATCGATTGTTGGTGACTGGTATCAATTTTTGATAAGTGATATCATTTGTTCCTAACTGATGTCAGTTGTTGGTGACTGATATCTATTAGTGATGAATGATATCATTTGATAATGGCAGATATCAATTGTTGATGACTGGTATCAATTGTTGGTGGGTGATATCAATTATTGATTATTGATATCAATTTTTGATTTCTGATATCAATTGTTGGTGACTTATATTAATTGTTGGTGACTTTTATCAATTGTTGGTTACTGATACCTCTATTTGTAAATAATACAGTTTCTACTCCTGGGTTGTTTGTTATTTTATAGCACAATCCACACGAGAAATACATTCACAGATGCTGATGTGGCGAGTTCGATTTCCGATAATTCCATAAAGAAGGTTGACATGTGAAATTTGGTCTACTGATGATCAGAAGAAGCTGCTGATGAGCGCCTATGCCGGATGGTGTAGAATATATCTGCGAGATGGCTACAAATGAAAACCTTACAAAGTGTGAAAGACATTACAATAACCATGCTATTGTCGTGTAATCTGTCAATATTGTCGTTAAAGATGTCAAGAGTGTTAAATACATGACATCGCGATGCAGACGAACATGGTGACGACATAAGGACAGTGTAAAGATGGCTGCCCCACTTGTGACATGCACCAAAGAGGAGAAGCGTTCGTTTACCAGGTTGTTGTTTTTTTTTTTATCAGTGACGGGGTGAAACCTGTAGAAAATCATCGGCGAATGAAGGTCAAGTATGGTAGTGCATGACTGTCAATCCAGCAAATGTATGGGTGGACTAGGAAGTTTCAAAACGGTGTTACTTATGTGACCGGGTCAGGCACATCGAGTAGTGACCCCACAGTCGATTTCAGCCGTTGAAGGCCTCGAACAGGAAAACCGCCAATTGACTGTGAGTGACATTGCCGCACATCTTGACCTCGGCCAAGGTACAGCACAGCACATCGTGTGCTACAGAACTGCAAAGTGTCTGCAAGGTGGGTGCCACGACAGCTTACTCCAGAATTGAAGCACCGACGCATTGATGCTTGTCAAGACATTTGCAGTGCTTTGAAGCAGACGGTGATGGTTTCCTATCGAGGATTGTTACTGGAGATGAAACCTGGGTTCACCACCACCAGCCTGAAACGAAGAGAGAGAGAGAGAGAGAGAGAGAGAGAGAGAGAGAGAGAGAGAGAGAGAGAGAGAGTGAGTGAGTGTCTGTGTGTGTGAGAGAGAGAGAGAGAACGAGAGAGAGTGTGTGAGAGAGAGAGAGAGTGTGTGTATGTGTGTGTGTGTGAGAGAGAGAGTGTGTATGTGAATGAGAGAGAGAGAGAGTGTGTGTGTGTGTGAGAGAGAGAGAGTGTGTGTGTCTGTGAGAGAGAGAGAGTGTGTGTGAGAGAGAGAGAGTGTGTGCGTGTGTGTGTGAGAGAGAGAAAGAGTGTGTGTGTGTGTGTGTGAGAGAGAGTGTGTGTGTGAGAGAGAGTGAGAGAGAGAGAGAGAGAGAGAGAGAGAGAGAGAGAGAGAGAGAGAGAGCAAAGAATGGCGCCATCCCTCCCTCGTCACCGAAACCAAATAAGTTTCCCACGCAGCCTTCTGCGGGGAAGGTTATGCTGACACTCTTTTGAGATGAGGTGTTATTTTAGAGCACTACATGCCAAGAGGGAAAACTGTCACCACCGATACGTATACAGATCTTCCCAATCATCTTCAATCCACAATCAAATCCAAACGATGTTGACTTCCGTGTAAAGGTGTTCTTTTGCAACATGACAATGCTCGACCACATACTGCCCGTGTAACAGTTGAAACAATCGAAGACCTCCACTTTCAGTGTGTACCACATCCCCCGTACTCGCCAGACTTAGCCCCAAGTGATTTCCACAGTTCAAAGAATCACTGGGAGAAAAGACTTTTCGATGCAATGAAGAAGTACAGCAGGTGGTGCATGAGTGGTTACACACTCGATAAAGAGAATTTTTTTTTAAACAGGAATCTAAGCACTTTATCGGTGCTGGGGGATTTGCATTGAACGCAGTGGTGACTACATCGACAAATGATACATTTGTTCTTTACTTTTTCAGAATATATTCATCCCGCCCCCTTCTCCCCCCACCCCTAAATGTAGGTTTTAATTTGAATCGCCCTCGTAGCAGTCTTGAATCAAATGAATTATGTTAGAGGACTCACATTCTCAGCATGGAGTTATAGAGATTGAGTTACTGCGTTGAGTAACTTCTTCAGCTGTGGATTGTAAGAATTCTAGTTCCTAGCTAACTTAGGGGAAGAGGAAGAGAATCTCCCACACGTAAGCTCTTGGATATCTACTCACCTTTGTTTCAGTGCATGTTCTTTAAATGTTACATTTCCTTTTTCTTATCATATTCCTTAGCTACAATCTTACTCTATAGCTCTATATATAGGTTATACGTAAAGAGTTAATTATATGGGGTGAGAGCCTTTACTTCTGTCCTTATTCCAAGTTTATAATCTAATTGGTGATAGTAAAGTGGTCACCAAGTATAAGGATAAACGTCACACAATATGACCGCGTGGTATCGCAAGAGAAAAACGGAGAAAATCCTTGGAAAAATTAGATTACATAAGGGACTTCCAAGATTAGGAGGTATTGATTTATGCTGAGTTGAGGACAGTTGCAGACAGCAGACGACAGTGGAGGTACATGACCAAGGGATAACCAGACCAGTCTTTCGGACATACTCAAGTTATCATTAAATAAATGTTCCAAACGCATGCAATGTTATCATCATCATTGTGTGTCATGCCGATAAGCGTGGGTGGTCATGTTTCACCATCTTACACAATCACCAGAGTCGTGGATCAGCTCTGTGTCCTTGTCTCCGCCAAGCCACGTGGCCAAGCCATCTAGATATTTACTTCTCTGTTTTTTCCTTGTTCTTTCCCCCTCAATCTTGCCAGCTGTCACCAAGTTGTCTAATTTATTTCTTCTCACAACGTGTCCGAAAAAGTCTTGACTATCTAAATGTAATTTTTCTAATCAATTTACTTTTGTCATTTGCTTCTTGCAGAACTTGCTAGATGGTTTTTCTGATTCTTCGTGATATTCTTTGCATTTGCCCCAGAAACTACATTTCCTCTGCCATTAGTTGTTTTTACCATTCATACAAAAGTACAGGTTTTATGTAGCACTTCAGCACACTTTTTCTCGTTGCAATTGACATCTTTTTATGAATCAGTATGTTTTCCATCTTGCAAAAGGCTATCTTTGCCATAGTGATTCTTGTTCTAATCTCTTCAAGGCACCTCCCATTGGGTGTTATGACTGTTCCGAGATAGTTGTAACATGCAACACTATAGAATGTAGAAATAAGAGGGCACATAAGGGAACCTAATAAACATAACTTTAAAAAAAAAAAAAAAAAAAAAAAACACACACACACACACTCACACACACTAGCGCACTGGAGATCGAACCTTCTCATCATCACATGACTTGCCGACTGGCGATGGCGACCATGCTTCTCTACATTGGTGCAATCTCCAACAGCATGAATCAATAAGTGTGCACACACTTGTCTATGTCCCAACAAAAGGCTGTTAAGAATCTTCTCTCGCTGTCTTTCTCCATTTCTCTTTCCACAAACCGTTCTAGTTCTCACAACATATTTCAACTTTTCTATTTCTACGATGTGGTCAAACAATTCCATCCATCCATCGTGTGCCATGCCGATAAGCGTGGGCGATCATGTTTTGCCAACTCACTCGATCATCTGAGTCGTGGATCAGCTCCGTGTTCCTGCCTCGGCCATGCCAAGTGGCCAAGATTTACTTTTCGGTCTTCCCCTTGGTCTCTTCCCTTCGATCTTGCCAGTTGACACCAAGTTCTCCAAGTAATTTCTTCTCATAACATGTCCAAAAATATTTTGACTGTCTACGTCTAATGGCTATAATCAGTTTACGATCTTCATTTGTTTCTTGAAGGACTTGTTCATTGGTTTTTCTGTCTGTCCATTGTATTCTTTGCATTTTTCTCAGAAACCACATTTCCTCAGTCATCAGATGTTTTTTTTTTAGCTTGACTGCTTATTGTCCACGCTTCACATCCATACAAAAGTACAGGTTCTATGTAGCACTTCAACACTCTTTTTCTCGTTTCAATTGACATCTTTTTATTGGTCAATATGTTTTTCATCTTGCAAAAGGCTACCTTCGCAATGGCAATTCTTGTTGTAATCTCTTCAAGGCATCTCCCATCAGATGTTATGACTGTTCCGAGATAACTGTATCGATTCACTTGCTTAAGAGTATGCCAATTTACTTGTATATCACAGTGTGGTATTTCCTTCTTCCCAGTGACGACCATAATCCGTGTCTTCTTACTATTCAATTCTAACCCTAGTTGTTCACGGTGTACAACAACCGCATCTACTAAATGTTGCAGGTCCGGTCAAACAATTACTACCCTTGATTTCTGATGTGTGTGATAAGTTCTCTCAAGAGCGCATTTTCTCATACATCCGGAGTGCTCATGCCGAGGTAGAGAGTTCAACCCCTACACCGGTCAGTTGGGTCGATATGTTAACTTCTCGTCCTTGACTTGGGGACATAAATTACAAGTACCTCAAAATTCGGAGTCGGTTCGCCTGATGGCGAGGGACGCTGGTAATAGGCTAAGCTAATCCACATGTAAAAATCAGTTCAGTGTACTAAAAGTAAAAGTAATTAATTAATTAACCTCTTTCAAGATATTTAAATGACTCCTTTCGGCTGTCCAAGAAATTTTCAGCATTCTTATGTAAAACCACATCTCTGGAACCTCAGGAGATTCCTATTTTGCTTGTTTACTAACTGTCCACTATTCAGTCATATGCCAAAACTTGTTCTATGTAACAAGCAATAATTCTTTTTCTAACCGCAAATGACAGGGATTTAGTGCATATGATTTTCTTCATGTTATAAATTGCAATTTTAGCTTTTTCCTTATCTCTGTTATACATCTTCCATTTGATGTTGTCCTTGGGCCTAGGTACTTGAATTTATCTACTTGCCCCAAATAAATACAATCTACGTTAATTGTACATTTAAGCATGGTTCTTTTCTTTGATTCTCCATCTTTCTTTCGCTTGAAATGTGTCTATAACTGCAATGCTGTCTCTTGTAATCGATATATTTCATGGCATGATTGCATGGTATCCTGATTCATTTTTTGTTCCTCCTGGCTGGTTTTGTCTTCGGTACCTTTTCTTTGCTACAGTAGACTGTGGTCTTACTCGAGTTTAGATATGTATGTATGTAGACACTTGCGTGCGCATGTATGTGCGTACATACAGATCTAGAGAAGTCTGGTTTTACGGCGCCAGATACTCGACGTCGCTCCTTCTTCTGGTAATTAAAACAGTTTCGCCACGTAAAGTCCAGGAGTTGGACATTTGCTGCCAGGGGTGATGAGTGCACAAGCCATGAGACATTTCTCTGTTATTACCATTACTTCTGTGTTTCTATTATTTAAGCTAGGACAACACCCTCTCCCCCTCCCCCTTTAAAAAAAAAACAAACTTTTTACAACACTGTATCTATAATTTTCTGTAGTTTCTTTTGATGTCTAGCTATCAAACTGATGCCATCTACTTAACGTAAGTTATTTCTATGTTCGCCACCACATATGCTTCTCAAGATTCGAACCTGCCACCTCTATTTGACGACAGTTCCTCGCTGAACGAATAAACGTTATTGAAAGCACTACCATATAAACTTGTTAGATTTCTAAAAAGTGAAGGACGGGTCATGCAAGGTCAGTTTAAAGCCTATATTGGGCGATTAATGTTTTGAACAACATTAAATATAATATATTAAAATATATAGATATTTTTTTTTTTTTTTTGCATATCCTTTTTACAGGACATCGCTGTCAACGCCATGATTTTACTGCTGTTGTTGATGTCTTGGCAAATTTACGTTCAGTAGTTTGCCATTGCTTTCTGAATGACCGGCTCCAATACCAACTCGTTAAAACCCAGCGCAACACGGTATGCTACCAAATCTGTCGCAGCTGTATTTCGAACGCGGGTAAACAGGCTTACGAATTACGTCCTAAGACCTTGGCCACGGAGACCGTCACAGAGAGATTAACAACGTATTAAAAATGAGAATTGTCAAATGTTATGTATATACAACACTATTATATGGCGTTGAAGCCTGGACAATGAACAAGCAATTAGAACAGTGGTTCTCAACCTTTTTTTTTGGGGGGGGGGGGGCATGCACCCCTTCACCATATGTTCAGAATGACACCCCCTCCCCTTTTTTCGTATTTCCTCCCTATAACCCGCCCCTCTCCCCCCTCTCCTCTTTACACAGTATACGTAAAAATGGAAGCTAAATTTAATAACACATACTAGAACAAGTATAGACGTCTTAGCGTCTACATAAAACGTGATTTGCGGGTCTACGGACGTTATAAAACGAATTTCAGAAGGGCTAGACGTACAGAACCGTAAAGTATGGAGGGAAAAACAATATCAAGTAATCGGTTCTTGTATTAGTCAAATCATGAATCACCAAAAAACGAGAAGTATATTGTGAGCTTAACTAGAACACGATTACAAGAAACACAATGGACGTTGCGGCTAAAGCCTTCGTCAGCACAGAACAAACAAACACAAACAGACAACCAACTAACTGCACGAGAAACACTACATGAAGATACAAAGGTTACTTATCTGAATCATGGTTTGGTCGAATGTGCCTTTAACGCTTACCGTTTGATGTGAATGAAAGAACCGGATATTTGGTTTAAACTGGTCAATGAGCGACAGGGATTGGCTTAGCCGCACTGTGGGAGGCATGGGGGAGGCGCCCATGTGAGCGAATGGTGAAAAGAGGATTAGCAGTGAACTATAGTCGGCTCTGTGGCGAAGGTGGGATACGCACTCCCGCATACCGCATAGGAACACAGCTGCAGGCGTTTGGAATGCAGTCCGCCCTGCGTTTGTTAGCATAGAATGGTATGAGTGCCGGTCGCTCAGAAAGCAATAACAAGCCACCGAACGCAAACTTGCCAAGAAATCACAAAAGTAATGCTGGGGTTGATTGCTACGTCATGTAAAGGATATGCTATCACGTCTTTCTAGTGGGCTATATAGCTTCAGGCGATGGAAAAAGGGGGGGGGGGAGGTTGGAAGTTAGATGAAATTATGTTGGACATTGAGGCCGTGAGGAGAAAGTGAACCCAACTGGAATATGAGGCGGTTTTCCAAAGTCTTCCGATCACGTTCTTAAGATGCGCACGATTTGAGCGCGTGACCTGTGTGTCTGCCATGCCACAGTGGTCAGAACTGTTGAAGTGTGTGGATACCGGTTTCTGGGCACCACTGTTGATATTAGATAGGTGCTGTCTAAATCTGTCAGCATGACGTAGACCAATTTTCCAATATATCTCACGTCACAGCGTGTGCAGATGATCGCATAGATATCGTTGCGACTCATGCATGAGAAACCCTCATGAATGTGGAAAGTGGTCTTAGGGAATGCCAGACTCTGGGTTTGAATTACATGTGGACAGGTCTTACAACGTGATCGAAGACAAGCGATAGTACCAGAAAGAGAGGGGCCTCTGAAAAGATATCGTGAGTGACTGGGTCTGTCTGGAGAATAGATAGGTGCCGTAGGAGGATATTCTTGGCTGCAATATTGCGGGGATGGTAGGTTAGTGGTAGGTTAGTGAAAGGATCGGCCTATTTTTTTTTGTGGTTTAGGTTCTTTTATTAACACGATCTTGAAATAATCTTAATTCCATCCCCCTGGAAACCCTAAAATTCCCCCCTGGGGTGGAGGAGGGGGAGGGGGAATTCCCCACCGGTTGAGATCCACTGAATTAGGAAGTGGAATATAGACCCTAGAGATATGGATATACAGAAGTATATGCCCAAGGCCGTGCGGAAGATTTTCTCTGTATGATGCAAGTCTTCGAAATGCCACCCCTTAATGATGCAAGTCTTCGAAATGCCACCTCTCCTTCGCTGCTTATGCTGGCCCCACTTATCGTGGTGCCGCCTGGTGCCGCCGTCTCTCTGTATCATAGCACGGCACAGTCCTGAATATGTCGTATTTCATGGAAACAACAACAATTAAGTACTGAGGTTCTAGAAAAGCTGGGAGTGAAAAGATAGTTGATGAAATGGGCAAGTGAAATATTTCGGCCACGTTAAAAGACATAACACTTTTATAAAAATGACACTTAAGGGTAAGGTTGAAGGCAAGCGAACGAGAGGTAGACCGCGATACAAGTGGGAAGATAACATCAAGAGATGGACGAAAAGGAGTCTGACAGAATATACAATCAAGGCGATAGACAGACAGTGTTGGAGATCCATTGCATCCAACCTTCAATGGGGATACCGCACCTGATTGATTGGCTGATGATTGATTGATTGATTATTGATTGATGATTGTTTGGTTGACGATTGAGCATTCGTTCGCTTTGAATTCGAGCGTAGTGCACACCCATGCTACTACTACCACTAGTCGCTACCGCTTGTAACTGCACTGGAGTGATATTGCGTGAGGGTTAGCTTTCCCAAATAACAGTGTCCCTCGCCATCTAGCGAACCCTTCTCCTACTTCTGAGGTACTTGTAATTTACGTCCCAAAGTCAAGGATGAGAAGTCAACATGTAAGTTCAGCTGACCCGTGTGTGTGTGTGTGTGTGTGTGTGTGTGTGTGTGTGTATGTGTGCGTGCGTGCGTGCGTGTGTGTGTGTGTGTGTGTGTGTGTGTGTGTGTGGAGTGGACTCACTACGCCATTTTAGGCTAGGTCGACCTGGGAGCTCAAGTCAATTTTAAACATTCGAAACTGCCCCGCTGGGGATTGAAACCAACGCCACCGGTACGGCAGATGAAAAAGAGAGCACACAGTTCCAACTTCACGGCAAAGGGTCACCCCATTCCTGTGCCAGTGAATATTACACAAAATTATCCTCACTGTCCCATGTAAAAAAAAAAAAAAGAAAAGTGGAACAGACAGCAGTCCTGACAAACCAACAGCGCGCACAGACATACATGCATAAGGCCGCTGCCAGAATGTCAACACAAAAGACCGCCACTAAAGTTACAGTTCATCGTTGACGGAAGCGGCAGCCACTAGAAAACCAGCAGTTGCACACACATACCTGCATAAGACCTTATCCAATCTTAGTTAATTAGTTAGTCGACAGATCATCCTCATTGCACATCAAACCATTCAGTCCACAAGTGCACAGATCCCATCCTCAGTAAATTCCGCAGCGTGTAGCAACCGACGACATCAGTTCTGTGCTGGTTTATTACTCTTCTTTGGCTTCCCGCGTAGTGTTCTTGTTTGGCCACACCTCGTTTAATTTGCTGTAATCGCAGTCTGACCATGGTTGTGGATTCACAGTTATCACCTGGTTCTCGCAAAAGTCTTACTTCTCGTAGAGCATTCAGAATGTCAACCTGGCCTATGGCTCGTCCGCCTTCCACAGTAGCCTTACCTGCAAGTTTGTCAGCCCGCTCATATCCATGTACTCCCGCATGCCCTGGCACGAAAATGAAACTAATCTTTGCCAGCCGAGACCGCTCCAGAGACAGCAACAATTCTCTTCGGATCAACCCCATCTCTATCTTCTTGAGCATGCTCATTGAGTCACTAAGGACACGAGACCGAGTGAATGTCTGTGTCTCGAGCCATGTTATTGCTTTACTTACTGCCATGACTTCCATAGTCAGGCTACATGTGGTCAAAGCGAAAGCACCAGAGTGCTCCTTCACAATTCTTCCCCCGGCCTGAGCCGTAAAGGCTCATGAACTTCTCACTCCTCGGTCGACCGACCCATCAGTGTAGATGACAGCATCACCGTCTAACGAATTCTCGAAGATCAACGCTTGTACTTCCGCCTCCACAGCAGCCGGATTTTCTTGTCTGCATTTTCTGTCTAACTGGATGCAACTTGAAAAGGGCGTACATAAATTTCTTGGCATTTGTACCCACTCCTCGCCAGGTTCTAAGTCCTCAAGTGAACACACCTGTTGAAGAATGTCTTTGGCTTGACCCATCCACGACTTTCCTCTTTTTAACCTGCTGCCCGTTACCTTCTTAGTTTCACTGATTGATTGATTGATTTAAGAATCGACATCACAGCATTCGGGACATTCCCATAAGTGCTCCGTCCCCATCCCCAGCAGCCAGCGAAGAGTTCCAACACCGATAGTACCAGTAGCAATCTGATTATATGTCCGTCTCGCCTTTCCACTGAGCGTCGAGCGTCGGCCAAATCCCCTCGTCACTCCTCGCTGTCTCATTTTTGCCAGACCATGGTGATCCATTTGCTCCTCCGAGGTGTACACGTGCTCCCACAAGGCCGCAACCACGTCTGCCTTGTCATGCATCAATACTCCACCAAGTTTTGGAGAGCCAGCCAATCTGTCCGCATGTTCATTCCCCAGCACACCGGCATGCCCCGGAGAAAAGATCCAGGCGATGCTTAGTTTCACTGTGTAGTGGGTGTTGTGTGTTTGCGTTGCGTCTTATTCAATCTGCCATGCTGACCTCCATTCTTTTGGCATTGACTCCGTTAATTATCTGTGTGAACTAACTTTGTAGACGTAACTTTTACTATTCTTCTTCATCTTCTTCAGCGTTCCGAGCCATTGAGGTTCTTTGCTGCAAATACAATCCGTCTCCGTTCGTCTCTCTGGTGGACCTTCTCTTGCCAGTCGTTGATTCCAAGTGCTTGTAGGTCTGTACATGTATTATCTCTCCACCGCCTTTTTGGTCTACCTCGGGGTCTGCGGTCATTTATTTCCTGAGTGTAAGCGAGTTTTGTTTCCCTATTATCTTCCATTCTTTCTATATGCCCCAGCCATTGTAGTCTATTAGCCTTCATGATACCAGTGATTAGCGGGGACTTAAACAGATCATAAATGTCTTTGTTACTTCTTCTTTTCCACTCTCCACTATGTGTATCCCTAATGGGTCCAAAGATGCGTCTTAAAATTTTGTTCTCAAAGGTTTGTAACAAGGCTTCGTCTCTTTTCGTTGTACTCCAGGTTTCAGAGCCATACAGCACAACTGGTCTGATCAGTGTTTTGTATATTGTGATTTTGGTGTTACGAGATAGCGCCTTTGATTTTAGTAGATGTTGTAGTGCATAGTATATCTTATTTCCAGAGTTGATTCTAGTTTGTATTTCTTCCCTTATGATGTTGGGGCAGTTGAAGATTGTTCCCAGGTATTTGTATGTTTCCGTTCTTTTAATGGTCATATTATCTATTTGTATGTGGCCAGAGTTTTTAGCCATTCCGTCTCTTGAAATTACTATATATTCTGTCTTATCTTGGTTGATAACCAGCCCCATCTGTTGGGCTTTTTCCTTTAAGTGAGTCAATATTTCCAATGTCTTTTGTTCACTTTGCCCTATAATATCTATATCATCTGCATCATATCATCCAAGCAGCTTGGATGTTCCTCCAATATCACATTCCTCCTTTACCTTCCTTACAACTTTCTCTAGAGCCAGATTGAAGAGTAGCGGCGATAGTGCATCACCCTGTTTCAAGCCAGATGTTATTTGGAAGGGGTCTGATTTCCTGCCTTTATCAACTTTTACTATTGCTGGTAATAAATCATGGGGTCGCCATGTTATAGTGTTTGTGTGTGTGTGTTCTTTTTTTTTTTTTTGGCCTCAATATAAAATTCAATATCTCAGTAACCAACTGAGGGGAAATGATGAGATTTAACAAATAACCTTATCATTATGTCCACCCAACAAAAAATTTTTTGTTCTGGAGATTGTACAGCAGATTTCAATGTTTGTTTATATGCGGTATATAATTTGCGGCTCCCGGATTCATGCCATCATTTTAAGAGTATTACAGCTTCTGCAAGACACCCCCCCCCCCCCCGCTCTTTTTGAATTTGTCTGGCGGTTTTCGTTTTGGCACAGACTGAGGGAATTTATATGGGATAGTTCAGAGGTGTCGTCAAACTGTGGATTCTTTCATGAAACGTGATTATATAAATAAACTAGCTGGCTCGGCCCGGCTTCGCCCAGCTCCTGGCGGAGATCTATCTATCTATCTATCTATCTATCTATCTATCTATCTATCTATCTATCTATCTATCTATCTATCTATCTATCTATCTATCTATCTATCTATCTATCTATCTATCTATCTATCTATCTATCTATCTATCTACCTACCTACCTACCTAACTACCTACCTACCTACCTACCTACCAACCTAGTGTTGTTGTTTTTTTGCCTCAATATAAAAGAGACACTGACAACTATTTTCATAGTGCAAAACAAGTAATCATGTTCCGTCTCTGAACGGTAAACAGCAGAGTAGACAGTCTTTCACGAAGACTCAAAGCGGGCCTGTCACCCATGTGTACGTGTGAACAAACTACACAGACAGCTGAACAGATCCTTAAAAATGGAAACATGATGACTAAATTGCGGTATCATTTCTGGTCACTCCATACGCACATTAACGCACAGCTATTTGGAAGCTTTCACGAACTCAATATAAAAAGCTAACATGAATACTTGTGTACACTTTATTAACCAGCAGCTGAAGAAACAAGAAGGAAATGAAAAAATAGGTAAGAAATATATTCCTTCTACTTTCCTGTTAATTTACAAATTATTTACCCCGTGTCTCTGTAAATTCTCTGTCTTTACTAATATTACACATTGCACCCCTCTCGGGATTCTCCGTGGTGAAGTGGTCAAGCCGTCTGACTCGGGCTCCGAAGGTTGTATGTTTGATTCCGGGCCGCGTCCTTCATTTCATTAGTGCATTTTTTCGGAGACTCCCGAGGGTCGTCGCTGGAGCTACGGAGTTCGCTGTGGAAAGAAACTGAGCCGTATGGGATAAAAACCCGGTGCAATGCAGCCGACCCTGTCGATTTTAAGCGACTTCTTTCATTGCACCCATTCCCATACGAATCTGGATACGCCTTTGTGTGTCATCTGAATTGGCAGGTCTCCCATTACTGTAAACATAATTTTGTTAGCGAGAAATCACTAGTCGTTCAGCAAAACATCAAAGGAATGTCGCCGCTTTCGATGATTTAAGTTGTTTTTGGACCTATCAAAGACATATTCCTTGGGTGGGGGAAAATATAAGACGGCTGGAAAAATTTCATAACGATGCAACAGACAGTTTTCAAAATAATTGATCGTGAATGAAGGCATTCAAATCGGGACATACTATAGGATCAGCACTGGCTTCTGGCTAGTGTTGATTAACAGTCACCAACTGCATTAAAATTGTAGATAACGGGGACGATTGAAGACCAGCATCACAGTTATCTGTTTCATATCAAGAAAAGAAGAAGGGGAAGACAAAAAGGGGGGGAGATAGATAGAGAGAGAGAGAGAGAGAGAGAGAGAGAGAGAGAGAGAGAGAGAGAGAGAGAGAAGAAAAGGAGAAGAAGAAAATTGCTGGCGTCTCTTTCACTTGCACAGAAACGTTTCGAATTATTCGAATACGAGGAAATACAACTTGAGAGGCAGTTATTATTTTAAAACTTTCATTGTTGTTAAATAGTAATATAATAGTTTAAACATTAAATCACAATAAAATATATTTATTTTATAGAATTATTTTAAATTAACAATACACCAATGATTATTTGTTATGAACTCGAACATAATTAAACATACCTACTTACGCACAATTGTTGCATCCCTATTGTTTGGGTCGAAATGGCGCCTATTCAGGTTTGATGTTATTGTACGTTTCTTTTTCTTTTTTTTATGCCGGTTCGAAATAAACCAAATTTGCCATCGTTATGTTGTATAATTATTGTTATATCCCCCCTTACTCTCATTGTTATTAAATTTAAACTAAAAGCTCATGCTGAATCTGGGAGAAGGTATCGGTATCGGGGTATCGCGACCCGATCTGAACAGCTTGGATTGGACTTGGAGTCCTATCCTCGAAAATCACTTAGTAACTTACTAAGTTAGTAAGTGTAGCATAATATTTATAGTAGTAGCATATATAGAGAATATATTTAAATGGGGTTTCTACTTATGAAATCATCACAGTTGGATACAGCTTGACAAGGCGAATCCAACGGAATCTCAACGAAGACTACGTTAATTCTAAGCTGAGTTATGAATATTTTTGTGTCGTGATCTACGCGAGGGGTGACTAGGGGATCTGAAGAAATGGGAAAGTTTTTATTGTGGCTCAATAAAATGGAAGCTGAGAAATTCTGTCAGTTATCAGTTGGGGTATCTTCATTGCACTCCAGACAGGTCCATAGGTGCTCAGATCATCCTCTTCCCCCCCCCCACCCCCTTTTCAGCATTTGCATCAGCGTCCAGTGGCTAATAATAGTGCCAGTTCTGTGTTGGTTGACGAGGCACCTCGTTTTTCCGATGTGCCTCTCGCGTCTGGCCGTGCCAATTCTTACTCTAAGTCTTTTATCCTGGACAGCGATCTGGATTCACTGACGTCAAAGTCCTCTGTTCTCGACATATCTTTAAGGACGTTAATAACATTGGCATGATCCATGGACTGGCCATCGACAGGGGGTGCAGAGCCAGCCAGTTTATCAGCTCGTTCATTTCCCTCGACTCCTGCATGTCCCGAGATGAAGATGAAGGTGACTTCACGGGCAACAGACTTCCGCAGCGACTCAGTCCACTGTCTACATACAGATCCAGCTTCGACCTTCCGAATCATGCTCATTTAATCACTTAATACACATACATTGGTATAATGCTGTGATTCCAGCCTTATGAAAGCCTGTGTAACAGCCATCACCTCCATCGTCATGCTGCTCGTGGTCATAGAGTGGGCACCACTGGATTCTTGAATGGTTCAGCCTGCTGAACAGGCTGTAAATGCCCACGCACTTCTCTGCTGATTTACAACAGATCCATCTGTATAGATGAGCACTTCGGGGCTATCTGAGTGTTCATAGATGAGCACGTTGACCTCTGCATTGACAACGGCAGGGTTCTGCTCTCTGCACCGTCTGTCGAGTGTGGTAATGCAGGAGAAATTGCCCTTAAATTAGAGAAATTCTGCCTTCTTTTACTGTGGCTTGTTTATTTTTAAACGGACAACATAGTACCATATGTTATTGTGTCCGAGGTGGCGAGGCCTAACTTACCATTATCTATTTATAATATCAATAATCTATTTTAAAATATCAGTCAAGTGCACTAAAAGTAGTAGCACGTGTATGGACTATGCCTGAGATCAAAGTGAAGGAACGCCCCAAAAGACAAATTGTTTTATTAAACTCTGTGAAAAGAGACCTTCAACAAAAGGAGAACCTGCTGAATGAAAGGCCTGTTTGGCTGAAGGCATCTTACTCAAATAGTAACATTTACTCAGCTGTAACTAAAAGAGGCTATTATTGCATACAAGTGGCTATTCAATTTCTTGCCTTTAATACTTTTGGTGTCAGGTCAGATATGACTGAACTACTGTATGACAGTAGATGGTACTACCTGCTTCTGTTAGCGCTGAATATTGGTGGCGCTTACCAAACCCGACACTCCACATTGTGCCAACGGCTTCGGGCAGAGGAGCACAACTGAGAGGGTACAAGCCTTATCCTAGCGCGAGGAGATGCAACCTAAAGACTCGTGGCAGGGCAAACCGCATCCTAAGCCTTGGTTGACAACTGGTCTAGGATCGAAGCTCCGACAGGTGGACAGTTAGAGCATTGCTTTGCTGATCCAGCAACTTTTGCAGCTTGTCTTGTTCCAAATGTATTGGTGTTACTATTCCTCTGGAGTACACTAGACAGGCAGAGAGAGGGATCATGCTGCTTGGGCAACACACAGTCTCTAAATTCAGCCCAGGCTTTGTGCTAGGAGAGGTATAACTCCATTTTACAAACTGTCATCTGTCAAGACGGCCAGGTGCTAGTCAGCCAATACTTTTGATGCGCTGATGGGTGGGTATCGAGTTCATTTCCTACACTGGTCAACTGGACATAACGTTTACTTCTCGTTGAGAAAGTAATGGCAAATAGTAAATGTAAATTGCCTATTAAATTAACCTGGTGTTGGGGCTGATTGCAACATCCTGTGAAGGACATGCAACATTTTAACATTAATACAACGTACATTGACCCACCTCACAAATAGATCTTCCTTTCGTTGAAACGGCCATATCTTCTTATGGGCTGTGGCCAGTAAATCATATGTGAAACATCCCAGGGAGTTTATGGTGATTAGACAAAATTGGGCACTAAGTTTAAGTACATGTATTAGAGCAGTTGTCTTTAACCCTCATGTCAAATGTTTAACTCATTCTGTATATAACATCTAATATGAGAGTTGCTGGCCTTTTCCACATAACTGCAATGACTTAAATCAGACTGCTACTGGTACCATTAATATTGGGTATCTTCACTGGCTGTTGCATATCTTTTTGTTGCGTTCGCTCAATTTTAATTCAAGCATGATCTATATGCACTACTTCTAGTAGCACTGGACTGAATTTTGCGCGTAGATATGCTTTCCCTATTACCATTGTCCCTCACCATCAGACGAACCCACTCCAGCTTTAGAGGTACTTGTAACTTATGTCCCTAAGTCAAGGACGAGAAGTCCGCATTTTAGTCCAACTGTCCGGTGTAAGGACTTACCTTGGCATCAGCGCACCGAATGTTTAAGAATACATGTTCTCGTCCATTCGGCCATGCTGACCTCCGGCTGTCGCATATGAAGATGGAGCATGTATGGGAATGTCCTTAATGCTGTGAAGTTAGTTCTTAACTCAAGCAATTTTAACTCGTAACAACTGATACTTGATTCTGATCAATTTCCTTGCCATTTTCAAGTCCCATATTTGAATATTTACCCAAATTTATGCCCAGGTAGAAAAGAAAGCATTTGTAAACATCACAACATCTCATCAAGTGCATTGCCAGCTGGCATAGGCATTTATGTCTCTCTACAAATCAGTCTTTGGTGTTCTGGATCAACTCTGCTAATGATTTTCCTCCTTGCCACTGTCTCAGTCGATCCAGTATGCCTCTGCCTCTCTTCCCCTTGATCTTTCCAGTTGTTATGATATTCTCTAATGCCTCTCTTCTCATCACATAACTAAAGAAAGCCGTTTTTTTCTTCCTTATTGTTGTATATACTATTCTAGTTTCATTAACCTCTTTCAGACAATCGTTACTAGTACTCTGGCAGTCCAAGGAATTTGAAACATTCATCTCAGGAACTACATCTTTGTTGCTTCCAAGGTCTTTCTAATTTGTTCATTTACATTCCAATATTCACTGCCATACAACAAACCATTTAAGCACTCTCCTTACATTTAATGATAGTGACTTATTGCATAAAATACATTTAATTTTCTGAAATGCAGCTTTCGCTTGCCCTATTCTGTACTTAATCTTTGTTGTGCATTTTCCATCTGATGTTATAATCATAACATATACTTTGGTGAATTTATCATACATTTTTGTTTATATATTGTGAGACAGAAGTAATGGTATTTACAAAGAAAAATGTCTTTCCAAATGCACCATCCAATTGAATGGAACTAAGAGGCTAATGAAACTAGAACTTCTGATAAAACTAAGAAAGAGACAAACAGCACCTGCATATAAGAATTTGATTTCACAGCTCATAGAATATTAATTTAATGTACTAAATATTACTGAAGGTTTCTTGTGACTTCTTTCCTCCACCCCGCTGTAGTTTGTGTATGAAAGTAAACTCTGAAGCAACAGAAATGGCTGAAATGTCTCCAACTGACCTTGAGGATGACTCCGATGCAACTACTTTAGAAGAGCTGAGCAAAGAGGAACTTGATGCACTGCAGAAGCTTGGTAAAGAAACTATTTCCACTCTTGAGGCAGAAATAAATTTGCTTGAGCGAAAGATCAAACAATTTGGGCCAGGGGCCTTGCCCAGGAAAGATTTTGAGTCTATCATCAGGTACATAATTTTATTTGAAGCCTCTCTGTTTTTTGTCTGTTTTCACAGATCAGTTACTGCATATTTTGCTATGGTTAGTTAGTTGCATATCCTTTACAGGATGCCACAATCAACCCCAGCATTTTTGGGCTATTTGTCATTTTTTGGCAAGTTTACATCCAGTAGTTTGCCATTGCTTTCTGAATGACCGGCACTCATACCTGTATGAAACCAGTGCAAGGCGATCTGCTGCCAAATCATCTGCAGCTGTGTTTTGAATAGGGGTGTACCGGATTTCGGCTCCGGCAAATCCGGAATCCGGCCATTTTTACAAATCCGGCTTCGGCTCCGGCTCCGGTCCAGTATTGCCGGATTTAGGCCGGATTTTTGTTGCCTAGTCACGTGAATTTTCTGTACATGTTTCATGAGGCCACGTCGAATTTTAGGCAATAGCACAGTAGCACTTCCGGTTTACTATTTCTCGCTGATGTAAATAAGAATTTTAAGAAAAAAACACTCATTTTGAATTTTAATGGTGCATTATTTCATGAGTTTGTGGGACTTGAATATTTATTTTCGTAAATTTCTTTGGTCTTGCCCATAAAATAAAATGGCATCAAAATCTAAGTCATACAGCGCCGTTTTGGATTACTTCAAGGTTAAAGACGATGATTCAGCGAAGGTAATATGTAAGTTGTGTGACAAACAGTTATCGCGTGGACGATCAGATCGCCCCAAAGACTTCTCAACATCATCAATGCAGACCCATTTGCGATCGATGCACAAGAAAAGCTATGACGAAATGATGGAAAAGAAAGCATCACTGAAGGCCAGTATATTGGCGACCACATCTATGATGAATCTGGGACCGTGTTTGCACAAAGCAAGCAGCAGTACCCAGCAGTCAATTGTGCAGGCATGGGACCGGGCCAAAATTTGGGACATCAACAGTCCCAATGCTAAACGCATTCATGCTGCCGTAGCCCGAATGATAGCCATAGATATGGAGCCTTTTCAAGTAGTGGAACGACCAGGTTTCAGAGAGTTGATGCATACAATGGAAAAAAGGTATGAATTGCCTTCAAGAAAGTACTTTGCTGAACATATCATTCCTGACATGTGTAAACGTCTGAAGGTAAAAATTGCAGCAATGATATCTGACACTGATTACATATCATTCACAACAGATACGTGGACAGCTGAACACACCACTCAGTCATTTATGGGCCTCACTGGCCATTGGTTAACAGACTCCTTCGTTCTCCGCAGTGTAGTCTTCCATTGTACGGCATGTGATGAACATCACACGGCCACAAACTTGCTTGCACATTTTGAAATGATGCTGGATGAGTGGTCAATTGCACGTGAGAAGTGCCATGTTGTTGTGAGAGACAATGCATTCAACATTGTGTTGGATGTTTTGCACACACACTGCAGCTGTGTGTGCGTGATGGTCTTTTGAGTCAAAAGTATGTTGCTGGCATCATCAGTACTGGAAGAAAATTGGTAGGACATTTCAAACACTCTTCTTCAGCAACCAGTCGTTTGCATGAACTTCAAAATGAATTAAACCTACCACAACATCAGCTTATCCAGGACGTGACAACACGATGGAACTCAACGTTCTATATGTTACGACGTCTGTTAGAACAACGGCGCAGCATCAGCCTGTACTGTCTTGAAAATTTTGAAATTGATTCGGTAACTAGGCTAACGGCACAACAGTGGGCAGTCACGGAGAATGTGGTAGCTACTTTGGCACCATTTGAAGAAATCACACGTGAAATAAGTGCAGCTCAGGCATCAATATCAGTTGTGATCCCATTAGTGAAAACACTCATGGCTTTCCTCCAGAAAGAAGGTAGTGATGCTGGGATCAAAACTATGAAAGCAGCCCTGCTTGAAGCTGTTAGCAGCAGATTTGCGGACATTGAATCCAACAGTATTTACACCTGTGCCACACTACTGGATCCTCGATTCAAGCTGTGCTTCTTCTCCGAACGTGGTAGAAGTGATGCACGAGCCCATCTGCTGTTAGCAGCTAACTCCATTATTGATTCAGCAAACACAGTCAGTCCACAGGATCCATCAGCTACTATTAGTAGTAGTAGTACTAGTGTTTTGACTTCTGTGAGCACTGCCACACAGTACGAGTCCAGCCTATGGAGCTGTTTTGACACAATTGTCAAGGAAAATCCCACCGCAGATCGTTCTGCAAGTGCCGAAGGCAACAGCATTAACACTGAGGTGACACAGTACCTGTCAGAGCCACTTCAAACTCGACAGTCAGATCCAGTTTCATGGTGGCATGCCAATAAGCAAAGATTTCCAAGTATGGCTAGACTGGCGCAGGCATTTCTTGCACCACCACCTACAAGTGTGCCATCGGAAAGGCTGTTCAGTACTGCAGGAGACATTATCACTGACCACCGTAGTAGCCTTTTACTACAAAATGCGGAGACGTTGATTTTCCTGAAATACAACTCGTCTCTTCTTGACTCTGAGAGTTCAACTTCACAGCCATAATGAAGACTGACTGAAATAGTGAAATTACTAAATGAATGTATTTCAATAAATTCAATCTGTTCAGTGTACTGTTGTTGTGAGTTGTAACTGAGCTGATAATTTGCCAACTGAAAACAATGTGAAAACTAAAAACTGAAACTGAAAACTAACAATTAAAATTACTAAATTAGCATTATGTGCTTATGTATTATGTTTCATCTTGAACATATGGAACTTAATATTACTTAATTACTTATTCTACTGTGAATGTAATTATTTTACATTTAAATGATTTAATATGAGTATATGTCATCATTGTCATGTCTATAGTAATGAACTGCAGTAATGAACAGTCGAGTGACTCCACTCACCTAAGTCAAGTGATGTAGTATGTTATTTTATTTTTATTTTTTTATTTATAAATCCGGCTCCGGCTCCGGCTCCGGCCGGATCTCACTTCATAAATCCGGCCAAATCCGGCTCCGGCCGGATTTCAAAAATTTGAATCCGGTACAGCCCTAGTTTTGAATGCCATATGTGGGATTGTGAATTGCACCCGTAACCCCTTTGCCACAGCACCGGATATAGAAGAAAGTGAAAAGTAAAGTAACACAAACATTATTTACTGGAGCGCAAGAAAAGTAAAGTAACATAAACATTATTTACTGGAGTTCAAGAAAAGTAAAGTAACATAAACATTATTTACTGGAACACAAGAAAAGTAAAGTAACATAAACATTATTTACTGGAACACAAGAAAAGTAAAGTAACATAAACATTATTTACTGGAGCGCAAGAAAAGTAAAGAACCACAAACCTTATTTACTGGAACGCAAGAACAGTAAAGTAACATAAACATTATTTACTGGAGCGCAAGAAAAGTAAAGAAACACAAACATTATTTACTGGAACGCAAGAACAGTAAAGTAACATAAACATTATTTACTGGAGCGCAAGAAAAATAAAGTAACATAAACAT
Organism: Cepaea hortensis; assembly: GCA_963921405.1. Classification (NCBI taxonomy): domain Eukaryota; kingdom Metazoa; phylum Mollusca; class Gastropoda; order Stylommatophora; family Helicidae; genus Cepaea; species Cepaea hortensis. The sequence continues at coordinate 100,372,817 of OY992887.1, read as the reverse complement.
TATTTACTGGAGCGCAAGAAAAGTAAAGAAACATAAACATTATTTACTGGAGTGCAAGAAAAGTAAAGTAACACAAACATTATTTACTGGAACGCAAGAACAGTAAAGTAACATAAACATTATTTACTGGAGCGCAAGAAAAGTAAAGAAACATAAACATTATTTACTGGAACAGTAAAGTAACATAAACATTATTTACTGGAACGCAAGAACAGTAAAGTAACATAAACATTATTTACTGGGGCGCAAGAAAAATAAAGTAACATAAACATTATTTACTGAAGTGCAAGAAAAGTAAAGTAACGTAAACATTATTTACTGGAGTGCAAGAAAAGTAAAGTAACGTAAACATTATTTACTGGAGTGCAAGAAAAAGTAACAGTGAGTCATGCCATTAATAGAATAAACAAACCACTAAAATAAACATAAGACAGTGGGAAAACAAGTTATAGATAAATAGCTTACGAGAACTACAAAGCAGAATTAATCAATATATCACAAGAATATAAATGAGGAATATGAAAAATTTTGGAAATGTGAAAAGACCTGAAAGACTAGAAAGTTCATTATGAAGGGTAGTCTTCCGGAGAGACAGAGAAGAGGACCTCCACCATTTAGATATAAGATATGATAGATAATTTACATATGACAACAAAGGCGGGACACCTGGCTCATGGTAGAGAGAAACTTCAAAAGACTGATGGGGGTGAATTTCTGCATAGGAAAAGCAAATGGAGGATTATCATGAGAACGAAAATGCCTACACATATGGTACAATCTTATGTTAGTGTTTATATTGTGTGACTTCTGCAGTATGTACCTCATGAGATGCAGCGAAATATGCCAGGTAATCGTGCAGATCGTGCAATCTATTGTTTGTGTCTTTGCTACAGGAAAACATTGTTTTGAATACTATTAGTTAGTTGCAGTTCCGACTTCACGCAAAGAGTCACTCCATAATTCTCCACTCCTATGCCAACGAATATCACACAAAATACTCCTCACTGTCCAGTGTGAAGAATGGAACAGACAGCAGTCCCAACAAACCAATAGCAAATGCCACTGCCAGAATGCCAACACAACGGTCCGCCACTAAAATTACAGTTCATTGTCGATGGAAGCAGCAGTCACTAGAAATACAGCAGTTGCACACAAAACTAGCTAGTTCAACCGCCGACTGCGCACTAATTTTCTGAACATGCAGTTCACAGTACAATCCACCGAGGACATATGTAAAAAGATTTCAAATGAAATCCACAGCTCACAGTGTCTTTCTACGCACTTCGCACTGAACTCAGTAGCCGGGCGACGGAACCATGTACTACCAGTCCAACATGAGGAAAATGTGTAAGCAAACCATAGCCAGAAGCAAAACCACTCCAGAATCCTTAACAGCTCAACAGCCAACACAATATGAAATGGTGAAGTATCACAACACGTGTCCTATGAACAATTTGGGGAGCGTGATATGAATGTAATAAAAGCTTAATGATATGAACAAACAAATAAATACATGATCTGAAGTTATGATAATTATTATGTATCCAATTACAAGTTGCCGGTCTCCCTGGCCGAGGGTTAGCAGCTTTCTCCGTAACCCCGAATACTCTCATAGTTGATGTGAGCGCACGAGAATTGGAAGTGGTTCGAGGCGCGCCAGTGACTTATGAGAGTATGGAACTGGTCACTCAGAAAGCAATGGCAAACTACTGAGCGTAATCTTGCCAAGAAATCAACAATCAGCTGAAAGATGCTGATGTTGACAGTGATGTCCTGCAAAGGATATGCAAAACATTTACATTTAATGACAAGATGAAGAACAATTGCAAAACTAGATCAGTTTCAGCATGTCAAAAAAACAGTATGATGTCTGTTGAAAAAGTATTCGACCTTTGGCCGAAAAAATAAAATTACTCACCTGGGGGATCTAAAACCTTTTCTCCTTAAAAATACTCTCGATGGAACTGTAGACACTTCTCACAGCATTTCCGCCATTGTTGGCACCATTTCAGGAAGAGCCCCTTGGAAATAGACATCTGTGTATTTTCTCATGACTCAGATCAGATCCCTTTCAGTAGCTTGGGGAACAGCCAGAAATCTCAAGGAGCCTCCCTTGGAGAGTAGTGGGTCTGATGAACCAGAGGAATGTTTGTTTGATCAAGAAAGTCTGAATCAGTTGTGAAGACTGGGTGGATGTGTTGTCATGGCTGAGGATGTTACATGGTGTTGGGGGTTTTAAACCTTCAAGGAAGTAAGTGTAAGTTATCCAGCCAAAGGACCAACACATTTTAAATAGACCTTTAGTCAAGTTAGTTGCATGTCCTTTTACAGGACTTTGCCATCAACCCCGGAATTGTTTAGCTTTTGTGATTTACTAGGCAAGTTTACGTTCTGTAGTTTGCCATTGCTTTCTGAACCACCCACCTCTAATACCATTGTTAAAAATCAACACAAGGCAGTCTACTTCCAAACCGCCTGCAGCTGATTTCAACTGTGGTGTGCGGGATTGTGAGTCATGTTCGCTGCCTCTGCGCCACAGACGCTAGCGAAGAATAGACCAGGAGCAATACAAGTATAAATAAACAAAACCAATGTAAAGAGGTCTCGTATTTCAAATCTTTTGACAGCATTTTCAGAGGATGGGAGATTTGAGTGATCTTCCGTAGTGATGTTCCGTTGTAGTGATGTAGTAGTGATGTACTGATGTAGTGATCTTCCGTAGCACAGTCAGTTACTTCGTCGGCACGTACATTTAAGATTTTTGGTGTCACTGATTATGTTAAATCACAAATACTGAAGTATTGGAAAGATCAGGTTGTGTGACGGTTTATTCCATGCTCAGGCTTCGCAGACTTAGATGGATAGGACATGTTAGGAGGATGGGTGATGGTAGAATACCAAAGGACATCTTTTTTGGTGAATTACAGACGGGTAGGAGATCTCAGGGTCGGCCTCTACTACGATACAAAGATGTGTGTAAGCGGGACATGATTGATACAGGCATAGATAATGCACTTTGGGGGCAAGTCGCCGCTGAACGTGTTGCATGGAGGGCAAACATCAGAAATGGAATAAAGACAAAAGAGAAAATGATTGCAGATAAAGCACACATAGAGCGTGAGAGACGTAAGATGGTGCACAATGGTGGAAATGACCATGTTTTCACATGCATCTACTGTGGGCAAACATTTGCAACAAGAATTGGCCTTACCAGTCACACTCGCCACCGCCATGGGTCGTAGTTATTAAGCCTTTTTGAAGCACAATGTACCAAACTATCATCTGTCAAGACAGAAAGGTGCCAATGGGAGAATTGACAAAGGATGGCAGATCTGACTGAGGAAGGGAGAATTGATTCAGGAAGAGAGATTTGTCAGAGGATGGAGAATTTGACAGGGGATGAGAGATTTGACAGAAGATGGGAGATTTGACTGAGGATGGGAGATTTGACCGAAGAATGGAGATTTGTCAGATGATGGACAGTTTGACAGGGGACGAGAGATTTGACAGAGGGTGGAAGATTCAACAAAGGATGAAAGATTTGACAGAAGATGGGAGATTTGACCGGGAATGGAAGATTTGCCCGTGAATGAAAGATTTGACCGAGGATGGGAGATTTTATAAATACCAAAAGGCAATCACAGTAAATCACCAGATGACACTTTTAATTTAACATCCAAAGATCATGATGGACATCAGATGATAAATGATGACCTTCTTATCTATCCACCTTCAGATGCCAACCTGAGTATATTTAAAGACATCAGTAATCAACTCATGCTTGTTGACATCTCCACAGAGGAGTTTTGGAAGCAGTCCACTATGTGATGATGTCAATTGTGTAAGACATCGGCCATACAGAAAGCAATGGTAAACAACTGAACACACACTTGCCTAGTTACTCGCTGTCTGTCACCTACTGCCTATAGCACCTTGCGGTGTAGGACAGGGAGGTCTTGAGCCTGACGAATTAAGGCCGCCTGGCTAGTGCACTCGCCGCGAACTGTGAAGGTTAGGATTGTTGTTTTTTTTCCCCGACAGAAACAAATCCACACCTTTCTGAGGAGCATCTGGCATTTTAGCCACCCACTGGCCGCTCCGCAGTTAATCTATAACAGCCAATAAATACTGGGGTTAATTGCAACACCCTGTAAAGGACATGCAAATAACTTTAACCACCATACATCCAATATGCTTCAAGGTGTGTACATTTTTTTTTTTGGGGGGGGGGGGGAGGGCGCTTGCTCGCATTGAGAACTCAAGCATAGTCCATAAACACTACACACTACTTTAAGTAGTGCTGGACTGAATTTTGCATGTGGCTTAGCTTTCCCTATTAACGGTGTCCCTCGCCATCAGGCAAACCCACTCTGACTTCAGAGGTACTTGTCATTTACGTCCCCAAGTCAAGGAGAATAGGTCAACATTCTAGTCCAACTGTCCGGTGCAGGGGTTGAACCCCTTACCTCGGCATCAGCACACCGGATGTTTAAGAACACGCATTGTTATCCACTCGGCCATGCTGACCTACGGTGTGTAAAGTGGTCATTGCTATTTTTTTTGTTTTACAGTACCAAGAGAGTAGTTGACGCTGTGGCAAAGGGGTTACAAATGCAATTCGCAATCCCATATTCTGCATTCAAAACACATTTCTTCTTCTTCTGCGTTCATTCTGATAGTTTTTTTCCGGACGTTATTGCGTTGTGCCTGTTTACAGCAAAGCTGTGTTCTTACGCTGTTAGGCAGACACATCCGACTTCTGCAGGCATTTGTTGACCGAGTTAACCTTCCCAACAAGACACATTTGAAAGCAGACGACCTTGCGCTGGTTGTCTTAGTGTAATGAGTGCCGGTCATTCAGAAAGCAATGTCAAACTACTAAACATAAACTTGGCAAGAGATTACAAACAGCCAACAAATTCTGGGGCTGACAGCGATGTCCTGTAAAGGATATACAACCACTGATAGACAGAGAAGTGGATGTTTTGGCATTACAATATTTATATTTTTTCCAGACCAGGGGACACAAGCAGTACAGAAGAAATTGAAACTCTTCTACAGAAGGAAATCAGCACATACAAATACAGAGTTGGTTACTTTTTATGTAGTTATTATTGTTATGTATTAAATATCATCACAACATACACAGTTTGCTAGTTACCCCAGTTTGATAGTTACTTCAATTTGCTAGTTACCTCAGTTTAGTAATTGCCTCAGCTGAATAGTTATCCTAGTGGCAGTTTCCACAGTTTTATGTTTACCCCTCTTAACTTATTTTGCTAGTTGCCTCTATTTACCATTAACTGACTGAACCCAGTTTCCTTATACAGTGACTGCTTGTTTATCCAGTCTGCTACTTCTCTGTTTTCTGTTTCCCCATTATGCTTATTGCCCACTTAATCAATTTGTTTGTTAACCTACTTATGCAAAGTTTGCCTCATTCAACTAGGTTTGAAGTTAACCCAATTGCCTTATGCATATATATTGACTTCGTAGTCCACAGAAGTATAAAAAAAGTATTTTTGTGTGTCTTTTCTCTCAAGTGAAAGTAAACTTATGTGCTTGCATGTCTTTCCTCTTAGCTGAAATCCACATGTGTCTGTCTCTTCTCTCATTTGAAAGTGAACACACCTGTTTGTCTGTCTCTCCTCTCGCTTGAAAGTATTCATACACACTTGTCTATATATCTTCATAGTTGAAAGTAAACATACACATTTGTCTGTCTGTTCTCTCACATAAAAGTGTTTTTCTGTCTCTCCACTTAGCTAAAAGTAAGAACACATGTTTTTGTCTGTCATCATAGTTGTAAGTAAACATCCATGTTTGAAAGTAAACATACACATTTGTCTATTTCTTCTCTCACATGAAAGTAAACATACACATTTGTTTATTTTTTCTCTCACATGAAAGTAAACATACATGTTTGTCTGTCTCTCCTGTCAACTGGAAGTAAACATACATGTTTGTCTGACTCTCCTGTCAACTGGAAGTAAACATACATGTTTGTCTGTCTCTCCTGTCAACTGGAAGTAAACATACATGTTTGTCTGACTCTCCTGTCAACTGGAAGTAAACATACATGTTTGTCTGACTCTCCTGTCAACTGGAAGTAAACATACATGTTTGTCTGACTCTCCTGTCAACTGGAAGTAAACATACATGTTTGTCTGTCTCTCCTGTCAACTCAAAGTAAACATACATGTTTTTTTGTCTCTTTTGTCAACTGGAAGTAATCATACATGTTTGTCTGTCTGTTCTCTCACATGAAAGTGTTTTTCTCTCTCCACTTAGCTAAAAGTAATAACACATGTTTTCGTCTGTCATCATAGTTGTAAGTAAACATCCATGTTTGAAAGTAAACATACACATTTGTCTATTTCTTCTCTCACATGAAAGTAAACATACACATTTGTCTATTTCTTCTCTCACATGAAAGTAAACATACACATTTGTTTATTTTTTCTCTCACATGAAAGTAAACATACACATTTGTCTATTTTTTCTCTCACATGAAAGTAAACATACACATTTGTCTATTTCTTCTCTCACATGAAAGTAAACATACACATTTGTCTATTTCTTCTCTCACATGAAAGTAAACATACACATTTGTTTATTTTTTTCTCTCACATGAAAGTAAACATACACATTTGTCTATTTTTTCTTCTCACATGAAAGTAAACATACATGTTTGTCTGTCTCTCCTGTCAACTGGAAGTAAACATACATGTTTGTCTGACTCTCCTGTCAACTGGAAGTAAACATACATGTTTGTCTGTCTCTCCTGTCAACTGGAAGTAAACATACATGTTTGTCTGACTCTCCTGTCAACTGGAAGTAAACATACATGTTTGTCTGACTCTCCTGTCAACTGGAAGTAAACATACATGTTTGTCTGTCTCTCCTGTCAACTCAAAGTAAACATACATGTTTGTTTGTCTCTTTTGTCAACTGGAAGTAAACATACATGTTTGTCTGTCTCTCCTGTCAACTGGAAGTAAACATATGTGTCTTCTCTCAGGTGAAAGTAAACATTAAATATATGTGTACAAAGTAAACATATGTGTTTGTCTCTTCTCTGAGGTCAAAAAAAAAAAAAGGTGGCTTAAAAGTCTCTGAGGTCAAAGTAAACATGTGTTTGTCTCTTCTCTCAGGTTACAGTAAACATATGTGTTTGTCTCTTCTCTCAGGTTACAGTAAACATACGTGTTTGTCTCTTCTCTCAGGTTATAGTAAACATATGTGTTTCTTCTCTCAGGTTACAGTAAACATATGTATTTGTCTCTTCTCTCAGGTTACAGTAAATATATGTATTTGTCTCTTCCCTGAGGTCAAAGTAAACATACGTGTTTGTCTCTTCTCTCAGGTTACAGTAAACATGTATTTTCTCTTCTCTCAGGTTACAGTAAACATGTAAGGGGCGCTCATTTGAAATCCGTTCGTGCCGCACCACACATAATTGTGTACGTTGAACATGATCATGTCATAGTCATGTGATAAGCACTGACCAATGTATAATAGAGAACATGCTTATCGTCCCATGATGCATAGGTTCTGCTTCTGACCGTTGAGAAGATGGCTGGGTTGATCCAAAATCTGTCCAAAGAAGCTCATGGAAGAATGCAGGCAGCGTACAGTAACAAATGTGTTTCGAAGACAACAGTGACAGACTGGGTGTGAATGTTTCGGAAAGGACGTTAGTTCACAATAGATCTTCGACAGTCAGGTCAAGCGCATATTGTTGCAACAGAAAAAACCATCGCCAAAATTGATGCAGCAGTACAGATGAACCGTTGTCGAAGCATATGTTCACTAGCGAAAGAATTTGATGTGTCAATTGAGACAATTCAAACGGTCGTTCGTAAGAAACTGCAATATCGGAAGGTGTGTTCACAGTGGGTACCACGGATGTTGACTGACCACCAAAAAGAGGAACACATGGGATGGTGTTTGAACCACTTGCTGTGTTACAGAGTGGAGGGTGATGCATTTCTCTTCCTCATAGTGGCAGGCGATGAATCATGGTGTCACCACTTTGAGCCGAGCAGCAAAAGAGAGAGCATGCAATGGAAGCATGCTAGATCACCAAAAGCCAAAAAATTCAAATTATAGGTTTCTGCTGGTAAGGTTATGCTGAGTGCAAACACTAGACAACATGCAAAAAGCCATAAAGAATAAACGACCGGGCATGCTTTCTCGCGGTGTGATTTTGTTGCACGATAATGTTCATCCGCATGTCGCAAAGATTGTGCAGGAAGCATTAGCAAGGAAGAAGTGGGAAATTCTGCAACATCCAGCCTATTGTCCTTATTTGTCACCATGTGATTTTCATTTGTTTGGACCTCGAAAAAAAGCTCTCAAGGGGCAACGATTTCACACAGATGCCAGCTTAATGAACACAGTAAACACTTGGTTCAGTGAGCAACCACAATCCTCTTTTGCGGACGGAATTCGCCGCCTACCTAAGCAATGGGATGCTTGCCTGAATGCCTATGGCGACTTTTTCTGACCAACCCATGGTGCATAATTCATTCAAAATGAATTCTTTGTTTAATTCTACCACACCTGTTAATGTTTCTTTCATGCTTTTGTAATAAAGCCATTGGAATGAGTTTCAAATGAACGTCCCTAATGTATATTTGTCTCTTCTCTCAGGTTACAGTAAACATATGTGTTTGTCTCTTCTCTCAGGTTACAGTAAACATATGTTTGTCTCTTCTCTCAGGTCAAAGTAAACATATGTGTTTGTCTCTTCTCTCAGGTCAAAGTAAACATACGTGTTTATCTTTTCTCTCCGGTGAAAGTACGAGGGTAGGTCAGAAAGTTATGCACCACAATTAGTATCTCAGCTAATAATAATGATAGAAGCATTACATTTGCACCAATTTAAGTTTATAATCTCTTGAAGGTGTATACATAATTGCACTTCTGTAAACTAATTCTAACTGTGACAAAACCATTGAAATGGCACATATAAATGGCATACGATACAAGCAGAGGATTGTTTTAGAATTTTTTATCGCCGAGAAAGAAGCTGTTGTTACCATTCACAAATGTTTGTGTGCTGTTTATGGCACTTTTGCAGTCGATAGAAGCACAGTTAGTCGCTGGGAGCAGAGTTTTGGTTTCTGCAAGTGGAGATGTAGAGCTGCTGATAAGCCCCGCTCTGGATGTCCTGCCACAGCCATCTGCCGGATCATGTTGGAACGTGCTGACATCATGATTCGCAGAGACAGGCTAATCACAAGTCAACAATTGTCCATGGAGCAAAGGTAGTGTGATTGAAATTGTCAAAAACCTGGGATATTCAAAGGTTTGTGCATGATGGATCCCTCGAGCTCTCACAGAGGACCATAAGACCCAAAGGAAAACAATTTATTCGGAATTGTGGCGGTTTGAGACAGATGGGGATTTTTTTGTTGTTGGTCAAATGTTGTGACAGGAGGCGAAACTTGAGTTCATCATTTTGAGCCGGAGACAAAAAGACAGTCAATGGAGTGGCATCATCCTAAATCACCAGTGAGGAAAACATTCAAAACAACTCCATCAGCCGGTAAAGTCAAGCTCACTGTTTTCTGGGACATTTATATTCTCGTACATGTGCTGCAAAAGGTGGAATCATCAATTAAGAAATTTACATCAAAACACTCACAAAACTTGATCATCGCTACTGCAGGGTTAGGCCTCACAAGAACCGAGAGCAACTGCAACTCCTCACACAAGCTTGCAAACAAGGGAGGCAATCGACAAAATGTGGTAGAAAGTATTGCCCTATCCAACTTACAGTCCAGACCTGGTACCATCTGATTTCCATCTTTTCAGCCCCCTTAAGAATGCTAACCATGGGACAAAGTTTGAAGACAATGAGGGAGTGATTAATGCAGTGAAGAAATGGCTACAAGAACAGGACAAAATGTGGTACAGATCTGGGATACATGTTCTTGTTTCAAGATGGCGTAAAACCTTTAAAGTTGATGGGGTTGATGTTGAGAAGTATAAATGTTTGTTGCACATATGCATGAACATTGTGACTAGATTTCATTTGTATGTTATTAACGGTTAAAGAGATCTTCTTCTCTTTCTTCTTTTTCATCGTCTTCTGCATTTGTCCGGAATGTTGTTTTAGACGTAATTGCATTGTGCCTGTTTACAACAGAGCTGCGATATTTGCACCTTTCGCCGACACATCCGACTTCTTCAGGCATTTGTTGGCCGGGTTACCTTCCCAGGGGTTAAGGAGATAATAATTGTGGTGTATAACTTTCTAACCTCGCCTTGTAAACATTTGTGTTTGTCTCTTCCCTCAGGTGAAAGAAACAGTGAGACTGACGGGTGTCACAATAGAAAATATCGAAAGAGAGGTTTTGGAGATAGGTATGTTGCTTGTTTGTTGTAATTTCTGTGTTTTGTTGAGAAAACTGTTGTCATTTATTTGTTTCCTTTATTTGTTCAGAGAACTGTTGTCATTTCTTTGTTTGTTTCTGTGATTTGTTGAGAGAACTAGTCATATTTGTTTGTTTCTATATTTCTTTTTGAGAGAACTGGTTTAATGTTTTTGTTTCTGTGTTTTGTTAAGAGAACTGATGGTCATGTCTGTGTTTTGTTGAGAAAACTGTCTTTGTTTCTATATTGTTGTTTTTATTATTGTTTTTGTTTTAGAGAATTGGTGTTATTTCTATATATTTCCTATTTTCTAGACGGGCCTATCGTTATTTGTTTGCTTGTTGTTTTCTTGCAAGAACTGGTGTCAATTTTTGCTTGATTTTTTTTTTGTCTTGATGTAAATGTTGTGAAGTTGTATGTCCTTTGTTGTCTTGATGCAAATGTTGTTGTGAAGTTGTATGTCCTTTGTTGTCTTGATGTAAATGTTGTTGTGAAGTTGTATGTCCTTTGTTGTCTTGATGTAAATGTTGTTGTGAAGTTGTATGTCCTTTGTTGTGATGTAAATGTTGTGAAGTTGTATGTCCTTTGTTGTCTTGATGTAAATGTTGTTGTGAAGTTGTATGTCCTGTGTTATCTTGATGTAAATGTTGTTGTAAAGTTGTATGTACTTTGTTGTCTTGATGTAAATGATGTTGTAAAGTTGTAGTAGGAGGGAGGGTGTTGCTCAGATGAACCTGGTTCACAAGCACCATCAAATCATCACCATCAATCATGAGCTCTTTCCCCACTGGGTAATATCAATATCTACTACAGCAGGTAATAAGCAAAATTGCATAAGCAATATTTCACATGTGAAACAAACACATATGAAAAACATGTTTTTCCCATGAAAATAGCATGAGCCATACAATATATTCAGCTAACCGAGACACAGGTTCAAACACATATTGTCCTTTTCGGAACATATGTTGCAAAGGAACAAGTGCAATATATTCAGAGATAAACTGCATTCAAGGCAAATCTTTAAGAGTGCTTGTTAGCAATTCTCATGAACGTAAAATAGCCACCAGACATCACAGGAACTTTGTAATTCTGGCATGCCAGGCACTTCTTGCAAACATATGGATATAATGAAGCGTCTATCCTTCTACTAATGTGAGAGGTTACTTATAAAATCACCATCTCACTCACTCAAACATTCTCAGCATTTACAAGGGAAATGTTACGTCACACATTCTGATCACAGAAGTGACAAACGTAGACTCACAAGAGCATTACTATAGTTTATTAACGCCCTTAAAGATATGGCGAGAACAGAGGATTTTGACGCCAGTGATTCCACATCGCTTTCCAGGATGAAAGACCTGGGAGTAAGAATCGGCACAGCCAGACGCGAGAGGTACATCGGGAAAACAAAGCGCCTCGTCAACCAACACAGAACTGGCACTATTAGCCACCGGACGCTGATGCATATGCTGGGGGGAGGATCTGAGCACCTATGGACATGTCCGGAGTGCAACGAAGATACCCCAACTGATAACTAACTAACTAACTAACTAATTACTATAGTTTAAGAATGTGCAATGATAAGCATTCATAGAAGGATCCAGAATGCACACAGGGTGCGAGTATGCATTGAGAGTGATTTACAGTCATCAAGCATACGCAAATTTCTCATAGCAGACGAATGATAGACATGTTGGAATATTCAGCATGGTAGACATGTCAGGCTGAAGAAGCACATTCAGTATCACCTCACAATGAAGTTCTGATTTCACTTTCACATTTTCTCATAAAATAGTCTGATAATCTTCTCTTCCATTCACTAGGCATAACCACAACATTTAAAAAATGATTTATAGTGGTACCTGAGTCTTCATCGAATAACATCATATAGAATTATTAGGGCGCAAATTATCACCACATCACAGATAGTGACCGCTCTGGATGAAATCCCAATATCAACTGGTATTCTATAGATTTGGTCTACAAGAAAGCGCTACTCCGGAGGGTATCAGCCAATCAAATGGCGGCATGCGCCTTTTCCCTTCCCTGCGTCGTTCTTGAACATTCTATCTAAGAATAAATATGTTATAAGGATGGATTCCGTTCATGATTAAAGGTATTGAGAAATGTTTTATGGACTGAGAATGTGGACGACTGGTCACAATATGTGACACTGACTGTTGCCTTGACATAAATGCTGTCATGTAACTATAAACAACCTCACAGGTGCTCAGTATCTCAGAAGATTTAGCATTTTATGCTTATTAACATATTTTTGTATTTTATTTGTTTATTACAAGTGGTGTAGTAGTTGGTACACAAGCTTAATTACTCCATGCCCCTGGGGTTGGATCCCACTAGGGGTGGGATCTATTTTTTTCTTCCACAGATCTCAATCGGACCCAGCCACTTGAAGTCTTCTTCTCCTTCTGCTGTCTTTCATCTCCAAATAAACAAAGGCTGTCAGTCGACTCTCACCAAGGGAACTGCATGAGATAGCAGGAAATAGGATTGCTTGTGGTGCTTGGTTCAGGACTTAAGCTCTAATGCAGTGGTTGTCAACCTTTATGGCCCAAAGACCCCTTCACCATATGTTCAGAACATCATTCTCTTCCCCCCCCCCCCCATTTGTATTTCCTCCCTATAAAATTCTTCCCCACTCCCCCTCCCCTATACGTTATACTTAAAAATGGAAGCTAAATTTAATAACATAGTAGAACAATTCTAGACGTCTACATAAAACGTGATTTGCGGCCTACTTACATTATAACGTGAATTACAGAAGGGCAAGAATTACAGAACCGTACAGTATGAAGGGAAAAACAATGTCAAGTAATCGGTTCTTGTATTAACGTGATCTTGAAATAATCTTAATTTCCTCCTCCCCCCAAAACTCAAATTTCCCCGTATCATCTGCCTTTACATTAATGTGCCCACAACTGTATCGTCTACCTTTACATTAATGTGCCCACAATTATATCATCTGCCTTTACATTAATGTGCCCACAACTGTATCATCTGCCTTTACATTAATGTGCCCACAACTGTATCATCTGCCTTTACATTAAAGTGCCCACAACTGTATCATCTACCTTTACATTAATGTGCCCACAACTGTATCATCTACCTTTACATTAATGTGCCTACAATTGTATCATCTGCCTTTACATTAATGTGCCCACAACTGTATCATCTACCTTTACATTAATGTGCCTACAATTGTATCATCTGCCTTTACATTAATGTGCCCACAACTGTATCATCTGCCTTTACATTAATGTGCCCACAACTGTATCATCTACCTTTACATTAATGTGCCTACAATTGTATCATCTGCCTTTACATTAATGTGCCCACAACTGTATCATCTACCTTTACATTAATGTGCCTACAATTGTATCATCTGCCTTTACATTAATGTGCCCACAACTGTATTATCTGCCTTTACATTAATGTGCCCACAACTGTATCATCTGCATATCATATGTTGTTGAAGTTATGCCCTCTGATGACAATTCGTCTCATGTCTTTTAAATTTCTCACATTTTGGCTGTACATGGCCAGATAATGTTAATTAAAGATGTCCATCTGTTGACAGATGACAACCACTGCACGAAACAGTTTGCCTTAGAGCTGCTCTTTATGAATCGTAAAGTTCATCTCAAGTACACCTTGGAGGACAACTTGGTAAGATTTTGATCAAGATCATTATTATGTGCCTTGCCACCAACTGTCATGGGATGCCATGCTTCTCCACAGCTTCTTTTCTAAAGTAGTATGTTCTAGTGGATTGATATTCTTCCATGTCATGCCACAAGATTGTCCAGAATCAACTCTTGCTGTTTTTTTACTGGCTGCTGAGGATGGGGACGGAGCGCATATGGGAATGCCCCGAATGCTGTGATGTCGATTCCTAAATCAATCAATCAATCAATCACCTCTTGCTGTTTTCCACTATATCAATACAAGACTGGTATCTTCTCTCGCTGTTTTCCCTTATATCAATTCCAAACTGGAATCTTCTCTCGCTGTCTTCCCCTATATCAATACAAAACTCCAGAATTTAATCTCACTATTTTCCTCTATACATTGATACAAGACTCCAGAATTTAATCTCACTATTTTCCTCTATACATCGATACAAGACTCCAGAATTTAATCTCACTATTTTCCTCTATACATCGATACAAGACTCCAGAATTTAATCTCGCTGTCTTCCTCGATATCAACACAGAATACGGGGAACTAGTAAAGCTTTAAAAAGGCAATAAATTAATATACCTAAAAACGAGAAGCAGATTGTGAGCTTTAGTAGAACACGGCTACAAGTAACAAAATTGACACTGTGGCCAAAGCCTTCATCAGCACAGAACAAACAAACATAAACTGACACACTACATGAAAATATTAAAGTTACTTATCTGTATCCTTGATGGCTGAAAACGTTTTTGAACAACTATCAGTGGATGGAATTAACCGCATGTGTGGTGCGAACTGCGTCCATGGCACCTTTGCCACATAGCCGGCTATAGTGCTCTACAAATTCCTATTTTTGTCTTGCTCACCTGGGCTTATGCCTTTGGTTCCCCCCTCCCTCCCCTCCACCGCGAGTGTCCCCCCACCGGGAGGCTAAGCCAATCACTTAACTTCTGGCATTATTGGTCTTAAGTCCAGTGACCGCCTGACCCACCACACATCCGGTTAATTCCATGCACTGATAGTTGCTCAAAAACGTTTTCAGCCATCAAGGATACAGATAAGTAACTTTCATATTTTCATGTAGTGTTTTTCATGTAGTGTGTCAGTTTATGTTTGTTTGTTCTGTGCTGACAATCTACTTCTCGTTGTTTGGTGAATTCATTTATTGATATCAACACAAGACTATTCAGGATGTATTCTCGCTGTCTTCCTCTATACCAATACGAGACTCTTGAGAATCTTCTTAATACTGATAGAATGGTAGGTAGGTAAGCAGGTATTAGATGGATGGATAGAAGGATGGACAGGCAGAAAGAGACAGGTATGTAGAGATGACATTTCTGAAGAAGAATGGTAGTACACTCATCTATTGTAGGGAAGTCAAATAAATCCATAGTGAGGCATCTCGCTAACCTTGTTTTGACAAATGTAGGCAGTATGTCTCTGCAGTTGAGCCAATGAATGCAATATGTCCCTACAACTGAGCCAATGAATGCAATTTGTCCCTACAACTGAGCCAATGAATACAATTTGTCCCTGCAACTGAGCCAGTGAATGCAATATGTCCCTGCAATTGAGCCAATGAATACAATTTGTCCCTGCAATTGAGCCACTGAATATAATATGTGTATGTAGTAAAGCCAGATTTTATGTTTGTTTGTTTTTTGGCTCTCACTCGCTTTGACCTCAAGCATAGTCCATACACACTATTCATTGTAGTGATGGACTGAAGTTTGCATGTGGATTAGCTTTCCCTATTAACCGTTCCTCGCCATCAGGCGAACCCACTCCGACATCAGAGGTACTTGTAATTAACGTCCCCAAGTCAAGGACGACAGGTCAATATTTTAGTCCAGCTGTCCGGTGTAGTCATGACCGCCCACGTTTTCCGGCATGGCACATGATTGATTGATTGATTGATTGTCCAGTGTAGTCATGACCGCCCACGTTTTCCGGCATGGCACATGATTGATTGATTGATTGTCCAGTGTAGGGGTTGAGCATCAGCACACCGGATGTTTAAGAACACGCATTCTTACCCATTCGGCCATGCGAACCTGTGCCAGACTTTAAAACCACGTATCACGAAGTACTATTACAATCCATGCGAGACAAGAGAAGACCATGACTGACTGAATGTTTGGTATATCTTGCAGACAACTGTTGGAGAGCAGGGAGGGAAAATCGTCTGGTTTGAGATCAAATTCGAAGAGGATATTAATAAAGCTGTGGGAGCTGACATAACAATGTAAGGCTGGTCAACATCATTATCATCATCACTGTCACAGTTTATATTTATTATTATTATTTATAGCTAGAATAAGTGTTGATCAGTAAACATGTTTATCAACGGCAGTTGTTAACATTAGGCCCAAACAAAAGAAAACTGGTTGACACCAATCCAAAGTCATTATT
Organism: Cepaea hortensis; assembly: GCA_963921405.1. Classification (NCBI taxonomy): domain Eukaryota; kingdom Metazoa; phylum Mollusca; class Gastropoda; order Stylommatophora; family Helicidae; genus Cepaea; species Cepaea hortensis. The sequence goes on along the minus strand of OY992887.1, from coordinate 100,356,314 downwards.
ATCATCATCGTTGATAACATAGTTTTCATCATTGTTATCATAGTTGTTATCAGCATTGTTATCATCATAGTTATTGTTATCATTATTATCATTGTTGTTATCATAGTTTTCATAATTGTTATCATCATAGTTGTTATTAGCATTGCTATTGTAGTTATTGTTATCACAATTATTGTTATCAGCATTGTTATCATTATCATCCTGTTATCAGCATTGTTATCATAGTTATTATTATCACTATTATTGTTATCACCAGCATTGTTATCATTATCATCATCAGTTTTCATAATTGTTATCATCAGCATTGTTATCATTATCATCCTGTTATCAGCATTGTTGTCATAGTTATTATTATCACTATTATTGTTATCACCATCATTGTTGTCATTATCATCATCAGTTTTCATAATTGTTATCATCAGCATTGTTATCATTATCATCCTATTATTAGCATTGTTATCATAGTTATTGTTATCACTATTATTGTTATCACCATCATTGTTATCATTGTCATCATCAGTTTTCATAATTGTTATCAGCATTGTTATCATCATTATCATCACCATAGTTCTGCTTAAGCCTTCCACAAACATTGTTTTCTATCTTCCACTGCCTGTCTTGCCTAGTGTGTTACCACATGTGGGGGATTTCTCTGTTTATGTTCCTGTTCTTTCCTGATCGTTTGAAGGAGCAGTCTAAAAACACCTGCCAATCTCAAGACCTTATTTACTATGTATTTGGGAGGTCAGAGAGGCTGAATAGATAAGAGCACTCTTAAACTTCCGGTGTGCTGATGGTGAGGTAGTGAGTTCAACCCCCACACCGGTTAGTTGGACTAAAATGTTGACTTCTCATCCCTGACTTGGGGACGTAAATTACAAGTACCTCTGAAGTCAGAGTGGGTCCGCCTGATGGTAAGGGACACCGGTAATAAGGAAAAGCTAGCCCACAGACAAAAATCAGTCCAACATGGACCCCGCTCGGGTTCAAAGAGAGCAAACAAAGAATAAAAACTGTATTTGTGGTTATTTACCCGGCTGTCTGCGGGTCATTTGTTCGTGTCTCCATCAAGCAGATTTTTACAAATGTATATGTGGTCCCAGACCAACCCTGCGTAAAGTGGGTACCCGATAATTTCCTGGCAAATCAAGGTGATCAGCATGACATTGATCAGATCACCCATCAAGCGCTGATTGGTCGATAAATGTTATGCAGCTGGGACCACAGACCTAACACATCTCAAGGCTTGTCTAAGAGTGACTTTTCACTTATATCCAGGAAATATTTTTTGGGGTGCATTCGCTGGCTTTGATCTTCAGCGTAGTCCATACACGGGCTACTACAGGATATATTTGTAATGACTGTGAGGTTTTTTAAAATATTGCCGTTCCAAGTTTTGTATTTACATTTTATGTTGCATAAGCTCCACAGAGGGAGAATACAAAACTTGGAACGGCAATATTTTCAAACACCCCACAATAATTAAAAATACACCCTATACTTCTAGTGCACTGGACTGATTTTTGCATGTGGATTAGCTTTCCATATTACCAGTGTCCCTCTTCATCAGGCGAACCCACTCCAACTTCTGAGTTGCTTGTAATTTACATCCCCAATTCAAGGATGAGAATATGTTTTAGTCCAACTGACTAGTTTATGAGTTAAATCCGCTGCCACTGCATCAACATACCAGAAATGTAAGAGCGAGTGCATTTATCCATTTGGCGAAGCTGACCTCCAATTCTTATTTAATGTTATGTCCAACTTATATATTTTGCCGTTGAATTATCTTTGTTGTGTGTATTTGTGTGAATTACCTTTGCTGTGTGTATTTGTGTGAATTACCTTTGCTGTGTGTATTTGTGTGAATTACCTTTGCAATGCGTATTTGTGTGAATTACTTTTGCTGTGTATATTTGCCGTTATGTGTGCCACCAGATGCCTGGATTAGACACTAGTTTGATCATTATAACAAGAAAATCTAAAATGTATATCCCGCACAGGGCAGCTGACAACCTGGAAATACATTCTGTGTTCTCCTTACTGAAGAGCTTCATTCAGTGGCAGGTGAACCGAGATAAGATGATGAAACATTTCACTGAGAAATACCCTGAAAATGTCTCTCAGCTACAGGGCAAGGAAGAAGTCCTGTGTCTGAGGATTATCAACACCAAGCCAGATCGGTGAGTTCTTTTTCCACTGAGGAGCCAAAGGTTTCTTTGAGGCAGCATTATGTGCCCTGCCAGCTGACGTAGGTGTTCATGTTTCTCCATAGATCTCGGTCTTTGGTGTACTCAATCAACTCTGTTGGTGATATTCCTCTATGTCTAGGTCAATCCAGCATCAGTTTTCTTGGTCTGCTTCTGCCTCCTTTCCTACTGATCTTTCCGGCTGTCATGATATTCTAAACGACCTCTCTTCTCATCACATGACCAATGGAAGCAGTTTGTCTCTTTCTTATAGCTGTATATAATGTTATAGTTTCATCAACCTCTTCCAGGCAAGCATTGTTAGTTACAATGGCAGTCCAAGGTATTCATAACATTCATCTCAGGAACAACATCTCCATTGCTTCTAATTTCTTTCTAATGTGTTCATGTTCCAAGATTCACTGCCATACAGCAAAACTAGTTCTATATAACATTTCAGCACTCTCTTTCTTACATTCAGTTATTGTGATTTATTGCATAAGATACTTTTCATCGTCTGGTCATAGATGACGGATAGGCAGTTGAGCTGTTAAGGCCTCTGGAGTGTTTTTGCTTCTGGCTATCGCTTGCTTCCTCATGTTGGACTTATTTCCTCATATTGGACTTATTTCCTCATGTTGGACTTATTTCCTCATGTTGGACTTTCCTCATGTTGGACTTATTTCCTCATGTTGGACTTATTTCCTCATGTTGGACTGGTAGTACTTGGTTCTGTCGCCCAGGTACTGAGTTAAGTGCTTGGAGCGACACTGAGCTGTGGATTACGTGTGGAGTGCTTTTCCATCTGTCTGTGGTTGTTTGTATTGTGAGTGGTTGTCTGTATTGTGAACAGCATGTTCAGAAAATGGTGGCAGCTGGTTTGCTGAACTAGCTTGTTTTTTATTATGCAGTAATGTGTGTGCCGGTCTCCGTGGTTAAGGTCTTATGGACGCGATTCGTAAGCCCGCTTACCAGCATTCGAAACACAGCTGCGACCAATTTGGCAGAAGACCGTGTTGAGCTGGGTTTTAACGTTTTAGTATGGGAGCCGGTCGTTCAGAAAGCAATGGCAAAATACTGAACTTAAACTTGCCAAGAATAAACAACAGCAAGAAAATACTGGTGTTGACAGCGATGTCCTGTAAATAGGTTATGCAACAACAACAAAAAGTAATGAAAGTGAAGCTGCTGCTTTTCTAGTAACGGCCACATCCATCAACGATGAACTGTCATTTTTGTGGCGGACTGTTGTATTGGCATTCTGGCAGTGGCCATATGCAGGTACTTGCCTGTGCGTGCTGTTGGTTTGTTGATATTGCTGTTTGTTCCACTTTTCACATGGGGCAGTGAGGAACATTTTATGTGATATTCACTGACACAGGAACAGAGCATTATGAGGGTGACCCTTTGCCGTGAAGTTGAAACCGCGACTAACTAACTAACTTTTCATTTTCATTGATATGCAGCTTTTGTTTACCCTATTCTGCTCTTAATCTCAGTTGTGCACCTTTAATCTGTTATAAGTGACCTTAGTTGTTTAAATTATTGATTGATTGATTGATTTAGGAGCCGACATCACAGCATTCGGGACATTCCCATAAGCGCTCCGTCCCCATCCTCAGCAGCCAGCGAAGAGTTCCAACACTAATATCTGATTATATGTCCGTCTCGCCTTTCCTCTGAGCGTCGAGCGTCGGCCAGATCCCCTCATCACACCTCGCTGTCTCATTCTTACCAGACTGGTGATCCATTTGCTCCTCTGAGGTGTACACGTGCTCCCACAAGGCCGCAACCACGTCTGCCTTGTCATGCATCAATACTCCACCAAGTTTTGCCGAGCCAGCCAATCTGTCCACCTGTTCATTCCCCAGCACAGATCCAGAAAAGATCCAGGTGATGCTTGCTACCCGTGACCTCCGAAGCGAAGCAAGCCACTCTGCACGAAGCTAGCCTGTTCTCACCCTTCTCAGCATGCTTTCTGAGTCAGTTACAATCACAATGTGTGTATGTATCGTGTTTTCTATCCAGCGGAAACTGCACTGACCGCCTCCACCTCCATTCTTAAGCTAGATGTAGTGTCATCACACGCCAGGCTCTCCTGCACCAAATGCTGACCATTAGTTTTTGCCAAGAACCCCCCAGGCACTTCTCCTACCTCTCAACACCGACCCATCCGTGTAGATAATCACATCACCAGGGTGAGAATTTTCCTGAATTAGTTGCTGAATTTCCACTTCCGAGGCCCCTGCTGGCCACTCCCTGCACTCCTGGCTCAATGTGATTATAACTCTGCACAAGGCTGACTGCACGGCTGGCACTCTGACCCACTCCTCTCCTCGCCTGATGTTCTCCAAGGGGCACACCTGTCTGATCGTATCCTCCGCCTGAGCCATCCATGATTTCCCTCTTATCAGTCTCTGACCCTTAACTACGTCCAGCGCCTCATGCAACGGATGATCTGTTTAAATTATTTAAATGGATATTTAAATTATTCAACTTGATTAAGCATTTTCTCTTCTATTTTATCCTCCACTGCAGAATTACAAAATGTCTGGTTGTTATATATTGTTGAGGATTCATTACTTCAGTACTTCCTCTGTACACACATAAGGTAGTACTGGGCCAACCACATTTTGGGACTGTTTTCCCGTTATATGATTGTTACAATCAGGAGCCACAGTATCATGTGGCTAGGCACACGGGTGTAACCCATAAGTGCTCCGTTTTACTCCTAACTCCAGCCAGAGTCCAGAGAATCTCAGCTCAGTGCATGAATTCTGTAGCACCGAAGAGAATCCTGAAATACTTTGGGTAGGTTGTGTCCGGACCAAGAATTAGTGGCATCGTGCGCCTGATTCGGTCTTTGACCACTATCCTCAATCTACCTGCAGAGCAGCAGGTTGTGTCTCTCTTGGTCTGGTCCCTATCCCAAGACCTGTCCGACATGTAGTTGTGCTTCCGTTGGCATAGCTCTTGGGGTCATTGGGACACGCAAGCCCCTCTACCACGACAAGGTGGAGACACGTCAAAGTGGATTAGCCAAATCTACCATCCTCATGAACCCACTTAGATATGGTTAGATACGAATTCTGTCCATATTCCATAGTTGTGGGTTCTTGTAGATTATAGACTTGGCTAATGAAGACACCTTTATAGGGGTGTCTAGTTAGTCATGTGCTGAAGTACATATCTTCCTTCAGCGAGGCACTGCTGTCATTTGGAGGTGACAGTTTTGAATCCCGGTCAATAGCTATAGTATTCAATGTTTATGTTGTCTAGTGTGTCCTCTTGTCTCCACTGTCTTCTACCTCTGTGAGCACCTAACAATACCTGTGTATTTATTTATGAACTCATCTTCTGCCACTACCACTACTACACATTTCCTTGGAGTCTTCTTTGGACCATTCTTCTGCCACTACCACTACTACACATTTCCTTGGAGTCTTCTTTGGACCATTCTTCTGCCACTACCACTACTACACATTTCCTTGGAGTCTTCTTTGGACCATTCTTCTGCCACTACCACTACTACACATTTCCTTGGAGTCTTCTTTGGACCATTCTTCTGCCACTACCACTACTACACATTTCCTTGGAGTCTTCTTTGGACCATTCTTCTGCCACTACCACTACTACACATTTCCTTGGAGTCTTCTTTGGACCATTCTTCTGCCACTACCACTACTACACATTTCCTTGGAGTCTTCTTTGGACCATTCTTCTGCCACTACCACTACTACACATTTCCTTGGAGTCTTCTTTGGACCATTCTTCTGCCACTACCACTACTACACATTTCCTTGGAGTCTTCTTTGGACCATTCTTCTGCCACTACCACTACTACACATTTCCTTGGAGTCTTCTTTGGACCATTCTTCTGCCACTACCACTACTACACATTTCCTTGGAGTCTTCTTTGGACCATTCTTCTGCCACTACCACTACTACACATTTCCTTGGAGTCTTCTTTGGACCATTCTCATCCCTTTCCCCCTAACGAGTGCACATCCTCACACTGCTGGCTATCTAAGCTGACCGTCATCACCACCCACTGTTGTTTCACATTCTGGACCTCTTGAGATAAATATCACATATGTCCTCGTTCTTCTCATTCTGTTACGATGCCGTAATGTAGCCTCTGTTGTCATCACTGTGGTTTGTGTGATGTGTTTGTTTGCTTATGAAGGCTTGTCGCCACTACATCCTTTGTTTTCCGTAATTGCGTTTTTTAAAGCTGCTGTATGTTGGGCGTGTTAGCAACAGGCAGCTGCACTGATAATGTCATTAGCACCATCAGATGAGGGTTCAATGCTGGGCTCATCAACTGCTAAATGGGGGTGGGGAGAGAGAGAGAGATTGGACACCTATTTCTCTGTGCATTCAGGCCAACAAAATGTGATGTCCTTATCAGACCACATAACCATGGCAGGCAACAGCTTTGGGACAAGTGTTGTTATTTACATCTGCTATATACGTCGTGTTTTCATATTGTTTATTGTGGAGATGATATTTTAAGGGTGTCTACATTGAGACCGCAAGTATGTATTTGTTTTATCTGATGGATTAGTGCTTCATGAAAGTTTCACTTCAGATCAGTTGCCATCTTCACCTTAAAAGTCAACCACGATGTAGTCCCAGTATTCTCAGTCCTTGCCATGTGGGTACAGTCTTATTCTTGTTCTTTTTTTCTTTTCTTGTTCTTGTCTTTTTTTTTTCCATACACACTACTTCTAGTAGTGATGCTTTTCCCTATTAACAGTGTCCCTCGCCATCAGGAGAACCCGCTCTGTCTTCAGAGGTATCTTGTTTTCTTGTTCTTGTTTTTTCCCCTTTCTTTTATTTTCTTCCTTGTCATCACCCTCCTTCTTCTTCCTCCACCTTCTTCCTCATCTTCCTCCTCCTTCCTCTTCTTCCTTTTCCTTCTCCTTCCTCTTCTTCCTTATTCTCCTCCTTCCTCTTCTACCTTCTCCTCCTCCTTCTCTTCCTTTTCCTTCTTCTTCAACAAAACTTTAACAGCAAATCCAACCTGCCATGAATAAGTCAACAAGAAGACGAACGAACAAACAAACTTTATTTTCGAAGGGTAACAAATTGGGCACGCAGGCCCATCTTACATTCGGCCCTTCCAAGACAAAATTACCTAGCTGGTCAAGTGGGTGGAAGGTCATCCTGTCAGAGAATGAGAATTAGACAAGATGAGTAGTCTGTGAAATACATGGAGGGAACTACATGAGTTAGCAAAGGATTGGCAAGCCTGGGATGAGATTATGAGACCTGTGTTATGTTATGTTATGGTATATTATGTTGAACGACATTACTGCACATTGAGCATTCCCATGCGTACTCATTTCTCCGTTGCAACAGCCATCTTACAATATTTATGCTCACTGTTCCCATAAGGAGTTGGTTATGGTATCTTACCTCTTTCCCATGAGGGCGACATTGATGTCCTTGACCAGTCTTTACTCCCAGTTCGTATAATCGGGCTAGCTCCTGTGTCTCGTCAGTACCCGCCAACGGAGTCTGTATTGCATTGTTAATATTAGCCCTTCCCATGCTCCTTCCTGTTTGTATTGGCGCATTATTTACCAGCTGGTCTGCGCATTTATTACCTTTTACTCTGGCATGCCCAGGTGTGTACATCCAGGTTAAGACTTATGTTCATTAGGGAACTCAACAGTATAAGAAGATTTTTAAAAGTTAGTTGCAGGACGTCGCAGTCAACCCCAGCATTTTTTGTTGTTGTTTGTGATCTCTTGACAAGTTTCCGTTCAGTAGTTTGCCATCGCTAAGAAGATTAAAGAAAAACAGAAATTGTCTGACAGTGTTGCTGCCTCATTAACTCCTTATAATACTGTTGCTTTTACAGCCCTCAATTCACCTTGGAGTGGAATAGAAAGATTGTGAATTCCAGAGTGAAGGCAGACATCACAGTGAGTGTGGATGCACCCAAGGACTGTAAGTATTCATTAAAGAACACTTGTACAATTTGTATATGGTGCTAGAGCCGTGGTTTTATAGATCAGTCCACACTCAAGGTGTGTTGATGTTAGTATCACACTGGTAACATTTACTTCCCAAGCCAGGGAGTCTCCATGGTGAAGAGGTCAAACAGTCTGCCTCACGCTCTGAAGATTGTGGGTTCAATTCTGGGCTACGTCTTTCGGTTCAGGAGTGCATGTTTCTCGGAGACTCCTGGGGGTTGTCGCTGGAGCTACAGAGTTCGTGATTTGTGCAACGCTTTCGGCAGGCCGCCCTGCGGAAAGGGACAGAGCCATATGAGATAAAACCCGGTGCAATGAAGTCGATCCTCTCGACTTTTGAAAGTTTACAACTTCCTAAGCCATTTCCTGGTAGCCATTTCAAGCTGGGTCAACTAGGAGCCCAGGTTAGTTTTAAAAATCAGTCCCGGTGCGAATTCGAACCCATAAGCACCAGGCCGGTCGACAAGAATCTAGTCACTACACTAGCACCCACTACTCTCAAGGAAGTACTAGCAACCACATATAATCATACTGTTGAGCAGGGGTGGGCAAACTACGGCCCGCAGGCCACATGCGGCCCAGCATCTGATATTATGCAGCCCTCAGGGGCATTTAGAAATAAAAAATTTTACTTCGTTTTCAAGTTATTTTATTGAATTTTACAGAATTTTAAGTACCGTTATGATTGTTTAAACATTTTTGATAAAATGTCTTTATAATTTTCTATTTTTATATTATTGCAATAATTAGTTATTTATACTGTTTAATAACCTATAAACAATTCATAATTACATATTGTGATAGATTGCTGTAAACAAAGTGGACATAATATATATGCGGTGGCGCACGCGCACACACACACACACACACACACACACTGATAAATCAGCAACCATGGGCTTCCAAGGGTAAACAACTCTGCAACCATGGGCTTCCAAGGGTAGATAAGTCAGCAACCATGGGCTTTCAAGGGTAAACAACTCAGCAACCGTGGGCTTCCAAGGGTAGATAAGTCAGCAACCATGGGCTTCCAAGGGTAAACAACTCAGCAACCATGGGCTTTCAAGGGTAAACAACTCAGCAACCATGGGCTTCTAAGGGTAAACAACTCAGCAACTGTTAGTCTCAAGGGTAAACAACTCAGCAATTATTGGCCTCCAAGGGTAAACAACTCAGCAACAACTTTTGGACTTGCATTATCTCAGCAGTATTGAACTGGCAAGAATAGACAACTCACTGCATTATGCATCCAAGAAGAGACAACTCATCACTTGGATGACAACTGCAATCTGTCTAGCCCTACAGAAACAGTTTCCATCCAAAATGATTCTCACTGTAAGATCAGCTGCGAATTTGACACGAAAGCGATTCTCACTCGTGATCAGTTGTAATCTTTATACAGAAAGTCAACTGCACTGGATCTCCAACATTTTCTGTCTTTCACCTGACCCTGCACTCCAACATCCTCTTTGCGGTCTCAGTTGTTCATGTTATCTTCCATTTAAATCTTTGTCTTCCTCTTGCTGATGTGTCTTCCACTTTCCCTGTGGCATTGCAATCAGCAGGGTATTATGTGTTTTTGTGCCCAACCTTTTAGTATCTTGGCATCATAAATCAACAACAACAGCATAGACTCTCAAATCAATGTATTCCCTTTTTGAATGTAAATACAGAAGTCACAAACAATATCTTGCATGATTTATTGCCTGGCATATTTTGCTGCATCTTGTCAGGTGCTTACTGCAGAGTTGTATGTCATCTGAAGTGAATAATACTGAAGCTGATGTGTTTTATATTGTTTTCTCATGTACTTATGCGTTTTCATTGTTTCAGGTTAAGTATTATTCATTTATTCACTTCAAATGATATATAACTACAGCATGCACCTGACGAGGTGCAGCAAAATATGCCAGGCAATAAATTGTCCAACATATTGTTTGTGGCTTCTGTGTTTTTTTCTTCTTCTTCCTTCTTTTTTTCTGCCTTCTTTTTTCTCCCTTCTTCTTTTTCCTTTATCTTAACAGTGCAAACTATTAAAAATAAGTCAGACACAGGCTAACATTGCAGAGGTCAAACAGTATAAGAGTCTCTGGTACAACATTGAAAGTATTGTATTGATATAGAGGAAGACAGCGAGAAAATATGGATTTCAGTTATAACCAACAATGAAGAAGCAAGTTGAACGAGGCGGAAGTTTTATTTTTCCCCCATAAAAACTGAACTGAATTGACAAACAAATTAAAGTCAAATGTTTGAGGACATAATCTTTCCTATGGCAAGACATATAGATGTGAGCCTTGGACCATTTCATGGCCACTAAAGAAAGAATTGGATCTTTTTAACTTAGATTGCACAGAACATTTCCAAGAATATCATGGGCCAAAAAAAAACAATACTGACATTTTACAAGATCTGAATATTAAAGAAAACTGACTTATGAACAGTATTATGTCGCGGAACATGAAATAATTGGTCACATTAAATGTCACACTGGTTTGGAAAGAATGGTGATGGAAAGCATGTTTCCTGGAAGTCTTGGGAAGGTTACCCGGGTCAACAAATGTTTGAAGAAGTCGGATGTATCAGCCAAAGGTGCAAATATCGCAGCTCTGCTGTAAACAGGCATAACACAATTATGTCCAAAACAAATATTTTAGACCAGCGAAGAAGAAGTTCCTGGAATACGGCAGGGGTTGACACAGGACATTGCGGACGCCTGGATCTTGACAATGTCTGAGGCAAGGGAAGTGGCCAATGATAGGGACTCTTTTTAGTGTGTTTTGATAAGAGCAATGTTCTGTAAAGGGCCTGCTTGATAGTGCCTCAAATTTGGTGTTTGTGGAAACTTGTGCTTGTTTTGTAACTCTTTCATTTTCTAGTTTGCGGAAATTTGGTCTTGTATTGTAACTCTTTCATTTTCTAGTTTGTGGAAACTTGGTCTTGTTTTGTAACTCTTTAATTTTCTAGTTTGTGGAAACTTGGGCTTGTTTTGTAACTCTTTCATTTTCTAGTTTGTGGAAACTTTGTCTTGTTTTGAAACTCTTTCATTTTCTTGTTTGTGGAAACCTGGTCTTGTTTTGTCATTCTTCCATTTTCTAGTTTGTTTAGTGTTTGTTTGTTTCTCTTTCCAAGGGAGTCTCCATGGCATAGTGGTTCGTACACCAAAGGACATGGGTTCGATTCTGGGCTGCGTCGTTCAGTCCACGAGTCCAGTTTTCTCAGAGACTCCTGGGGGTCGACACTGGAGCTCTAGAGTTTGTGCTTTGTGCGACACTTTCGGCATGTCATCCTGCTGAAAGAGCCCAAGCCATATGATATAAAACCCGGGGCTATGAAGTCTTGCTTTTAAATTCTTTGTTTCTCTTTCCATGATATTCATCCCGTTTATAATTACCTAATAAAGTGAAATGCTTGAAAGAAGCTGTTTCCACTAGGAAATATTTCCTTCTTTGGAGAAGTATATGTAAGAATTATGTTTAATGTCTGATTTTGTTGTTTCCACATTTTTTCAGTGTTGGAAATGGATGGTAAGAAGGTTTTAAATGCCATCCCGGAAATGTTTGCTGCTATGATGAAGAAGTTGGGCCTGGAGAAAGCCATTGATAGCCTCATTCAGCTGGTGATTTCTGATGGACAGATTATTCTTCAAGAACAGTCATTACCGGTAGAGACAACACCTAAGGATGCAGCATCGATGGAAACACCACTTGCGGAGGCATCACCAGGGGATGAGGTACTGTCGATGGAAACACCATTAGTAGAAATATCACCAGAAGATGCTGTGTTAATGGAAATACCATTAGTAGAAACATCAGAAGAATATCCGGTGTTAGTGGAAACACCACAGGAATAGATTTGAATATGTCTGAAAATTAAACATGTTTACATTTTTTCAGAAAATTGTAATTCTTATTTTCTGTTTTGTAGTCAAGTGATGACCATGCTACTTTATGTATTCTTTTATGTTGAAAAACACTTCCGCCTATGACATGCTGATTCTCTGCACAGAAATATAGTGATTAACTCCATTTTTGTTAATGTCTCATGTCCGTGTTTACCCATGATCTTTTCAAAACCTGTGTTATTCAAGCCTATCCTGGCAGTCTTGTCACCCATCAGAATATTGATATTCTTTGATTACCCACAATTCTTTATAATTTCTTGAGAAATTCCTTCTGAACTGATTCATTCTTGTCATGTGTGGGTGCGTAACTGGATTACGTTCATGTTTCCTTCTTTTTCTGGTGGTTCTAACTGTTGCTGTTATTATTCTCAAACTTACTATTTCCCATTCTGTTAGTGCTTTCTCTCCCTGTTTAGATAACATTAGAACCGCTCCTTTGCTATCTCTCCCTGTTTAGATAACAGAACCACTCCTTTGCTGTCTCTCCCTGTTTAGATAACATTAGAACCGCTCTTTTACTTTCTCTCCCTGTTCAGATAACATTAGAACTGCTCCTTTACTGTCTCTCCCTGTTTAGATAACATTAGAACCGCTCCTTTGCTGTCTCTCCCTGTTTAGATAACATTAGAACCACTCCTTTGCTGTCTCTCCCTGTTTAGATAACATTAGAACCGCTTCTTTGCTGTCTCTCCCTGTTTAGAACCGCTCTTTTACTTTCTCTCCCTGTCTCCCCCTGTTCAGATAACATTAGAACCGCTCCTTTGCTGTGGAGGGGGAAATTTCCCTCTCTGTGGCCTAAGAACAGCACTGTTTCACCTGTGCTTAGAAGCTGTTTCTAGTGTAATTGATCCTGAACACCATGGACCAAGATCTGCGGAGATGCACATCTTGACATCCTTAATAAGAATATTGACAGGTTACAAGACAGTGGCATGCTTATTGTAATTTCTATCACACTTTTAAGCTTTTCATTTGAAGCCCCCTCGCATCTTTCTCAACGAGAAAGAGTTCTTCAGCGCTAAATCAAGCCAATCCTTATATTTTACAAAATTTTGTTGCATTTAATTCACTGGACGTAGTAGTAAACCCTAGCTTTTTGGCTGTTCATGGTTCCTGGGCAAATTTTACATTCAGTAGTTTGCCATTGCTTTCTGAACGACCGGCGCCTATACCTTTTGTTTAAAAACCAGCACTGCTGTGTTTCGAACCTGGATATATGGGATTACGAATCGTGTCCGTAATCCCTTCGCCACTGAGACCGGCTCATATCCTTATATACGGAAAGCAAATAATTGACAATAGCTGACTAGTGACTGATCATGTGGAAACTGCAGTGATGTGGTGTTATTGAATAATGTGAACTTTTGTTTTGGTGTTTCTACTTATTGCTGTTATTCTCAAACTCACTGCATCCCATTCTGAAGGGTGTATTTTGAATGGCTGGGGTGTTTTTTTTTTTAAAATATTGCCATTCCAAGTTTTGTATTTACCGTTTGTGGAGTTCATGCAACATAAACGGTAAATACAAAACTTGGAATGGCAACATTTTCAGAAACCTCATAGTCATTTTAAAAAACACCCTAATATTAGTGCTCTCAGGGGAGCAGCTGGCCGAGCAGCTAGAATGCCGGATTCTCCTTCGGGAGACCCGAGTTTGAATCCTCTGTAAGGTGTGGGATTTTTTTCTGTCGGGGGCAAAAAGAAAATTATAACCTGTACAGTTTGCGGCGACTGCACTAGTCAGGCGGCCTTAATTCCTCAGGCTCAATACCCCCCTGCCATACACCGCAAGGTACTATATTGGCAGTGACAGTTGACACTCATTAGTGCTTTCTCTGCCTGTTTAGATAACATTAGGACCACTACTTCACCGTGGAGGGGGAATTTTTCTGTGTATGGCACTATTTCACCTGCGCTTAAAGCTGTCTGCAATGTAATGTATCTAGAACATCAGAGATCACGAGATGCACGAGGATACAAGATTCATGAGTTGAGTCAAGAACCAACATCATTGCACTTAGGGCATTCCCATAAGTGCTCAGTCATCATCTTCAACAGCCAGCGAAGAGCTCCAATACTAATAGTGCCCGTTGCAATCTGCTTATATGTCCATCTTGCTTTACCTCTCAGTGACGACTATCTACTAGATCCTCTGACCACCCCCTGCTGCCGCATTCTCTCTAGACCATGATAGTCTATCTGTTATTCTGCACGATTCAAGTGCTCCCAGAGGGCCTTCACCACATCTGCCTTATCATGCATCAAATCATCCCTCATTGATGCAGCACCAGCCAATCTGTCTGTTTGTTCATTTCCAAGGACACCAGACATGATGAAGACATCTTGAAAGAAGTCAGCTCACAAAGAGAATTGGTTGTAGTCTGTTGATGCGGTCAGTTAAATTTATCTATCTATCTATCTGTCTGTCTATATATCTATCTGTCTATCCATCCATCTAATCTATCTATCTATCCGTATATCCATCCATCTATCTATTTATCCATCTATCCATCTGTCTGTCTGTCTATCTGTCTATCCATCCATCCGTCTGTCTATCTATCTATCTATTTGTCCATCTATCTGTCTGTCTGTCTGTCTATCTCTATTTATCTGTCTATCCGTCTATCTATCTGTCTGTCTGTCTATCCATCCATCCAGCTAATGTGCATGTTACATTCACATTTTCCCCCCTTTGTGAATAAAACATGCAAATTAGTTCATTGGAATACTTTGTACGAAAGATGAGGATTTGAAGGACCCCAATGTAAGACAGGCTTGCGAGCCCAATTTGTGACTCTTCGAAAATAAAGTTCTATCTATATAGCTACCTATCTAACCATCCTTCCATCTATCCATCTACCTATCTAACCATCCATCTATCTATCCATTCATCCATCCATCTATCTATCCATCCATCCATCTATCTAACCATCCATCCATCCATCTATCTAACCATCCATCCATCCATACATCTATCTATCTTCTATTGAAAAAAGTTAGCTCACAGAGAGACTAGGTTACTTGCAACAGAAGAACGCAGTCCATTTTGAACTTATCATGAGAAGGGGACAGTTGGAGATGTCATGATAACTGACAGGTAGAAGAGACATGTAGAGACCACGGCCAAAGTTGCTGCACAATTTGACATCATGGCATGGGGAAACATTGTACCAAAAATGTTTGGCAGCATACAAGACAAAAGGTTGTAAACAGACGTCACAACAACATGGCATGGACTATAAGAAGAATCAGAGTAAATAAAACTCAGAATAGCGGGGAAAAACATTTTTATTTTGATAATTAAGCTGAAAGAAAACGTACACATTTTAAATCACCGCACTAAGCATTTATGAAATTGACGATAACGATTATGATGCAATAGTTACTAAAAACATGAAATAATTTGGCAATGATGAAATAGTATGGAAACAAATCTTTGAACATTTAAGGTTACATTGTTACATAGAAAACATACACAACATTGTGGGTTTCACAACAGGAGAGTCAACAACACAAAAAGAAGAGTGACGATATTCCAGGTCAGAGCTGCCGAAGTGTTTGTGTCCCCTTCGTTCTCTTTGCTTGATGCTACCATAGGCTTTTGTGGGGTGCTGCTATCTGAAAAGACTAAAAATGCGAATATTTAGTAAATATATCGTCCATCATCTTCTTATTTCCATTGTGATAATCCTAGACGATAAATAGCATGACTGTTTGGGTAGGGATTGATCTCATCTCAGCATGTTCCTCTTGTACCTTGCCGTGTCGAGGTGAAGTATAAACAGCGGGAGAGTGCCTACTTATGGGCTTCATGTATCAATATTCCCATGGGCTCTGTTATTCCCTGTGTCCATCGTTTACATAGTCGGCCTCTTCCTCTGCTCCCATCTGGTCTGTACATCATTGCTTGTTGTGGTACTGTTAGTTTGTAACCTACTTGCATGGCCAAACCATTTGACTTGCTGCCTTCTAATAAAATCTAGTGCAGCTATAACCTCCACTTTAGTTCTGATTTCTTCATTTCTGATCTTATCTCTTCTTGATACATTGAGTATTCTTGTCAGGAATCTCATTTCTGTTGTTGTGATTTTTCTTTTCTCTTTTTCTGTCATTGTCCAGGTTTGGCATTGGTAACATAGAGTTGGTAGGAAGATTGTATTGTAAAGTGCCTTCTTAGTAGTTATTGATACATGTTTGTTCTTTAGTATTGGTGCCAATTGTCCAATGAGTTGGTTTGCCTTATTGCATCTATTTTTGATCTCGTCTTCTGATTTGCCATTTGATGATATTATACTTCCTAGGTACTTGAAACTCTTTACTTGTTTCAAGGGATGTTCGTTTAGGTGAATCATTGTTGCTTTCTCTTCTTTAGTTACAGTCATTACCTCTGTTTTACTTGTGCTCATTTTCATGTTATGTTCCCTACACATTACATTTAGACAATTCATGTGGTCTTGTAATTCAGCTTCTGATTTTGCTATTAGTGCTTGGTCGTCCGCAAACAGAAGTTCTCAAATGGTTAGATTTACAGATGGTTCTTCTTCTGTGTTCTCGTCATACGGTGTTCTTGCGGTCTCTGCTTGGCTGGTTTCTTTACATATCTTGTCTATATATGTTATGAACAAGAGAGGGGACAGAACACAACCTTGTCATACTCCATATCTTATGGTGAAGGGTTCTGAGTGACCTCCAGTTGCTCTCACTATGCATTCACTGTTGTTGTATAAGCTTCTACATAGGTTTGTTAGATGTGTACTCACTCCATATTGTTTAAGGATTTCCCACAGCTTGTTTCTATGTACTCTATCAAATGCCTTTTCTTGGTCAACAAAGACTAAGTAGAGTGTTTCATTGAATTCAATTGATTGTTCTATAAGTAGGGATTGATATTGGGTTGAATTTAGAGAGGTTACAACCCGCCACTCCATGGGTTGGGTTTGTTGTTGAATTTAAAGTGGTTACAACCCACCACTCCATGTGTTGGTTTGTTGAATTTAAAGTGGTTACAACCCAACACTCCATTGGTTTGGTCGATTGTTGAATTTAGAGTGGTTACAACCCACCACTCCATCGGTTTGGTTGATTGTTGAATTTAGAGTGGTTACAACCCACCACTCCATGGGTTGGTTTGTTGAATTTAGAGTGGTTACAACCCACCACTCCATGGGTTGGTTTGTTGAATTTAGAGTGGTTACAACCCACCACTCCATCAATTGGTTTGTTGAATTTAGAGTGGTTACAACCCACCTCCCTCGGTTTGGTTGATTGTTGAATTTAGAGTGGTTACAACCCACCACTTCATGGGTTGGTTTGTTGAATTTAGAGTGGTTACAACCCACCACTTCATGGGTTGGGTCGATTGTTTTAGAGTGGTTACAACCCACCACTCCATCGGTTGTTTCGTTGAATTTAGAGTGGTTACAACCCAACACTCCATGGGTTGGGTTGATTGTTGAAACTAGCACGTGACAACCAGTGGATAACATAATCTAGCATGTGACAACCAGTGGATAACATAATCTAACATGGGACAACCAGTGGATAACAATCTAGCATGGGACAACCAGTGGATAACATAATCTAACATGGGACAACCAGTGGATAACATAATCTAACATGGGACAACCAGTGGATAACAATCTAGCATGGGACAACCAGTGGATAACATAATCTAGCATGGGACAACCAGTGGATAACAATCTAGCATGGGACAACCAGTGGATAACATAATCTAGCATGGGACAACCAGTGGATAACAATCTAACATGGGACAACCAGTGGATAACATAATCTAGCATGTGACAACCAGTGGATAACATAATCTAGCATGGGACAACCAGTGGATAACATAATCTAGCATGGGACAACCAGTGGATAACATAATCTAGTGATCTAGCATGGGACAACCAGTGGATAACATAATCTAACATGGGGCAACCAGTGGATAACATAATCTAACATCGGACAACCAGAGGTTAACATAATCTAACATGGGACAACCAGTGGATAACATAATCTAACATGGGACAACCAGTGGATAACAATCTAACATGGGACAACCAGTGGATAACATAATCTAGCATGTGACAACATGATCTAACATGGGACAACCAGTGGATAACATAATCTAGCATGATACAACCAGTGGATAACATAACCTAACATGGGACAACCAGTGGATAACAATCTAACATGGGACAACCAGTGGATAACATAATCTAGCATGGGACAACCAGTGGATAACATAATCTAGCATGGGACAACCAGCGGATAACATAATCTAGCATGGGACAACCAGTGGATAACACAATCTAGCATGGGACAACCAGTGGATAACATAATCTATCATGGGACAACCAGTGGATAACATAATCTAGCATGTGACAACCAGTGGATAACAATCTAACATGGGACAACCAGTGGATAACATAATCTAACATGGGACAATCAGTGGATAACATAATCTAACATGGGACAACCAGTGGTTAACATAATCTAACATGGGACAACCAGTGGATAACAATCTAACATGGGACAACCAGTGGATAGCATAATCTAGTGATCTAGCATGGGACAACCAGTGGATAACATAATCTAACATGGGACAACCAGTGGATAACAATCTAACATGGGACAACCAGTGGATAACATAATTTAGAACGGGACAAACAATGGATAACATAATCTAGCATGGGACAGCCAGTAGATAACATAATCTAACATGGGACAACCAGTGGATAACATAATCTAACATGGGACAACCAGTGGATAACATAATCTAACATGGGACAACCAGTGGATAACAATCTAACATGGGACAACCAGTGGATAACATAATCTAACATGGGACAACCAGTGGATAACATAATCTAACATGGGACAACCAGTGGATAAAAATCTAGTGATTTAGCATGTGACAATCAGTGGATAACATAATCTAACATGGGACAACCAGTTGATAACATAATCTAACATGGGACAACCAGTGGATAACATAATGTAGTATGGGACAACCAGTGGATAACATAATCTAGTGATCTAGCATGGGACAACCAGTGGATAACATAATCTAACATGGGACAACCAGTGGATAACAATCTAACATGGGACAACCAATGGATAACATAATTTAGAACGGGACAAAAAAATGGATAACATAATCTAGCATGGGACAGCCAGTAGATAACATAATCTAACATGGGACAACCAGTGGATAACATAATCTAACATGGGACAACCAGTGGATAACATAATCTAACATGGGACAACCAGTGGATAACAATCTAACATGGGACAACCAGTGGATAACAATCTTAACATGGGACAACCAGTGGATAACATAATCTAACATGGGACAACCAGTGGATAAAAATCTAGTGATTTAGCATGTGACAATCAGTGGATAACATAATCTAACATGGGACAACCAGTTGATAACATAATCTAACATGGGACAACCAGTGGATAACAATCTAACATGGGACAACCAGTGGATAACATAATCTAACATGGGACAACCAGTGGATAACATAATCTAGCATGGGACAGCCAGTGGATAACAATCTAGTGATTTAGCATGGGACAATCAGTGGATAACATAATCTAACATGGGACAACCAGTGGATAACATAATCTAGCACGGGACAACCAGTGGATAACAATCTAGCATGGGACAACCAGTGGATAACAATCTAGCTCGGGACAACCAGTGGATCACAATCTAGCACGGGACAACCAGTGGATAAAAATCTAGTGATTTAGCATGTGACAATCAGTGGATAACAATCTAACATGGGACAACCAGTGGATAATATAACATGAGACTACTAGTGGATAACAATCTAGCACGGGACAACCAGTGGATAACAATCTAGCATGGGACAACCAGTGGATAACAATCTAGCATGTGACAATCAGTGGATAACAATCTAGCATGGGACAACCAGTGGATAATGTGATCTAGCATGGAACAACCAGTGGATAACATAATCTAACGGGACAACCAGTGGATACCATAATCTAACATGGGACAACCAGTGGATAACATAATCTAATGGGACAACCAGTGGATAACATAATCTAACGGGACAACCAGTGGATAACATAATCTAACGGGACAACCAGTGGATAACATAATCTAACGGGACAACCAGTGGATAACATAATCTAATGGGACAACCAGTGGATAACATAATCTAACGGGACAACCAGTGGATAACATAATCTAACGGGATAACCAGTGGATAGCAAAATCTAATAATCTAGCATGGGATAAACAGTGGATAACATAGTCTAGCATGGGATAAACAGTGGATAACATAGTCTAGCATGGGACAATCAGTGGATAACAATCTAGTGATATAGCGTGAGACAACCAATTAATTTGGTTTTACCCATTGCATTATGGGAGCATAGACAGGCAGGAAGATAGCGAGATAGATAGACAGACAGACAGATAGCGGGATAGATAGACAGATAGCCGAATAGATAGATAGACAGGCAGATAGCGGGATGGATAGATAGACAGACAGGCAGATAGTGGGATGGATAGGCAGATAGCAGAATAGATAAATAGACAGGCAGATAGTGGGATAGATAGACAGATAGGCAGGCAGTTAGTGAGATAGATAGACATAGGCAGATAGCGGGACAGATAGATAGAGAGGCAAATAGCGGGGTAGGTAGATAGACAGATAGGATAGAAAGACAGGCAGGCAGATAGCGGGATAAATAGGGAGATAGTGGGATACAGAGGCAGATGGGATAGACAGACAGATAGATAGCGGGATAGAGAGACAGGGAGATAGTGAGATATATAGATAGGTAGCTAGTGAGATAGATAGATACACATACAGGCAGATAGCGGGATAGATAGATAGATAGACAGAGAGGAAGATAGTGGAATAGATAAGATAGGCAGGCAGATAGCGGAATAGATAGACAGACAGGTAGGTAGATAAGTAGATAGATGGTAAATAGGTAATGTAGGTAGGTAAATAGATTACTTACCTGAATTTTAATGATTGACAGACAGATCAGTTGATATGTAGATAATGTAGGTAGATTACTGACCTGAATTTTGAGGAATGACAGGCAGACAAACAGTTTGGTAGGTAGGCAGATTACTGACCTGGATTTATACGAACGGGGTGCATCGTAATATATGAAGAGGACACGCCTTGACCATCTGGCTTTGACTTGGGGGGATCGACAACGACAGTATTCGGCGGGCAGTCGGTGCATTTATCTTTGCTGTTGTCTTTATTGTAATCTGTTGATATGTTCAGTTATGTGGTTGTAACTTGTTGATATGTTCAGTTATGTGGTTGTAACGTGTTGATATGTTCAGTTATGTGGTTGTAACTTGTTGATGTGTTCAGTTATGTGGTTGTAATATGTTGATATGTTCAGTTATGTGGTTGTAACTTGTTGATGTGTTCAGTTATGTGGTTGTAATATGTTGATATGTTCAGTTATGTGGTTGTAACTTGTTGATGTGTTCAGTTATGTGGTTGTAATATGTTGATATGTTCAGTTATGTGGTTGTAACTTGTTGATGTGTTCAGTTATGTGGTTGTAATATGTTGATATGTTCAGTTATGTGGTTGTAACCAGTTGATGTGTTCAGTTATATGGCTATAACCCGTTGATGTGGTCACTTATGTGATTGTAACCTATTGATGTGGTCAGTTATGTGGTAGTAACCTGTTAATGTGGTCAGTTATGACTGGTGTATGGAGAATTTGGGAAACCTCTGGGGTCAATAAAGCATCTGTCTTGTATTCTTATGAGTTGAATGACATTGACATTCTCCTCTGCCCCTTAATCTCCTTTTCCTCTTCCTTTTTGTCTTCTTTCTTTCTTTTTTTTCTTTCTTTCTTTCTTTCTTTCTTTCTTTCTCTCTTTCGTTCATTCGTTCATTCGTCTTTTTATCCCCCATTGGGGCATTGGCACGCCACCAATTCATTCTTCATCTTAAACTTTATGATCGTTTTAATTTTGTACCAACAGTTTTTCTACGAAATAGGGAAGCCAGCTTCACACCCAACCCTCCTTTATCGCCTCTTAGGACATCAACAACAGGTTACAGAGTGCTACTATTCCTCTTAAGGTCCCGTGACCACACAGCCGGAACCCGTGTAGTGGCATCCTACGATATGCACAGTAAGTCACAGTGTTGTTATTCTGTTATCAGTTGGGGTATCTTCATTGCACTCCGGACAGGTCCATAGGTGCTCAGATCCTCCCCCCAGCATATGCATCAGCGTCCGGTGGCTAATAGTGCCAGTTCTGTGTTGTTTGACGAGGCACCTCGTTTTCCCGATGTACCTCTCGCGTCTGGCTGTGCCGATTCTTACTCCCAAGTCTTTCATCCTGGACAGCGATGTGGATTCACTGAAGTCAAAATCCTCTGTTCTCGCCATATCTTTAAGGGCGTTAATAACATCGGCACGATCCATGGGCTTGCCATCCACAGGAGGTGCAGATCCAGCCAGTTTATCAGCTCGTTCATTTCCCTCGACTCCCGCATGTCCCGGGACGAAGATGAAGGTGACTTTACGGACAACGGACTTCCGCAGCAACTCAGTCCACTGTCTACGTACAGATCCAGCTTCGACCTTCTGAATCATGCTCATTGAATCACTTAGTACACACACGTTGGTATAATGCTGTGATTCCAGCCATATAAAAGCCTGTGTAACTGCCATCACCTCCATCGTCATGCTGCTCGTTGTCATAGAGTGGGTACCACTGGATTCTTGAACGGTTCGGCCCGCTGAACGGGCTGTAAATGCCCACGCACTTCTCTGCTGCTTTACAACAGATCCATCTGTATAGATGAGCACTTCGGGGCTATCTGAGTGTTCATAGATGAGCGCGTTGACCTCTGCATCGTCTGTCGAGTGTGATAATGCAGGAGAAGGTACACTTAAAAGCTGGAGGCACCGGCACCCATTCTTTGCCGGGGTTGATACTGGTAAGACTGCAGACCTGTCTGACGACATCTTCCGCCCGACCCATCCATGATTTGCCCCTCTTTAGCCTGTCACCCTTTTCTCTGAATATAGCGTCATACAGAGGGTGCTACTCATCTGCACTTATTTTTAAGTATGCACGAGCTCTCCAGATCTTGATCCTGTGTTCCATTGTCGGGAAGTCAAGGAGATATCTCATTGCTACACAGCTGGTGTCTCTCGTGCAGCCCAAAATGATGCGCATGGCTTCGTTTTGTACCTTTTCAAGTCTTCCAATCTGTGTAGGGCTGACAGTGGGGATGACCAGGGCATACTCGATGCGTGAAAGCACCAGTCCTTGGAACAGAAGTATTAGCAGTCTTTGCTCGATATTGGCAGTAGCCATGACTCTCATTGCTGACAAACCTTTTCGCGCTTTCGTTATGACATAATCGACATGATCTCTGAAGGACAGGCTACGATCAAACCTCACGCCAAGATATCTCATTGACTGGGTTCTACTCAAAATGCTCCCATCCATCCTCACTGCCGGCAGGTCTGTGTTCACAATATGGTTGTTTAGGGAGAACCATGTAACCGTTGCCTTTGCAGGGTTGACAAGGGCATCGGCATCAGCACACCATGAGGAAATTCGATCTAGTTCGCCCTGCATATCATTGGCAACCACCTGTCTATCTCGACCCTGTCGATACACGAGGATGTCGTCAACGAATGACAGAGTCCTACCCCTTCCGTCCAACTGTTGTTCAGTGATCGGCACCGTATACGCGTTGAATAGTACTGGTGACAGCGGGGAACCCTGCGGCAATCCTGGACATATCGTTATCGGCTCAGAAGACCAACTCCCGCATCTTAGCACCACCTTCCTTTGGAGCAGAACTGCAGCTATCCATCGTACAAGGTGAGGGTGCACTTTCAGTCTGAGGAGAGTTTGCATCAAGTGCTCGAAAGATACTCTATTGTATGCGTCCTCATGCGAAGTCTGTGCTTCCACTTAGTGTCCAGATAAGGGGGGGGGGGGGGGGGGGTGTTACGAGAGTAACTTCAGGTATGTAAAATATACTATATAGTAAGTGCACGTCGGCGTGGTAGACAGGATGCGATCACTCGCGCTTAAACTTCTGCTACGCTGATGGCGACGTAGGTGGTTCAACCCCTACACCGATGTCTTGCTTATACTACTTCGTTTGGTTTCACCCATTGTATTAAATGAGCTGCGGTTGAGAGGTAGACAGATAGATGGGTTGGTAAGTAGGCAATGTAGGTAGGTGTTGTTGGTAGGTGTGTAAGTAGGCAATGTAGGTAGGTGTTGTTGGTAGGTATGTAAGTAGGCAGAGTAGGTAGATAGGTAAGTAGGCAATATAGGTAGATAGGTAAGTGGGCAATGTAGGTAGGTGTTGTTGGTAGGTATGTAAGTAGGCGATGTAGGTAAGTAGGCAATGTAGGTAGGTATGTAAGTAGGCAATGTAGGTAGGTAGGTAAGTGGGCAATGTAGGCAGGTATGTAAGTAGGCAATGTCAATAGGTATGTAAGTAGGAAATGTAGGTAGGCGTTGTAGGTAGGTATGTAAGTAGGCGTTGTATGTAGGTATGTAAGTAGGCGTTGTATGTAGGTATGTAAGTAGGCAATGTAGAAAGGCGTTGTAGGTGGGTATGTAAACAGGTAATGTAGGTAGGTAAGTAGGCAATGTAGGTAGGTAGGTAAGTAGGCAATGTAGGTAGGCGTTGTAGGTAGGTAGGCAATGTAGGTAGGTAGGTAAGTAGGCAATGTAGGTAGGCGTTCTAAGTAGGTATGTAAGTAGGCAATGTAGGTAGGCGTTGTAGGTAGGTAGGTAAGTAGGCAATGTAGGTAGGTAGGTAAGTAGGCAATGTAGGTAGGTATGTAAGTAGGAAATGTAGGTAGGCGTTGTAGGTAGGTATGTAAGTAGGCGTTGTATGTAAGTAGGCAATGTAGGTAGGTATGTAAGTAGGCAATGTAGGTATGTAAGTGGGCAATGTAGGTAGGTATGTAAGTAGGCAATGTAGGTCGGTATGTATGTAGGCAATGTAGGTAGGCAATGTAAGTAGGTATGTATGTAAGTATGCAATGTAGGTAGGTATGTAAGTAAGCAGTTTAGGTAGGTAATGTAGTGGGTAATGTAGGTAGGTAGGTAGGTAAGTAAGTAAGTAGGTAATTTAGGTAGGTAGATAAGTTGATTACTGACCTGGATTTTGAGGATTGGCTGGCACCGTATCATATGAAGAAGACACGCCTTGATCATCTAGGCCAGACTCGGGGGGATCGCTAGCAATATTCGGCTGACAATCGGCGTCATCGTAGACTTTGGGACATCTATCTTTGCTCTTGTCTTTGTTGTAACCTGTTGATGTGGTCAGTTATATGATTGTAAACTGTTGGTGTGGTCTGTTATGTGGTAGTAACCTGTTGATGTGGTCAGTTACATGATTGTAAACTGTTGGTGTGGTCTGTTATGTGGTAGTAACCTGTTGATGTGGTCAGTTATGTGGTAGTAACCTGTTGGTGTGGTCAGTTATATGATTGTAAACTGTTGGTGTGGTCTGTTATCTGGTAGTAACCCCTTGGTGTGGTCAGTTATATGAGTGTAACCTGTTGGTGTGGTCTGTTATGTGGCTGTAACCTGTTGATGTGGTCAGTTATATGGTTGTAACCTGTTTATGTGGTCAGTTATATGGTTGTAACCTGTTGATGTGGTCAGTTATATGGTTGTAACCTGTTTATGTGGTCAGTTATATGGTTGTAACCTGTTGATGTGGTCTGTTATGTGGCTGTAACCTGTTGATGTGGTCAGTTATATGGCTGTAACCTGTTGATGTGGTCAGTTATATGGTTGTAACCTATTTATGTGGTCAGTTATATGGTTGTAACCTGTTGATGTGGTCAGTTATATGGTTGTAACCCATTGATGTGGTCAGTTAGTGTTCTTAGTGTATGGAGAATTGCAGGAAATCTCTGGGATGAATAAAGCATCTGTCTTGTATTCTTATGTGTTGAATGAAATTGACATTCTCCTCTGCCCCTTAATTTCCTTTTCCGCCTCTTCTTCTTCTTCTTCTTCTTCTTCTTCTTCTTCTTCTTCTTCTTCTTCTTCTTCTTCTTCTTCTTCTTCTTCTTCTTCTTCTTCTTCTTCTTCTTCTTCTACTGCTGCCGCTACCGCTGTAGCCTCTTCTTTTTCTGCTTCTTCCTCATCTTTGATTTTTCATTCCGAGTAGAAATACTGGCTGGCGGACGAAAGGAAAAATAAATAGATAAACACAAACAGATAGACAAGCATTCAGATGGACTGGCACGAAGGTGGATAGATAGACACAAAAACAGACAGACAATCGAACCTGTAGGGTGACTAATCCGAGTTTCGCATACGGCAACAACTTCGTCCAGGTACTCGTCTCCGGCGGGGTCCGGTATGTGGTTCTGGATGTAGCGCCCTTCGCTGGCGTTTCTCAGATACACCAGGTAGCTCTCACCAACTGTCAGATCTGTGGTTCCACAGTGGCCCGGGGGTGTTCCTAGGTGAATCAATATAGATATAGTTAGCAATATTCAAGTGGTTATATTCAAACCTGCTTTCTGTTACCGCCGAATGTCGGGCGGCGCTCACCAAACCCGACACCCCACATTGTGCCAACGGCTTCAAGTTGAGGAGTGCAATTGGGAGGGTACAAGCTTTACCCTAGTGCAAATAAATGCAACCTAAACACTAACTGTCATGGCTGGGCAGACCAGGCCCTAAGCCTTGGTTGGTAACTGGTCTAGTATCGAAGCTCCGACAGGTGGACAGATAGAGCATTGCTTTGCTGATCTGGCAGCTTCTGCAGCTTGTCTTGTGCCTGACGTATTGCTGTTATCTTTCTTCTGGGGTAAACTAGACAGGCCGAGAGAGGGATCGTGCTGCATGGGCAATACATGGTCTCTAAATTCAGCCCAGGCTTTGTGTTATGGAGAGATAACCCCATTTTAGAAACTATCGTCTGTCAAGACGGCCAGGTGCCGGTCAG
Organism: Cepaea hortensis; assembly: GCA_963921405.1. Classification (NCBI taxonomy): domain Eukaryota; kingdom Metazoa; phylum Mollusca; class Gastropoda; order Stylommatophora; family Helicidae; genus Cepaea; species Cepaea hortensis. Next base: position 100,329,245 of record OY992887.1, on the reverse strand, counting down.
TCATATTTAAACACAGAAATCACAAACAATATGTTGCACGATTTATTGCCTAGCATATTTCGCTGCATCTCGTTGGGTGCATACTGCAGAGTTATATAACATATGAAGTGAATAAATTAATTATACTTTGGATGAAATAATTAAATCATAAAGTCACATGCATTGTTGTCACGACACTAGAGGTCACCGATCCAATATGTTACTAGAACAACGAACGGCGTCCTCAGCCGCGGCATTTTGTTTGCTGAGAGAGCTTTGATTGAACGATCGGAATGATTGAAGACGAGAGCGAAGTCTACGGGAACTAACGGACAACGGAATACGACGAGGTCCAACACTTTGAACACCGATGTATCGCGATAAAGCAATTGCAAGAAACCTTTGAAGTGAGAAACGGAGATTCGCGATCACGCCGTATCACGGTCTTTTGTGATAACGGAGAAGAATATCTGTGGACGGAGGAAACGAGTAGATAATCATTGATGTCCCGAAATGACCGGACATCAAAAGAACAATTCGGTTGTTATTGAGAAACAGATGAAGAGGACACGGGGAAATTGGTGGAATAAGCCCATATAGTCGTACAGAGCCAGAGTATTAATAGGCTGGATATTCTAGTGGAATTTAGTGTGCTACTTGGCTTCCACGAGAGAAGTGGTGGTTTATTATTGAGTGATTATGAAAAGGGAGTTACGTTTCAAGTTTCAAGACGGATAATACTGACGAGCGTTGTGTATTTATTGTGCAACTAGCTGACCCGGCCCGGCTTCGCCCAGTTCCTGGTGGGGAGCATCTTATTTAATTCATATACGTAGTCATATAAGTTCCCGTTCCCGACTGTCTGTCTGTCTGTCTGTCTGTCTGTCTGTCTGTCTGTCTGTCTGACCAGGCCCGGCTTCGCCCAGCCCCTGGTGGAGAGCATCTCATTTAAATCATATAAGTAGTCATATAAGCTCCCGTTCCCGACTATCTGTCTATCTATCTATCTATCTATCTATCTATCTATCTATCTATCTATCTGTCTGTCTGTCTGTCTGTCTGTCTGACCCGGCCCGGCTTCGCCCAGACCCTGGTGGGGAGCATCTCATTTAATTCATATAAGTAGTCATATAAGCTCCCGTTCCCGTTCCCGACTATCTGTCTGTCTGTCTGTCTGTCTGTCCGTCTGTCCGTCCCTCCCTCTCTGTCTGTCTGTCTGTCTGTCTGTCTGTCTGTCTGTCTGTCTGTCTGCCTGTCTGTCTGTCTGTCTGTCTGTCTGCCTGCCTGTCTGTCTAATCATTTATTGGTTGCAGTTAGAACAATCTTAGATAAACGAAGACCAACTTACAAAAAGCATTAGAAAGAGCACTTGAAAGATCTTTACATCTTCCCCCAACAATTAACTTGGGTAAATGGAGCGGCGGCAGCAGCAGGAGCAGAAGAAGAAAAAGGAGGAGTAGGAGGAGGAAGAGGGAGGAGGAGGAGGGATTAGGAGGAGGAGGGAGGAAGAGGTAGGAGGAGGAGGGAGGAGGAGGAGGAGGGGAGGAGGAAGAGGGAGGAGGATGGAGAAGGAGGAGGAGGAAGAGGGAGGAGGAGGGAGGAGGAGGGAGAAAGAGGGAGGAGGAGAAGGGAGGAGGAGGAGGAAGGAGTAGGGGAGGAGGAGGCGGAGAGAGGAGGAGGGAGGGGAGCAATGAGGCGGAGGGAGAAGGAGGAGGGAGGAGGAAGAGAGAAAAGGAGGAAGGAGGAGGAAGAGGGAAAAGGAGGAGGAGGAGAGAGGAGGAAGAGGGAGGAGGAGGGGGAGAAGGGAGGAAGAGGGGGAGGAGGAGGAAGAAGAGAGGATGAGAAGGGAGGAGGAGTGATTAGGAGGAGGATGATAAGGAGGAGGGGAGGAGGAGGAAGGAGGAAGAGGATGGAGGAGGGAGAGGGGGGAGGGGAGGAGGAAGAGGGTAGAATGAGGAGGAGGAGGAGGATGGGAGGAGGATTATAACGCATATGCCTGTAGATAACTGTCTGTCTATCTGTCTGTCTGAGCCAGCCCGGCTTCACCCAGTCTCTGGTGGGGTGCATCTCATTTAATTCATATAAGTAGTCATATAAGCTCCCGTTCTCGATTATCTGTCTGTCTGTCTATCTATCTGACCCGGCGTGGCTTCGCCCAGCTCCTGGCGGGGAGCGTCTCATTAAATTTATACAACAACAACAAAAAAGTAACTTAAAAGAATGTCCTTCCACACACCATTCATTATTTTTAATGAAAACTGTTTTTAATCACCTACATGACTGTAGATAACCTCTTTAATCATAAAAAGATGAGTTACAATGTTATGCATTATGTGTATGAAAACTTTGAAAATGCCTTAAAGATTATATCATTATTTATTATAACTCATATGCCTGTAAATAACTATAGACAAAGAGTTTATAAATCTTTGAAAACGATGCAACAATATGACTATATAGTATATAGCAATGTTATTAAAAGTTATGCCCCTTGAAATAACTTTTCTAGAGTTAAGTCCCCTTGCTATATAGAAATTATAATGAAAAATGAAATATTAAATAATATTAAGTAAGTAGCCGATTTTACACTAAAAAATATGACAGTTGGCAGCGCGAGAATGAGAGGAAGACGTGTAGAAAATTTCATCTCAATCGGATGGACCGTTCGCGAACGCATAAAGGACATACATACATACATACAGACAGACAGTCTATTTTATATATATAGACTAGCAGACCCGGCCCGGCTTCGCCCAGTCCCTGGTGGGGAGCATCTCATTTAATTCATATAAGTAGTCATATAAGCTCCCGTTCCCGTTCCCGACTGTCTGTCTGTCTGTCTATCTATCTATCTATCTGTCTGTCTGACCCGGCCCGGCTTCGCCCAGTCCCTGATGGGGAGCATCTCATTTAATTCATATAAGTTCCCGTTCCCGACTATCTGTCTGTCTGTCTGTCTGTCTGTCTGTCTGTCCCTCCCTCTCTGTCTGTTTGTCTGTCTGCCTCTCTGTCTAATCATTTATTGGTTGCGGTTAGAACAACCTTAGATAAACGAAGACCAACTTACAAAAAGCATTAGAAAGAGCACTTGAAAGATCTTTACATCTTCCCCCAACAATTAACTTGGGTAAATGGAGCGGCGGCGGCAGCAGCAGCAGAGGAAGAAGAAAAAGGAGGAGTAGGAGGAGGGAGAAGGAAGAGATAGGCGGAGAGAGGAGGAGGGAGGAGGAGGAGTAGGGAGGAATAGGAGGGAGGAGGAGGGATTAGAAGGAGGAGGGGGGAAAGAGGAGAAGGAGGAGGAGGAAGAGAGAGGAGGAGGGAGGAGGAGGAGGGAGAGGGAGAAGGAGGAGGAGGAGGTAGAAGGAGGGAGGGGGAGAACGCAGGAGGAGAAGGAGGGGGAGGAGAAGGAGGGAGATGGAGGAGGAGGGAGAAGGAGGTGGAGGAGGAGGTGGAATGATGAGGAGGGAGGAGGAGGAAGAGGGAGGAGGAGGGATGTGGAGGAAGGAAGAGGAGGGAGGATAAAGGAGGAGGGAGGAGAAGAGAGACCCGGCCCGGCTTCACCCAGCCCCTGATGGGGAGCATCTCATTTAATTCATATAAGTTCCCGTTCCCGACTATCTGTCTGTCTGTCTGTCTGTCTGTCCCTCCCTCTCTGTCTGTTTGTCTGTCTGCCTGTCTGTCTAATCATTTATTGGTTGCGGTTAGAACAACCTTAGATAAACGAAGACCAACTTACAAAAAGCATTAGAAAGAGCACTTGAAAGATCTTTACATATTCCCCCAAAAATTAACTTGGGTAAATGGAGCGGCGGCAGCAGCAGCAGAGGAAGAAGAAAAAGGAGGAGTAGGAGGAGGGAGAAGGAAGAGGGAGGAGGAGGAGGGATTAGGAGGTGGAGGGGGGAAAGAGGAGAAGGAGGAGGGAGGAGGAGGAAGAGAGAGGAGGAGGGAGAAGGAGGAGGAGGAAGAAGAAGGAGGAGGGAGGAGGTAGAAGGAGGGAGGGGGAGAACGCAGGAGGAGGAGGGAGAGGAGAAGGAGGGAGAAGGAGGTGGAGGAGGAGGTGGAATGATGAGGAGGGAGGAGGAGGAAGAGGGAGGAGGAGGGATGTGGAGGAAGGAAGAGGTGGGAGGAGGTAGAGGGAGGAGGGAGGTAGGAGGAAGAGGGAGGAGGAGGGAGGAAGAGATAGGCAGAGAGAGGAGGAGGAGTAGGAGGGAGGAGGAGGGGGGAAAGAGAAGGAGGAGGATGGAGGAGGAGGAGGGAGGAGGAGGTATTAGGAGGAGGAAGAAGGAGGATGGAGGAGGAAGAGGGAGAAGGAGGGAGGAGGAGAACGCAGGAGGAGGAGGAGGGAGAGGGATGAGGAGGGATGAGGAGTGAGGAAGAGGTAGAAGGAGGAGGAAGGAGGGGGAGGAGGAGGAGGAGGAATGATGAGGAGGGAGGAAGAGGGAGGAGGAGGAGAGAGGAGGAGGACGAAGAGGGAGGAGGAGGAAGAGGGAGGAGGAGGATGGAGGAGGGAGAGAGGAGGAGGAGGGATGTGGAGGGAGGAGGTAGAGGGAGGAAAAGGGAGGAGGAGGATGGAGGAGGGAGAGGGAGGATGGGGAGGGGAAGAGGAAGAGGGTAGGAGGATGAGGAGAGAGAAGGAGGGAGGGGGAGAAGGGAGGAGGATAGAGGAAGGGGAGGAGGGGAGAGGAGGAGATGGAGGGAAAAGGAGGAAGGAGGGGGAGGAGGGAGAATGAGGAGGTGAGGAAGGAAAGGGAGGTGGAAGAGGAGGAGGAGGGAGAGGAAGGAGAATGAGGAGAGGAGGAAGGAAAGGGAGGTGGAAGAGGAGGAGGAAGAGGAGGTAGAGGGAGGAGAAGGAGTTAGAGGGAAGAGGAGAAGGGAGTAGGATGGAGGAGGAAGAGGGAGAAGGAGGAGGAGTGAGAAGGAGGAAGGAGTAGGAGGGAGGAAGATGGAGGAGGAGGGGAGAGGAAGAGGGAGGTGGAGGAGGTAGAGGGAGGAGGAGGGTGGAGGGAGGAGGTAGAGGGAGGAGGAGGAGGGAGTTCGCCATTCCGAATTCATACTCGTCTAGGTTCTTTGATTTCGGTCCTTCCATTAATTGTTCTTCCCTTCTACATGACTGTAGATAACTTCCTTACACATAAAAAGATGAATTGTTATTGATATTGCCGTGGCATGGAGGAATATCAGCAGCAGAGTTGATCCAGAAAACCAAAGACCAAGATCTATGGAGAGCCATGAATGCCTACGCCAGCCGGCACGGCACTTGATGATGATGATGATTGCCGTGTGACGATTCTGTGTAGTCACGTCATTTTCTTCGCTTTTCCTAACGTTGTGGTTCGGGGATTCTTTCATCATCATCATATATTTACGTACGAATTTAGGGAGGGGGAGGAGGAAGAAGAAACAAAACTATGACAGTTGGCAGCACTGGAATGAGAGGAAGACGTGTAGAAAATTTCATCTCAATCGGATGGGCCGTTCGCGAACGCATAAAGGACATACATACATACACACCCACACACATTGCCTTTTATATATAAGATAGTATTCCCGATTCAGCTGAGGATAATTATAAGGTAGTTGTGGTGTAGAGTATAAATCTAATATAGTGTATTTGAGTGTGAGACCGTAATATGGGCGTAGGCCGAATTTAGCTGAGAAGTAACGGAGTGGATTGTGTAAAATACCAGTGCACTCGATAGAATAAGTACTATGATAATATAGGATAAGTATGATACGAGATTCTAGTATGGATTGTTTTTGGGGTTTCTGAGCTCTTTTATGACATTTCATTCTTTACCTAGTCTTAAGTTATGTGTATACTCCTATGTCTTATGTCAGAAGTCATTTCTCTGAATATATAACTGATAACGGCCATAAGCCTACTCTCACTTCTAATGTGTTTGAGTTAGGTTGATAGCACCTGATATTGTCTTTTCGACAGGTTCCTATGAACAAAGCAATAGCAACACTCCTGAAAAGAAAGAATGGACTCTAATCTGGTAAAGTAATAAATATCGGCCAGATTGAAGTCGGATTTCAGACATACATGTCAGCCAGTTCTAGCATTAACGGATACCTATAAGCCATTCTGGCTAAGAGACTTACAGCAGAATTATTATTGGCACCTTTCCGTCTTGACAGACGATAGTTTGGTACATTGTGCTTTAAAAAGGCTTAATAACTACGATCCATGGCGGTGGCGAGTGTGGCTGGTAAGGCCAATTCTTGCTGCAAATGTTTGCCCACAGTAGGTGCATGTGAAAACATGATAATTTCCACCATTTTGCACCATCTTACGTCTCTCACGCTCTGTGTGTGCTTTATCTGCAATCATTTTCTCCTTTGTCTTTATTCCGTTTCTGATAGTTGCCCTCCATGCAACACGTTCAGCGGCGACGTGCTCCCAATGTGCATTATCAATGCCTGTATCAATCATGTCCCGCTTACACACATCTTTGTATCGTAGTAGAGGCCGACCCTGAGATCTCCTACCCGTCTGTAATTCACCAAAAAAGATGTCCTTTGGTATTCTACCATCATCCATCCTCCTAACGTGTCCTATCCATCTAAGTCTACGAAGACTGAGCATGGAATACACCGTCACACAACCTGATCTTTCCAATACTTCAGTATTTGTGATTTTGTCTTGCCACTTAATACCAAGCATTCTTCGCAGACACCGCATATGAAAGCTGTTTAAACGTTTCTCTTGGCGTGAGTAAGTTGTCCAGGTTTCACTGCCATAAAGAAGAGTACTAAGGACACAGGCTTGGTAGACGAGGACTTTTGTTTTGGCAGTAAGCTTCCTGTTCTGCCAGACTCTTTTTGCTAACATGTTCATTGTTGTTGCTGCCTTGCCAATCCTGATGTTGATTTCCTGATCGAGGGATAATTTGCTATTTACCTCTGATCCTAGATATGTAAAATGGTCTACTATCTCCAGTTCGGCGTCGTCAATAAAGATTGATGGTACACCATGTGCACCTTGTGACATAATCTGTGTCTTCTTTTTGTTAATTGTTAAACCAAATTCAGAACAAGCATTGGAGAATGCAGATAGTAGATGTTGTAATTCTTCCTCAGAGTGGGTCGTAATCGCCGCATCATCCGCAAAAAGCAACTCTCTGATTAGTACCCTGCTAATTTTGGTCTTGGCCTTCAATCTCTGAGCATTATAGAGGCCACCATCTGAGCGTGAGTGAATGTATATACCATCATCCTGATCACGAAAGGCATATTTCAGTAGAAGTGAAAAGTATATCCCAAAGAGGGTGGGGGCTAGCACACAGCCTTGCTTAACTCCACTCTTGATTTCAAACTCTTCTGAAGTTGAGCCATCAAACTTGATTATACCCTTCATGCCTGTGTGGAACGATTCCACAATGGACAGAAGAGTTGGTGGGCAGCGAATCTTCTTTAGTGCTTTGAACAGACCCTCACGACTGACCAAATCGAATGCCTTTGTGAGGTCGATGAAGGCAATAAACAGTGGCTGATTTTGTTCCCGGCATTTTTCTTGCATCTGTCGCAATGAGAATATCATATCAATGGTAGGCCGGTTCTGACGGAAGCCACACTGTGATTCGGGGTAGACTTGATCTCCCAGGACTTGAAGTCTGTGCAGGACAATTCTGACAAATACTTTCCCAACAATACACAGAAGTGAGATACCCCTATAGTTGTTACAGTCGCTCCTATCTCCCTTGTTCTTGTACAGCGTTATGATGTTTGAATCTTTGAAATCCTGTGGGACTTGTCCTTCTCGCCAGCATAGCTCTATTAGCTGGTCGATCTGTAGAGCGAGTGTGTCTTGCCCACTCCTGATCACCTCTATTGGAATCCCATCCTTACCTGGAGCCTTGCCAGATGCAAGCTCATTTATAGCACACTTAACTTCTGTTATTGTGGGAAGTGTGTCCAGGTGGTCAAGAGTTGGCAGGGCCTCTATGGCGTTGAGGGCATCATCCGCTAGCTTGGTCTCACTTGAGTAAAGGTCCAAATAGTGCTCGACCCATATATCCATCTGCTGTTTCTTATCAGTGATGATTTCTCCAGTCAAGGTTTTCAGCGGTGCACTTCTTTTGATCATTGGACCACAGGCTTTCTTTATCCCTTCATACATGCTTCTGATGTTTCCCTTATCACTTGCGATTTGAATGGACTCACATAACTTGATCCAATAGTCTTTCGCACACTGCCTGGCAGCCTTTTGTACATCCTTTCTTGCTTGCTTCAGCTCACTCAGAGTGTTACGCGTTGGTCTTTCCTTGTTTCTTAAGAGAGCTATCTTCTTTTTATCAATCAAGGGTTGCAGTATCTGGCTGTTTGCCGCAAACCAGTCCTGCCTCTTATGATCCACAGAGCCGTAAACCCCTACAGCTGTTTTATAAATAGTTTCCTTAAGTTTACTCCATTTGTCATTTACTATACAATTTTCTGATGTATCATTGAAAGCGTCTTCAAGTTGCTGTTGAAATTCAAAACACTTTCCAGGATCGTGAGTGTTAGTAATATTAATCCTGGGGCTAGACTTGTGTTTAGCTGCGTAGATTCTCTTTGGTCTCAGTCTAACCCTTGCAACAACCAAAGAATGATCTGTATCACAGTCAGCACTGTGGTAACTTCGAGTTAATGATGTATGGTTCAGATGTTGTCTCCGTGTGATAATGAAGTCCAGCTGATGCCAATGGCCGGATCTTGGATGTTTCCATGTGACCTTATGCATCTCTTTTGTTTTAAAAAAGGAGTTTGTAATACATAGGTCATTTCTAGTGCAATGCTCCAGCAGCCTTTGCCCATTTTCATTCATGCGACCGATGTTGTATTTTCCAAGGCACACTGGCCATGAACTTGAGTCCTTGCCCACACGAGCATTGAAATCACCGAGCATATAAATGTAGTCGGATTTTGGAACTGCCTTGATCGCAGAGTCTAGCTGCTCATAGAACATATCCTTCACATCATCAGAGGAAGCGAGTGTCGGTGCATATGCAGTGAGAATGGTGGCAAATCCACAGGAGGTTGCCAAGCGCAGTGATAATAATCTTTCATTACCTCCAGCTGGGATATCAATCATTCCCAGTAGCGAATTCTTCACTGCAAAGCCCACACCATGTTGCCTTTTTTCTGCCTGCCCTCTTCCCTTCCAAAAAAAGGTGTAATTGTTTTCCCTGAGTGACCCTTCCTCAGCGAGGCGAGTCTCCTGCAGGCCAGCAATATCAATGTTAAGACGATTTAGTTCAGCATCAATCACAGCCGTTTTTCTCACACCGTCAATATTTGTCAAGTCAGTGGAAAATCCTGGACACATGGTTCTCACGTTCCAGGTTGCAAGCCGTAGCTTGAGGTACAGCAGAATAAAGTACAACTAAACATAGATCGGAAGCTCAATATTGTGCACCTGAACTATCTTTAAATGAAGAGGCTGTAAGGCCAGAATTTATTATTGGATAAACAGAACAGTAACGAATAAGACGAACACCGTGAATCAGTGATATTCTATAGACAGTGTTTGTTGGAATTATGTATCCATATAGAGACGATAAGTCATTCGATGATATCGGAGGTATAAACATTACCTGGAATATCATGTGGTTCATGTGATTGGATAGTTCACAATGAAAGACTTTATCTACTAAAACACGCAGTGGTGAACTAACTGTGTAATTCTAACGTTGTCAAGGATATTGTGAAGACATCATCATCATCAGTCCGAGAGACACTATACTGGGTGAGAGTAAACAAGTTCTGTGCTGTGGTGACAATATATGCCGTTGTGTGATGAGTACAGTGAGATGAATCTTGGACTGTCAATCTTATCTCACCTACAATATAGAACACACCAACAACGTCTTTACATACACTCTATACACACCCATGACACTTTTTATTCAATAAATATGTTAGTATTTATTGGAGGACAATGTTGTGTGGGTATGTTATGAAGGAACAATAGAGAGAGATGGTGATGAGAAGGCATAACGGGGGAGTGTAGACAAAGGTCTGACAATAGTCCCAAAGTATAAGAAGGATTTTAAAGGTGTGCTTGTCGAATCCACTTTCCCCCAGGGACGACAAGCTACAATTGTTCCAATGTGGATCACATGTTATCCCTACGGTAATTTCAAATTCAGCATTAGAGTTTGGTGCAAAGTTTAACGTTAAAGGTTGTTACAAAGTTTAACATATTAGTTTGGTGCAAAGTTTAACGTTAAAGGTTGTTACAAAGTTTAACATATTAGTTTTGTGCAAAGTTTAACATTAGAGTCTGGTGCAACGTTTAACATTAGAGTTTGGTGCAAAGTTTAACATTAGAGTTTGTGCAAAGTTTAACATTAGGGTTTGGTACAAAGTTTAACATGAGAGTTTGGAGCAAAGTTTAACATAAGAGTTTGGAGCAATGTTTCACATGAGAGTTTCGAGCAATGTTTCACTTGAGAGTTTGGTGGAAATGTTAACATTAGAGTTTGGTGCACAGTTTAACATTAGAGTTTGGAGCACAGTTTAGAGTTTGGAGCAAAGTTTAAAATTAGTTCATAGTGTTATGAAAGCTCCTCTTGACTCATGTATTCTTATTGCAGTATCTCTGTCTGTTTCCCAACTTCCCCCTCCGCCATATGTGTGTCCATTGCTTCCCAAATAGGTGTATGATTCATAAAGTTGTGTTTATTATAAAAGAAAAAGGGCTTACAAGTCAATATGATAGATTTCATTGCGCCGAGTGTTATTCCATATGGCCCGGGGGCGTGGCACAAAGCATGTACTCCGTAGTTTCAGCGTCGACCCCCATGAGTCTTCGAGAAAATTCGACTCGTGAACCGGACGACGTAGCCCGGAATCGAACCCGCAAACTTCGGAGTTTACCCTTTGTCTGTGGTAAATCAACTACCGTTGTCTGTTAAATGCGCCATCGTTCCTTCAGTGGCACCGAATGTCTACGCAGCACTAACAAGGTCAATGTCAGGCACTTGCTGACGTGGCAACTGATAAGAGTCAAGGACGCGCAGGTGATAAGGTCGTACAACGGCTGGTTAGGGCGATGATAGCAACCTGCTCAGTTGGAGAATGCAGACACGTGGCTGACATAGCTGAACTGTAGATCTAATAGTCCTAACAAGGACATAAATATAGATCATTATCATCATGTGCCATGCCGATAAGCGTGGGCGGTCATGTTTCGCCATTCACACGATCACTAGAGTCATGAATCAGCTCTGTGTTCTTGTCTCGACCATACCACATGTTCAAGCCATCCAGGTATTTACTTCTCTGTCTTACCTTGTTCTCTCCCCCCCCCCCCTCAGTCTAGCCAGTTGTCACCACGTTCTCAAACTTCTCATAAGGTGACTACAAAATTGTGACTGTCTACGTCTAATTTCTCTAATCAGTTTACGATCTTCATTTGTTTCTTGTAGGACTTGCTCGCGGGTCTCTCTGGCTGAGGGGTTACAACACTTTCTCCGTAATCCCGTTTATCAGAGTCTCGTAGCGGGAGAGAGGTGGGAGCGGTTCGACCCCCGCTGATGACTTGCGGGATACTGAGCCGGCCGCTCAGAAAGCAATGGCAAACTACTGAGCGTAATCTTGCCAAGAAATCAGCAGACAGCTGAAAGATGCTGATGTTGACAGCGATGTCCTGTAAAGGATATGCAAAAAAAAAAAAAAAAAAAAAAAAAAAAAAAGGACTTGCTCATTGGGTTTTCTGACTGTCCATGATATTCTTTGCATTTTCTTCAGAAACCACATTTCCACAGCCATCAGATGTTTTTCAGCTTGACTGCGCATTGTCCACGCTTCACATCCATATAAAAGTATAGGTTCTATGTAGCACCTCAACACTCTTTTTCTCGTTGCACATCCATGTCGCAAACTTCTTATAATAGGCTGTTATTGCCCTACGAGGGTAAGTTAATAAGTAAGTCACAAATGGCTGTAGAAAAATAACTAAATATGATAACTTGAAACCTGTTTATTTTTATACATACATTGTCCCTTTAGTTCTCAACATATTTTCCACCAACATTGATGCACTTATCCTACCGTCTTATCAGTCCTCCCAAACTGGCTGCATAGAACTGCGTGCTCTGTTTTCTAAACCACGTTTTCACTTCGCATTCAACTTCGACGTCATTCGCGAAATGTCTCCCGCCAAGGTGGGTTTTCAGTGTTTATGCTGACATATATTTATCCCGTAACGCGGTGCATAGCTGGGTAGAAAAAATTACAAGGGCGAGTCAATAAGTAAGTCACGCAGTTCTGTGGGATGGCAGGTAAATGAAAATAAAGCACGCAGTTTTATATAGCAAGTTTGGGAGGACTGATAAAACGATGGGATAAGAGCATCAATGTTGGTGGAAATTATGTTGGGAAATAAAGGGACAATGAATGTATAACAATAAACTGGTTTCAAGTTGTTATCATATTTAGTTATTTTTCTACAGCCATTTATGACTTACTTATTAACTTACCCTCGTACTTCATTATCAATCTTTATGGCCGCTTATAGTTTCCAATATACGTTATTTCTTACAAGTGTAATGTCTTTCCCCATCAGTTTGAAGATCTGCAAGCATTCTCATAGATATAGATGTATAGACAAATATAGATAGCGGAGTTAGTATTGATGCCACCAAATAGTAATACTTACTGGCACATTGCCGTCTTGACAGGCGTCGGTGTGTTATACTGAACTTTGAAAAACAAAACAAATAAGGCCTAATAACCTCTCCATAGTGCAAAGCCTGGGCTGAATTGTTCCTATGCAGCATGACCCCTCTCTCGGCCTGCTTAGTTTACTTCAGCGAAATACACCAATACATCTGGAACAAGACAAGCTGCAGAAGTTTCCGGATCAGCAAAGCAATGCTCTAACTGTCCGCCTGTCTGAGCTTCGATCCTAGACCAGTTGCTGACCAAGGTTTAGGGCCTGGTCTGCCCTGTTATGACATTCAGTCTTTAGAATAAGGCTTGTACTCTCCCAATTGAGCTCCTCCGTCCGAAGCCGTAGCACGACGTTGGGTGTCGGGTTTGGTGAGCGCTGCCCAACATTCGGCGCTAACAGAAAACAGGTAGTACCGTCTGCTGTCGTACAGTAGCTCAGTCATATCTGACAAAGACCTGACTATGATCTGACTAAGACCTGACTGTGACCTGGTTATGCTCTGACTAAGACCTAAGACCTGACTATGACCTGACTAAGATCTGACTAACAAGGCCACCGAATACCGCCATTAATAAATGTGGAGAATTAATTGACGACCGCAGACTTGTCGGCAAATTGATTCCTGGTGACATACTGATTACTGCCCGGGCGGACCTGTTGTGGTTTAGTGGTTAGTGAGTTATTTAGGAGCTCGCCGATTGCAGTTCAGACCCATTGATCATCATGTGCCATGACCGTTACTCGAGGACGGTTATGTTTTGTCTGCTCTCACATGAAAACTAGTTTCGGATCAGGTCGATGGTCGTGGTACGAGTATACCACATGGCCAAGCCATTCGGATTGTTATTTATGTCTTCCCTTGCCATTTTCTCATCAAGTTTGCAGGTTGTCACGAATATTTCCAGTTTGCCAGGAAATCACAAGGAGCCAAACATGCTGGAGTTGACTGCGGCGTCCTGTAAAGGATATATAACTAATTAACATCAGGGAAGCTCATATTTTTCCCCCTGAAAATGTGCGTGTTTCCTTGATGGCACATGGAGCCCTCTTTTTGAAACCCACGCCAAAGTGCGTGAGTTTTGCACTCTTTGGTAATGAGCTCATTACTCTATGACCACGAGCAGCATGACGAAAAGGTGATGCCAGTAACAAGGCCTTTCAAATGGCTGGAATCACAGAATTATATCAATGCTTGTGTACTAAGTGATTCAATGAGCGTGATCTAAAAGTTCGAGGAGGGTTCTGTACGTAGACAGTGGATTGAATCGCTACCGAGGTTTGTTGTACGCAGAGAACGCAACTTCGCTCCGGGGCATGCGGGAGCTGAGGGAAATGAACGAGCTGCTAAACTTGCTGGCTCTGCATCCCCTGTAGATGGCCAGCCCTTGGATCGCGCCCATTTTATTAACTGACTAGCTGACCCGGCCCGGCTTCGCCCAGCTCCTGGCGGGAGCATCTCATTTAATTCATATTCGGCCCCTGCTCCCGTTCCCGTCCCCCCCCCCCCCAAAAAAAAAGACGACCCGCCCCGGCTTCGCCCAGCCCCTGGCGGGGAGCGTCTCATTTAATTCATATTCGGCACCTGCTCCCGTTCCCGTTCCCAAAAAAGACGACCCACCCCGGCTTCACCCAGCCCCTGGCGGGGAGCGTCTCATTTAATTCATATTCGGCCCCTGCTCCAGTTCCCGTTTACAAAAAGGACGACCCAGCCCGGCTTCGCCCAGTCCCTGGTGGGGAGCGTCTCATTTAATTCATATTAGTAGTCATATAAGCTCCCGTTCCCGGAAATATGGCGAACAGATTGGAAGAGAACAATCTTCATCCCAATAACTAAATAGGGCAGGGATCAATCTATCTATCTATCTATCTATCTATCTATCTATCTATCTATCTATCTATCTATCTATCTATCTATCTATCTATCTTATCTATCTATCTATCTATCTATCTATCTATCTATCTATCTATCTATCTATCTATCTATCTATCTATGTTCGGCGTACATATAGCAAGGGGACTTAACTTAAGATATACCATTGCTATTAAACGTTATGTCCCTTGATATAACGTTTCTTAAGTTAAGTCCCCTCGCTATATATAAATTATAATGTAAATTACAAAATTAAATTTTATTACGTAAATAGCTGTTTGTAAACTAACAAGCTATGACAGTTTGCTGCACTGGAATGATAAGAACACGTGTAGAAAATTTCATCTCAATCCGATGGACCATTCGCGAACGCATAAATCACAGATAGACAGACAGACAGACAGACAGACAGACATTGCATTTTATATATATAGATTAAGTATCGTGGCATGTTATTTTTTTCGTCTGAAACCACATCCGGCATCTGCCATGAGCTTATATATCACCGAAATATTGTCATTACATTATAATACAGCATGTCTGCTACCATATTAACAAATTTTATGTTATGACTATGACACACCCCTACTTTCCACTCTCCGACATTCATTTTTGTTTGTTCCAGCCTTTTTTTTTTTGTTTGGCACAGAATCAGTTAATGCCCTTAGAAAGATATGGAGAACGGAGGACTTTGACGCTAGTGAATCAACTTCATTGTCCCGAATGAACAATTTGGAAGTAAGAATTGGCTCTAGGGGCATATCGGTAGAATGAGGGGCCTCATCGACCAACACAGAACTGGCAATATTAGCTGCCGGACGCTGATGCATATACTGGGTGGAGTATCTGAGCACCGGAGTACAATGATGATACCCCAACAGATAACTAACGGACCTCATTGTTAATGGTCTTCTTCATTTCGCGCTGTCGTCGAGGTTGGAGCCATGTTTTTCTCTCTCTTGTTATCAGTAGACAGATATTGCTTCCGGTTCAACATCACTCACACACACATACACACACATGCACGCACCCATATATACACACCCACATACATCTGACTTGTGAGTAAACAAATTCTCAGGGGAATATGCAAAGAAAAATAAAATGGATCGCATAAAATGGGTGGGAGGACATCTGTAAAACAATAGACAGCCACAAGGCAAAGATGGCGGCGGATGTGTAGAATTGCAGAACCACCGTTGGAACTGGGTCATTTAATCAAGTACATACTAGAGCGAATTTGTGGTGGGTGGCAATGTTGAGAGGGTGTGATTGTGCAGTTCGGGTGGTTTAGAAAAATACACCATGTTGTACCATACCGAGGAGAGTTCTAGAAATTAACTGATTTATTGATAAAGAATTATAAATTGCCATATATGACCTCCCATTTAAATAGAAGGACAATATATCGCCATACCAGGGTCATCGTAACACTGCGACCTATTTGGCAGCAGACCGCGTTGCGCTGGGTTTTAACTTGTATGGGAGCCTGTCGTTCAGAAAGCAATGTAAACTTGCCAAGACATCAACAACAGCAGTAAAATGTCGGTGTTGAAAGCGATGTCCCGTAAAAAAAGGGTCATCGTGTTATTTGATTTGTTTCGTGGTATCTTCCACAATTTCAATGCTCAGTGAACGGAAGTTCACATTACAATACTTGCTCATTTGGTTGTGTACCACGTGTGGTCCACGCCTACTTTTTGTTTGGCTTTGTCAGTGATTATTATATAAAGGAATGCAGAATATCGTACGAAAGTTGTGCACATACGTTACTGATGGAATGCGCAGCATTTCAGGAAACACCCACGTCAGCCTTCTTCTTTCTCTTTCTTCCGGAATGTTTGTTTTGAACGTAATGGCGTTGTACTTGTTTACAGCACAGCTACAATTTTTGCACCTTTCAGCCGACATTTCCGGCTTCTTCGGGTATTTGTTGACCGGGTTAATATTCCCGGGTGTTTCGTTGTACGTCCTGCGTTCTCATTTTTGTGGTGTCATCTTCATCTCTCCATCTACAGGAAATGCCCCAGCTTGGCCCGTCAAGTACAGCTGAACGCATGCCGGTCGGTCCTCAAGGGAAGGAAGGGGCAGTCCATGGGCATTCCATGCCATCCAAGAGCACTTCCATAATTGCAGAGCCGACACATAGCGCTCTGGTACTGGGCTCACTATAGGAATCGTCACGCCCTGCACATAGCTGCTTAGTCTCACTTCCGTTTCATTCACTATGTACATTCACAGTGTATTTTTTTTTCCTATGTGAATGTGTCATGCACTGTTGATGAACGAAAGATGAGTGATTCGGAGGGCTATATGTAAGACGGGCCTACGTGCCCAATTTGTAACCCTTTTAAAATAAATTTCAATTCAATTCAATTCAGTTCCGTACATTGGGTTTTCCGTTCACCACATTGGGTTTTCCGTTCACAACAGGCACTCTTCCATAAAAATGCAGTCTGCTGAAGACGTCCGCATAAAAGCTTTCGCTACAAACTTTCCACGTAATGAATTCTCTGGTCAAGAAGACCGGAGAGACATTGTCATGTTTCAGACCCTTCGTAGCACGTTGTTTTCACCACAACCTGGTGGAAAGACTCTCAGTCCTTCATCAGATCCCACGCCTTATGCATTTACATGCTTTAACGTCCTCGACCCACCGTCGTGCTTGTCCATCTCAGCCTCTTCTAGAACCACCCCTTTCAGTGCTGTTCTGCTAAACCACTACAACCTTTACTGTAGCCAAAGTTCCCGCCATATGAGCTATTTACGAACAAGTTTCTACGTAAGGATCCGGAATCGCTAGTTTCAAGAATATGGGTAAGGTGGTCGGCGTAGAGTTGTCAGCATCACCCATCGAGTGCTGATTTGTTCTAAGATTAGTGATTCATTCTTTCACCATGCCGCATGTTATGGATTCCGTGTAGTTAATTTTAACTTAATGTTAACTAAAGAATGCAGTATGGATTGGATGTTTAGCCTACTCGTAAATGGGCTAACAGAAACAAGAAGAACTGTAACTTTGTGTAAGTCAAAGATCCGTGTTAATTATTACGAAGATAAGGTGGCGAATGATGGATCGGGAATGGACAAATTAGGATGAGTTTACAGCTTGGTCTATTTGTGTATTTATTCCGTCTGTGTGCTTATTCCATTTGCGTATTTATTCCGTCTGTGTGCTTATTACATCTGAGTACTTATTCCCTATGTGTACATATTCCATCTGTATACGTATTCTATGTGTGTACTTATTCCCTCTGTGTACTTATTTCCCCTGCGTACTTGCTCTATCTGTGTACTTATTCCCTATGTGTACTTATTTCCTCTGTGTACTTACTCCATCTACACACTTATTCTATCCGTGTACTATATTCCCTATGTATATGTATTCTATCTTTGTCCTTATTCCATCTGTGTATTTATTCCATCTGTGTACTTATTCCATCTGTGTACTTATTCCACCTGTGTTCTTATTCCACCTGTGTTCTTATTTCACATGTGCACTTATTCCACCTGTGTATTTATTCCCTATGTGTACTTATTCCACATGTTTACTTATCCCACCTGTATACTTATTCCACTTGTGTACTTATCCCCTCTGTGTATTTATACCACGTCTTTACTTATTCCACCTGTGTACTTATTCCCTATGTGTACTTATTCCACCGTGTACTTATCCCCTCTGTGTATTTATGCCACCTGTGTATTTATGCCACCTGTGTACTTATTCCACCTGTGTACTTATTCCTTCTGTGTACTTATTCCACCCGTGTACTTATTCCACCTGTGTACTTATCCCCTCTGTGTATTTATTCCACCTGTGTACTTTTCCCACCTGTGTACTTATCCCACCTGTATACTTATTCCATCTGTGTACTCATTCCATCTGTGTATTTATCCCCTCTGTGTACCTATTCCCAAAAATACCTATAACATACCTGCACACGAGACAGAGACGGAAACCAATGGCAAACAAGATACAAACACAAAAGCCATCAAAGACTGCCAGTAATTACATTGAGTATCTAGAACATGTGTTGGCAATTACTCCATCCTATGTTGCTCCAAATCCACGTCTGCCCACATGAAAAGCAAAACAAAACATATGCCCCTGGCAGCCATCTTTATCTGCCCAAGGAAACAGCACAGAGAATTTCGTGGTCATGCTGTCTGCTAAAACTCCATTAGTTTTTTTTTCTTTCTAGTTTTTCTAACAAGTGGATATTTGTGAGTTTCCGTTCTTTGTTCATTGTTTGTTAATAATGTACATTGTTGTCTTTTTATCTATTTCATTTTTGTTTATGTTTCCTTTCGCCAGTTGCGAATAATACAGTAAACAGTGTGATATCACGATGTAGAGGGAGATAATAATTACAAAGGGAGATAAGTGTAGCGCGACGATGAAAGCTTTGGGTTATTTTAAGTTAAGGCTTTCA
>OY992887.1:100300302-100307802 GCA_963921405.1 Cepaea hortensis | reverse complement strand
AGACTAGTACAACAGCTTAACCTTGTAGCAAATCATGGCTCTCATCACGGACAGACTTTCAAATGTTTGCTAATTCTCCTGCTCCTGCCTCTTGCAGTTTCAAGCTCAAGAAGTCTCTAATATCCTGTATCCAGCTTCGTGCAGGTCGACCCATGCCTATTTTGCCATTAAACATGCCTCGCATTATTCTTCTTTCCAAGCCACTGTGACATTACATTAACTACAAAGTATTTCAGTTTCCGAGAAATGCTGTTGTTTGCTGGGCAGATATCTTCGGTGTTTATGTCTTGCGGAATGTCAGTATTTTTCTTCGTTGGCATTGATCAACGGTATTTGAAGAATGTTTCTGTTATGTTTCAATTCAAACTCCCCCGAGATTCCTTAGTGATTGCGAAATGGGGCATGGTTCACATCTGCATGTTGCCACGGGAAATGTGTGTGTTCTGAAAATGTGTTATTTTATTTGTTTTGCTGGTATTGTGCCATATGATCTTAATGCAGTTTTTTTCTCTCTGCATTGCTAAAGCGAGTTTACGTCCGACCTCTTTTGAACATCATCCATTGATTTTAATTACGTGCCACGGTATTGAACGTTTGCCATATTTTAAATGTGTTAACTGTTGATTGTATTTGTTGGTTGACATGTAGACAACAATGAGCATGCACAGGTTATTAGCCCAGAAGGGAGTTAACTTGTGGTAGTGGACGTGCAGAGGAAACAGCTGAACCAACATCAGAAGATGTTGGTCTTAGTGGCACAAAGAAGAAAGTTCAACTGCGGGTATAAGAAAGTATTGGTTTTAAGACATCGGTAAGAAAGTTCACCCGTGTAAGTCAGACGATGTTGTCTTAGGGGTCCAGAGACGAAAGTCCACTCGTTGACAGAAGAAAGTGTTGGAATAACTGGTCCAGAGTCGAGAGCTCAGTCTTGAAATTAACGAGTTGTTGGTATAATTGGTCCAGAGACGAACGTCCATCAATGGATCTAAGAAGGTGTTGGTATAATTGGTCCGGAGACGAGAGCTAAGTCTTGAAATTCAGGAGTTATTATTTTAATTGGTCCAGACACGAAAGTCCTCCAGTGGATGTAAGAAGAGGAGAGTCTCCATGACGAAGTGGTCAAGCCGTTTGACTCGGGCTCCGAAGGTTGTGGGTTTGATTCCGGGCCGCGTCCTTCGGTTCACGAGTGAAATTTTTCGGAGACTCCCGTGGGTCGTCGCTAGAGCTACGGAGTTCGCGTTTGGTGCGACGCTTTCTACGCTGCGGAAAGAGACCGAGCCATATGGGATAACACCCGGTGCAATGAAGTCGACCTTGCCGACTTTTAAGCGACCTTTTTAGTTGTTGGTCTAATTGGTCCAGGCACGAAAGCTCACCAGTGGATGTAAGAAGGTATTGGTCTATTGGTCCTGCAATGAGAGCTCAGTCTTAAAATTCAGAAGCTGTTGGTCTAATTGGTCCAGAAACGAGAGCTTAACCTTGAAATTCAGGGCTGTTGGTCTAATTGACCAGAGAAAAAGCTCAACCGTGAAGGTACAAAGATGTTGATCCTATTAGTCCAGGTAAGAAGGCTCAACCATAGAAGACAGTAGACGTTAATGCAAGTGGCACGGGACTCCAAAACGTACATCCATCCATACACCACATACACCACATACATACATACATCCATACACCACAACCAATGTTATTTATTCTAGTACATCTCTATGTCGTGTTCTACAACAGGACATCGGCAGCCTACAGCTTCTCCCTCCCAGAGTCAAGCTGGCATTTCTCCCCCAGCTCAGACGACTGACTTTGGATTTTATTTTCCCCTCGCTCGCTTTGAACTCAAGCGTAGTCCATACACTACTTCTAGTGCACTGAACTGATTTTTGCGTGTGAATTAGCTTTCCCTATTACCAGTGTCCCTCACCTTCAGGCAAACCCATTACGACTTGAGAGAAATTTGTAATTTACGTCGCCAAGTCAAGGACGAGAAGTCAATATTTTAGTCCAGCTGACAGGTGTAGGGGTTGATCCCGCTACCACGGCAATAGCACGCCGATACCTTCCCTATTTTCAGCTACAAAGTCATGAACAAAATAAACCGGTACAATGATCAAATGCAAGAACGGCAAACAATAAACGCCATTGTATACGACATTTAGCTTGGCAAGGATTGAGTAACTGGATCCTTCCGCGGGGAATACGAACGCGCCGCGTATAAATACAGAATGTGTAAAGGTCAAGTGTCACATGTGATTCTGGGAAAATGGTGGTCGGGGTAAGAAACGGACGATTCCGTTTAAGAAAGAATTAGTTTGGGGGGGGGGGAGTGTGTTAGGAATGTGAGGTGGTGGTGAGAGGGGGAGGGGGGGAGAGACAGATTTTTTTTTTCAGACGGACGAAAAGGCAGACACACAAGACGGAAATACTGTCAGACAGACAGACAGACAGAAGCAGCAGCGGCGGCAGCAGCAGAAGAAGAAGAAGTAGAAGAAGGAGGAGGAGGAAAGGGGGAGGAAGAGTATGAGGAGAAGGAGTAGAGGGAGTAAGACAAGATAGAGGAGGAGGAGAAGAAGAAGAAAAAGATGAAGAAGCAGGATGAGGGGACGAAGAAAGAAGAGAAGTCGAACGAGGAGGAGGTGGAAGAAAATGACATAGATGAAGAATAAGATGTAGAAGAACAACAACAACAACAATATCAACACGATGGAGGAGGAGGTGGAAGAGGAGTAGGTAGTAGAAAAAGGTAGAAGAGAAAGGCGGAGCAGGGGGTGGTGGAGGAGGACGAAGAAGAAGAAGAAGAAGAAGAAGAAGAAGAAGAAGAAGAAGAAGAAGAAGAAGAAGAAGGAGGAGGAGGAGGAGGAGGAATACGAGGGGAAGAAGAAGGAGGGAGAAGAATGAGAGGAGAAGAAGAATCACGCCCGAGTCAACAAGAAACAACGCCTCACCTACTGTACCCTAACCAGAATATAACACTTGACATATCTAACCACCCGCCCGCCCTGTGCGCAACAGATAAAAATAAACCAGAAAATGGGCGCGGGTGTGGAGGCTTGCAATAAACACAAACCACATCAGCCCATATGAGCAATGCGATACCCAGGTTGAGATTTGTGCCAACCGAGAAGGGCGGGGACAGAGTCCTGATTTCCCAGCAAACAGACGATAAACCCAACTGTTACTTCGGCATTAGCCATTGTTAAGTGTCGTGTTGCGTGGACAATGAGCTAATGTCTATTAGCTGTTCCCGGGATTTTCTTGGCGCCGTTATTATTTGCGATTTCTTCAAGAAGGTGTTGTCTTTTTTAAGTTGTTTTATCATTTCAAGAAAACGGGGTTAGAGTTTTAGGTCAACGACCTCTCTATTCCTGTCCGCGGTGCCATGAATCATTTCCTTGTTCAGTTTAATTTATTTGTTTGTTTTGGGTTGGCCCGCTTTT
The DNA here is from genome assembly GCA_963921405.1 of Cepaea hortensis. Taxonomy (NCBI): domain Eukaryota; kingdom Metazoa; phylum Mollusca; class Gastropoda; order Stylommatophora; family Helicidae; genus Cepaea; species Cepaea hortensis. Next base: position 100,304,371 of record OY992887.1, on the reverse strand, counting down.
AACTCAAGCTACACCTGCAACCACTTCTTGCGTGTGGATTAGCTTTCCCTATTACCAGTGTCCCTCGCCATCAGGCCAACCCACTCCGACTTCTGAGTTATTTGTAATTTACATCCCCAAATCAAGGAAGAGAAGTCAACATTTTAGTCCACCAGACCTGTGTAGAGGTCTACATCAGCACACCGGAAGTTTAAAAGCAAGCGCACTTATCCTTTCGGCCACAATGACTTCTTGTTTTAATTGTGTGTGCTTTCTTTCTCTATCGCTCTGATAAATCAAGCCAGCAAAACCCTCTTACAGTGCATCAATAAGAGGAAAGATTTTTTTTATTTTTTTTATTTCTGCATATCCTATTTACTGGACATCGCTGCCAACACCAGCATTTTACTGATGTTGATGTCTTGGCAAGTTTACGTTCAGTAGTTTGCCATTGCTTTCTGAACGACCGGCTGCCATGCCATCATCATCATCTTCCACTTCTGCCGTCAAGCGTCATGGGTAGGAATAATTTGCGCTCCAGCGCCCGGTGGGCGGCAATTGATAGTGTCATTCCGTGTGGTTGTACAATGTCTTTGATGTCGTCAATCCATTTTCTTCTCTGGCGTCCTCTTGGTCTCGTCGCAGAGGATCTTTGATGTAAGGCCAGTAATGGTAGTTGCTGGTGCTGCATTCTAACGACATGGCCAAACCACTTGATCTTCTGTCTTTCAATAAATGCGGCACAAGGTGTTGATCCCACTGTCTGTCTGATAACAGCATTTCTTAATCGGTCTCGGATTGTTAAGTTGGCAGCTCTCCTCAGGCATCTCATCTCGCAGGTGTTGATACCAACACGTTAAAATCCCAGCGCGACACGGTCTGCTGCCAAATCGGTCGCCGCTTGGTATCGAACGCGTGGTAAGCGGCTCACGAATCGCATTCGCAAGCCTTTAGCCACAGAAAACGGGAAGAGGAAAGATTCAAATTATAACTTCCTAAGAGGGTAGATAGGATCTACGATGACAGTTGAGTCAAGGAACAGACAAAACAACCTCCTTCTTTCAAATGTGTCTATTTCTGCAGTGTTGTCTCTTGTCTGAGCGTCACTGTCTTTTTTAGTTCACTGAGTGGTTCACAGAGTTGATCCTTACTGCTGTTTCTCTTGGCCAGAAGGTTGGCCTTGATACGTTGTATTTTGGGCAGTCTTGGAGTATGTGCTGTCTGCGGCGCCAATCTACATGTGCACATGACTGATTCATCAATACAAAACAACATGCCTCACGAGAAGTGGGTGTGGGTGTCCATGTGTAGCCGGAGATTGGGCAAATCCAAAGAATGTACACTTGTGCTTCTGGGACGATAAGAAGCTTCACCGTCAGATTTTCTTGAAAGCGAGGGAGCGTTTGCACAAAGTGCTATGACAAAAATTATGTTTCAACAAGTTAGTTGCATATCCTTTACAGGACGTCGCACTCAACCCCAGCATTTGTTGGCTGATTGTGATCACTTGTCAAGTTTACGTTCAGTGCCATTACTTTCTGAACGACCGGTACCCATACAATTTTATTAAAACCCAACGCAAAGCGGTCTGCTGTCAAATCTACCGCAGCTGTGTTTCGAACGAGTTATGCGGGATTACGAACAGCGTCCGTAACTCCTCCGCCACGGAGCAGGCGTTTCAACCATTAGTATACAATAATCAGGGAACAATAAAATACAATAATCAGGGAACAATAAAATACAATAATCAGGGAACAATAAAATACAATAATCAGGGAACAATAAAATACAATAATCAGGGAACAATATAAAATAACACCCAAGTAATGCAGCTTCGCAGAACACAGTTACGGCAAACATGGGACGTTGCGGTGACTAGCCTTCATCAGCAAACAAATACACAGGGGTTTCGATCCCAGCACCGGTCAGCTAGACTTAAATGTTGACTTCTCGTCCTTGATATAGGGACGTAAATTGATGATGACGTTCGTCCATCACGAATGATGAGGACCATTCATTCGTTGCATCTTTTAATTTGATGAAGAACGAATGACTTGCGCTTTAGTTTGGATTATAGTGAGGAAGTGGTTGCGCAACTCCTTCGACCTCACTCTCTCGTCCGCGTCCATCTGGTTCCAGTGGCGAGCAGGGACGTAAATTACAAGTACCTCAGCAGTCAGAGTGGGTTCGCCTGATCGCGAGAGACACGGGTAATAGGGAAAGCTAACCCACATGCAAAAATCAGTCCAGTGCACTCACTAATTGTAGCAACTACAGGTAGTTGTAATAACATGTGTGTGGACAACGTATCAGTTCAAAGCCAGTGCACACACACACACACACACACACACACACACACACACACACAAACACACACAGAGAGAGAGAGAGAGAGAGAGAGAGAGAGAGAGAGAGAGAGAGAGAGAGAGAGAAATGACGCTTTGTCTTCACAATGTGAGAAACGCAGAACCAAATAACTATTTCATTAACAAAAAGTCGCTTAAAAGTCGACAGGGTCGACTTCATTGCACCGGGTTTTATTCCATATGGCTCGGTCTCTTTCCGCAGCACGGAAAGCGTCGCACAAATCACGAACTCCGTAGCTTTTAGCGACGATCCACAGGAGTCTCCGAAACATTTAACTCGTAAACCGAAGGACGCGGCCCGGAATCGAACCCACAACCTTCGGAGCACGAGTCAAACGGCTTGACCACTTCGCAATAACAACTGTAGTACTTGACAGCGGAATTAAACTTTATTCCATTGCTTCTGAGCCCAAAAGCAACAGATAAATTCATAGAATATCGTAGACCGAGAAGAAGAAAAATACTGACATTTGACAAGATTATCTTCTTCTTCTTCTTCTTCTTCTTCTTCTTCTTCTTCTTCTTCTTCTTCTTCTTCTTCTTCTTCTTCTTCTTCTTCTTCTTCTTCTTTGTCGTCTGTGTTCACCCGGAGAGTTTTTTCGGACGTGATTGCTTTGTGCCTGTTTGCAACAGAGCTTCGATACAGTGCCTCTAGGCCGACACATCCGACTTCTGCGAGCATTTGTTCCCGGGTGTTTCGAAAGCCATTCTACTCTCACTTGGACGTAATTGCGCTGTGCCTGTTTACAGCAAAGTTGCGTACATCCGTTTTCGGCCGACACATCCTACTTCTCTGGGCATTTGCTGACCGGGTTAACCTTCCCGGGTTGACAAGATCTGAACATTGACAATAATTGGCTCACGAACAGTAGCAATTCTTGGAACCTGAAATACTTTGGTTATATTAAACGTCATTGTGATTTGGAGGAACTGAAATACTTTCGTCATACTAATCGCCATTGTGTTTTGAAGAGAACAGTGAAGAAAGGCATGGTGCTAGTAGAAGAGGCATGGTTCAACCAGCACGAATAAGGACACAGGACATTGCACCCTGAGGGTGTATGACGCGACAGAAAAGGCTATGAATAGAGAGGGTTTTTTCGGAGCTCCGTGATGAGATAGCCGTTCTGCAAAGAATTTGTTACTTGAGAGATATTTATTGCGTTACGCGTACGACCGCCCCAGGAATAAAGTTTATGATAAACACTCAGTGGGCGCGCTCACCATGTAATAAAAGACGAATAGTTAACGGGAAACTCCAAAGTTATGCATTGAGGACGTGCAGACCACAAGGCCCCCTCCATTTTCTATAAACAGCTATAAAACTGGAGTGTTTATTATAGTTGGAAGAATATAAACAATTGTATCAAAGGATTCGGTAATAGAAGGATAACAGAAATATAAAGTTCCTAGGGATTGGGCCTTTGTGGAGACAAGAGATAAAAGAAGACAATTAAACTCGGCAGAGAAGAAAGAGAAAGAAATATGAACACGAAATGTAAACATAAGGAAAGAAAATATGTGAGCGAGTTGGGGTTCGTGGAGTGACGTAATCAGGCGAATTCAAGGCGTGTCTTAGAAATGACTAAGAAGCATAACAAAATGAAAGGTTATATGAACGCATATCATTGATAAATTGTACTTTGCACACACATAAAGGCGCGCTTACACATATACAAAACACATACAGTCGCACGCACACACACACACACACACACAGATAT
>OY992887.1:100162802-100295302 GCA_963921405.1 Cepaea hortensis | reverse complement strand
AGTTAGTCGCGATTCCAACTTCACAGTAATGGGTCGTCCCCATAATACCCCGTTCCCGTGCCAGTCAATATCACACAAGATGCTCCTCACTACCCCAGGTGAAAAGTGGAACAAACAGGAGTCTCGACAAGCCAACAGCCCGCACAGACACAGATATAATAAAGGCCCCTTTTACAAGTCTTGGGCGCCTTGGGTATACCATGTTACACTCATATTTGTATAGACCCATATTTGTATACACCCATATTTGTATAGACCCATATTTGTATAGACCCATATTTGTATAGACCCATTCTGTGGGTGATGTGGTAAATACCACGCTTGCCGCCTTTACTTCCCAAACATTTCTTGGTACCCATCTTAGACTGGGTCAACCTGGAAGCTCTGGTATCGTAATTTGAGATGGGAGATATGTATCCCCAAGTCGTTGTTGCCGACTATTAATTGAAAACCAGAAATGGCTCGTAAGACCCCCTAGTACTGGATCAAACACATCTGGTAGGATTCCACTAAGGTATCAGGTAAGGTTTTCTAGTAGAAGGCCAAGAGAGCACAGGAAAGGCACTGCCTTCAAAGAGGAGAATGCTTACCCTTGTAAGCTGAAGACGAGTAGTATCCACGCCACACAAATCTCCTGATCTGTTGTTAAGTGATGTAGTACTATCACACTGCCACTTAACACAGTTATAAACACATAACTATGCAAAATAATTCACTGACTCTCTATTGTCAAAATTAAAAGATTATATTTGATGATAGAGATTATATGAACAATGGGCATTCCAACATAAACATAATAATTAACACTACTGATTCTTAGACCTCGAATGTAAATACTATCAATTGTCTAAAATAATCCACCGCCTGGTCTTTCCTGGGCTTAACCGAATAGGTGATATCAAAGTATGTATTTAGTTCCTGTTATAGGGAATATCCTATTCCTTGGATAGCTATTGTTGGCAATTGGAGAGTTCGTGTTAGTTGGTTTATACTCAGCTTCTGTCAACGAGGCTTGGGTGATCCAGTTGAGTTCTGAGTCTTCAATGGCAATGAATAGTCATCACTCTTCACTGCAGTAGGAAGGTGGGGTCTCTCCCACATCCACTGGCGACTTCAACATTCATGATAAGGATTTACCCAGTTTTTTTTAGGTTGCATATCCCTTGCAGGACGTTGCAGTCAACACCAGCATTTTTCTGCTGCTGTTGATATACTAGGCAAGTTGTCCGTTCAGTAGTTTGCCATTGCTTTCTGAACGACCGGCTCACATACCCACGTAAGATACCAGCGCGGTGCGATCCGCTGCCGAATCTCGCGCAGCTGTTTTCCCCACGTCGATATTCGGGATTACAAACAACGTCATTAACGCTTTGAACAGGCAGACCAGCTTTAAACGGTACCCCGTTTAGGGACACCTTAAAACCACCACCTAATGGAGACCAAGACACAAACAATAAACATGTATCCGCTCTCATAAGAAAGTTGGGGGACTTTTACTGTACATGTCTAGGTTAACCAGACCCTTTTATGCTGTGTGCTGTTGTTCCAATGATTTAATGGGATGCATATCCACACATAGACATAAGATACATGTAGCCAATATCTCGTGTCTGATAAGCCATGTCCCATCCTATTCACTCATCTAGTGTCCCAACCATCCACACAGCAGGTGACCACATCACCTAGTTTACTGGGTGGCTCTAGATAATGACACTCTCACCAAGCTCTGGTGATATTCCCCTTCGAGTGTATATTATTATATCAATCAAAACATGCTCATATATAAGTATTAGAATAATATACGATTACACACATGGTGATATATAAAAGGAGATTATAAATAATGGTGAAGAAAATGTCATGGTAGATCTTCTCGTTAATTCTAGAATAAGCAAAAAAGACACTGAATCTTATATGACGTCTTAATGAGAATTGCATCTCATTGAATGTAGGCTAAGCAAAGGGAGATAGTCAATATATCTTCAGAGTATTTCACTTTAGTGAGACAAAATCACCAACCTCTACTCTAACATATAGAGAGAAGTACTGAAGGTTCGAATTCTCTTCAAGATAGTTCTAACTATACTGGTATCAACCATAGGTGTCCCTTACCGCAATTTTTCAGGATTGCCGTCATATGGTATATCCACAAAAACCCCGAATTACACCACAAACCCTTCGTGAATCAGAACTACATGTTGATTGCCATATGATGCAATTATGCCTGTAGCTTATAACGAGTTGAAATTATTCCCCCCTGCCGAGTGTTAATTACCTAATAACACCGTATGAATACTCCACCTAACATCCTTGGGGCAGAACAAACATGTTCTCGGACATTATTCTGCACGGAGATGTTTAGTCTGCCTTCCCCTAATTCACCACGTAGGTGTAAATTCTTCTGGTGACCTGCCTGACTTACAATTACAGTCCTGCAGGTCCACATTCAGCTTAGGCGTCTCCTGTTTATAATATTGGTGTAGTCTGTTTAATGTCTCCATTATGGTAAAACAAACATTGCGTGGTGCACTGGACTAAAATAGCATGTCGCCTGGGAATGGACTATTCTCAAGTTGTAGTTGGGTGGTATATTGCAAATGTCTCAGAAGCCCACATCAAATTTCAGAAATTGGAATCTGCACCGATGAAGATCGACCCCATGACCAGGAGTCGGCAGTGGGGTGTCTAGCCACTCCACCACCGCGACTCCCACAGTTGTAATGAGCTCAGAAATACTCACACTGTTCATCAATAAACACACATGTATTGCTTTGTCTTATAGAAGTAACGTTAAAGTTAGTTGTATATCCGTTATAGGACATCGGAGTTAACCTCAGGATGTTTTGGCTGTTTATTATTTCTTGGCAAGTTAACGTTCAGTAGTTTGCCATTGCTTTCTGAACAACCGGCACTCATGTTCATTCATCATGTGCCACACCGATATACGTGGGCGGTCATGTTTCGCCAACTCACTCGATCACCAGAGTCGTGGATCAGCACAGTGTTCTTGTCTCGACCATACCATTGTATGAAAACCAACGCATGGGAGTAGAAGAAAGACACTGAAATTAGACATACTAGATATATTACAGGAAGCCGGACACATTTGGTTATGAGCAAACGTTACAAGTATTTTACGAACAATTAGAGGAAAGCATGACTGAATGGATAAGAGCGCTCGTTTTTAAACTTCCAGTGCGTTGATGTCGAATTAGTTCAACCCCTGCACCGGTCAGTTACACTAATATGTTGACTTAACTTCCTTGACTTGAGGACGTAAATTAAAAGTACCTCAGAAGTCGGAGAGGGTTCGCTTGATGGCGAGGGACGTTGGTAATCGGGAAAGCTAATCCATACCCAAAGATCAGTCCACCGTTGATTACGCCTGAGGTCAAAGCGAGTGAACGAAAAACACAATTTTAAAACTAAGAAATACTAGATAGTTTACAGATAAGTCCAGATCGGAAATAACAGTCCAGATTCAGGTAATTAAGAAAACAGTCTGCAGCAGTTGTGTATCTGTGATTTCGATAATTGGAAAATTGGCACGTTTACCTGCAAAATGCCTGCAATGTATATAAAACGCCACAAGCAAACGGGATTACGCAATTTACCAGGTTAAAAAAAAAGGAGATATTAGGTAAAGTCTTAACAAGGTGGATCTCATTAAGTTTCTTGTTGTTGAGAAATTAAACAAAAGAAATAACGTTTTCTAAACCCCTAGCCGGCCGTGTGACGACGGGATTGCGAATGCAATTCGTAATCATGCATATTGCGTTCTAACCACAGCTGCGGTCGATTTGGAAGCAGACCGCCTTGGGTTGGTTTCCATACAATGGTATGAGTGCCGATGGTTCAGAAAGCGTAACCTTGTCAAGAGATCACAAACAGCCAAAGATGTTGGGGTTGACTGCTACGCCATGTAAATAATATGCAACTAAATTGTTATACCCCGTGGAGAGAGGCATTGGAAAACATAGTGACAACAGGAAGGATCAGTGGGAAGAGAGATAGAGGCAGACGGAGAGAAACTATGCTTGATGGACTGAGGCGGTAGCATGGACGGGTATCATCAGCTGAGTTGATCCAGAACACCATTCCATTGGCACCTTGCCGTCTTTAAAAAGGCATAATAACTTTTACCTATAACGGTAGCGAATGTGACTGATAGGGCCAATTCGCGCTGTAAATGTTCATTCACCGTGGGTGCATGTGAACACGTGGTCATTTCCACCATCATGCACCATCTTACGTCAGAACACCAAGGAAAGAGATATGTGGAGAGACACGAACGCCTAGGCCCTCTTTGTGGGCACATGATGATGATGATGATGATGATGATGATGATGATGATGATGATGATGATGATGATGATGATGATGATGATGATGATGATGATGATATACCCTCGTTTGACCTGGCAATGTAAAGTAACGTAAATGAATCTTTATTGGGCAAATAGTGATCTTCGTTCGCCCATTGTTCTCAATAAAGATACACACAACATTCAATACTTCAATGTAAAACTGCAAACTACCGAACATAGATTTTGGAATCAATTCAACTAATGCTCAATTTTCCCATGTTTTCAGAGATGCGTGACAAAACAGGTTTTCACACCACATCGTAAAATGATGCAGTAACGGCCATCTTTGTGACTCACACGGAGATCTCTAGATTTGTGCATACATTCCATTCACTTGCCGTGTGCTGCCTTCATCTCAAGAGATTCCGGCTAACAAAATAATCAATTCCGAACAGGACCACTAAAATGATCTAAACGTTTGCTCATAATCAAATGGGCTTCGTGTCCTCGCTATTCCTCTTTTGGGCAGCGGATCACATGCACAATTTATGCTCCGGCCTGGAAATAAAACCGTTTCATGCTAATTGGATCTAGATTTTTTTTGGTATTGGAGGATCGATGAGCTCAAAAACAAAACCTGGTCTACTTCTGTTATTCTTCTGCTCTTTATTCCCCATTTGAGCATTGCATTTCAACCTGTTCACACTAAACTGTCCTGTCGTGTGCTGTCTCCGGCAGCTGTCTCTATGTCCTGTCTTGTGCTGTCTCCAGCAGCTGTTTCTATGTCCTGTCTTGTGCTGTCTCCAGCAGCTGTTTCTATGTCCTGTCTTGTGCTGTCTCCAGCAGCTGTCTCTATGTCCTGTCTTGTGCTGTCTCCAGCAGCTGTCTCTATGTCCTGTCTTGTGCTGTCTCAATGTCGTGTCTTGTGCTGTCTCCAGCAGCTGTCTCTATGTCCTGTCTTGTGCTGTCTCCGGTAGCTGTCTCTATGTCCTGTCTTGTGCTGTCTCCAGCAGCTGTCTCTATATCCGTGTCTTGTGCTGTCTCTATGTCCTGTTTTGTGCTGTCTCCAGCAGCTGTCTCCATGTCCTGTCTTGTGCTGTCTCTATGTCCTGTTTTGTGCTGTCTCCAGCAGCTGTCTCTATATCCGTGTCTTGTGCTGTCTCTATGTCCTGTTTTGTGCTGTCTCCAGCAGCTGTCTCTATATCCGTGTCTTGTGCTGTCTCTATGTCCTGTTTTGTGCTGTCTCCAGCAGCTGTCTCCATGTCCTGTCTTGTGCTGTCTCTATGTCCTGTTTTGTGCTGTCTCCAGCAGCTGTCTCTATATCCGTGTCTTGTGCTGTCTCTATGTCCTGTTTTGTGCTGTCTCCAGCAGCTGTCTCTATATCCGTGTCTTGTGCTGTCTCTATGTCCTGTTTTGTGCTGTCTCCAGCAGCTGTCTCTATGTCCTGTCTTGTGCTGTCTCTATGTCCTGTTTTGTGCTGTCTCCAGCAGCTGTCTCCATGTCCTGTCTTGTGCTGTCTCCAGCAGCTGTCTCTATATCCGTGTCTTGTGCTGTCTCCATGTCCTGTCGTGTGCTGTCTCCGGCAGCTGTCTCTATGTCCTGTCTTGTGTTGTCTCCAGCAGCTGTCTCCATGTCCTGTCTTGTGTTGTCTCCGGCAGCTGTCTCTATGTCCTGTCTTGTGCTGTCTCCAGCAGCTGTCTCTATGTCCTGTCTTGTGCTGTCTCTATGTCCTGTCTTGTGTTGTCTCCAGCAGCTGTCTCTATGTCCTGTCTTGTGCTGTCTCTATGTCCTGTCTTGTGCTGTCTCTATGTCCTGTCTTGTGCTGTCTCTATGTCCTGTCTTGTGCTGTGTCTATGTCCTGTCTTGTGTTGTCTCCATGTCCTGTCTTGTGCTGTCTCCAGCAGCTGTCTCTATGTCCTGTCTTGAGCTGTCTCTATGTCCTGTCTTGTGCTGTCTCTATGTCCTGTCTTGTGCTGTCTCCATGTCCTGTCTTGTGCTGTCTCCAGCAGCTGTCTCTATGTCCTGTCTTGTGCTGTCTCCAGCAGCTGTCTCTATGTCCTGTCTTGTGCTGTCTCCAGCAGCTGTCTCTATGTCCTGTCTTGTGCTGTCTCCAGCAGCTGTCTCTATGTCCTGTCTTGTGCTGTCTCTATATCCTGTCTTGTGCTGTCTCTATGTCCTGTCTTGTGCTGTCTCCAGCAGCTGTCTCTATGTCCTGTCTTGTGCTGTCTCTATGTCCTGTCTTGTGCTGTCTCTATGTCCTGTCTTGTGCTGTCTCTATGTCCTGTCTTGTGCTGTCTCTATGTCCTGTCTTGTGCTGTCTCTATGTCCTGTCTTGTGCTGTCTCCATGTCCTGTCTTGTGCTGTCTCCAGCAGCTGTCTCTATGTCCTGTCTTCTGCTGTCTCCAGCAGCTGTCCCAATGTCCTGTCTTGTGCTGTCTCCAGCAGCTGTCTCTATGTCCTGTCTTGTGCTGTCTCCAGCAGCTGTCTCTATGTCCTGTCTTGTGCTGTCTCTATATCCTGTCTTGTGCTGTCTCTATGTCCTGTCTTGTGCTGTCTCCAGCAGCTGTCTCTATGTCCTGTCTTGTGCTGTCTCTATGTCCTGTCTTGTGCTGTCTCTATGTCCTGTCTTGTGCTGTCTCTATGTCCTGTCTTGTGCTGTCTCTATGTCCTGTCTTGTGCTGTCTCTATGTCCTGTCTTGTGCTGTCTCCATGTCCTGTCTTGTGCTGTCTCCAGCAGCTGTCTCTATGTCCTGTCTTGTGCTGTCTCTATGTCCTGTCTTGTGCTGTCTCTATGTCCTGTCTTGTGCTGTCTCTATGTCCTGTCTTGTGCTGTCTCCAGCAGCTGTCTCTATGTCATGTCTTGTGCTGTCTCCAGCAGCTGTCTCTATATCCGTGTTTTGTGCTGTCTCCATGTCCTGTCTTGTGCTGTCTCCATGTCCTGTCTTGTGCTGTCTCTATGTCCTGTCTTGTGCTGTCTCCAGCAGCTGTCTCTATGTCCTGTCTTGTGCTGTCTCTATGTCCTGTCTTGTGCTGTCTCTATGTCCTGTCTTGTGCTGTCTCCAGCAGCTGTCTCTATGTCCTGTCTTGTGCTGTCTCCAACAGCTGTCTCTATGTCCTGTCTTGTACTGTCTCCAGCAGCTGTCTCTATGTCCTGTCTTGTGCTGTCTCCGGCAGCTGTCTCTATGTCCTGTCTTGTGCTGTCTCCGGCAGCTGTCTCTATGTCCTGTCTTGTGCTGCCTCTATGTCCTATCTTGTGCTGCCTCTATGTCCTGTCTTGTGCTGTCTCTATGTCCTGTCTTGTACTGTCTCCAGCAGCTGTCTCTATGTCCTGTCTTGTGCTGTCTGCGGCAGCTGTCTCTATGTCCTGTCTTGTGCTGCCTCTATGTCCTATCTTGTGCTGCCTCTATGTCCTATCTTGTGCTGTCTCTATGTCCTGTCTTGTGCTGCCTCTATGTCCTATCTTGTGCTGTCTCTATGTCCTGTCTTGTGCTGCCTCTATGTCCTGTCTTGTGCTGCCTCCATGTCCTATCGTGTGCTGTCTCTATGTCCTGTCTTGTGCTGTCTCTATGTCCTATCTTGTGCTGTCTCTATGTCCTATCTTGTGCTGTCTCCAGCAGCTGTCTCTATGTCCTGTCTTGTGCTGCCTCTATGTCCTGTCTTGTGCTGTCTCTATGTCCTGTCTTGTACTGTCTCCAGCAGCTGTCTCTATGTCCTGTCTTGTGCTGTCTCCGGCAGCTGTCTCTATGTCCTGTCTTGTGCTGCCTCTATGTCCTATCTTGTGCTGCCTCTATGTCCTATCTTGTGCTGTCTCTATGTCTTGTCTTGTGCTGTCTCTATGTCCTGTCTTGTGCTGCCTCTATGTCCTGTCTTGTGCTGCCTCTATGTCCTGTCTTGTGCTGCCTCTATGTCCTATCTTGTGCTGCCTCTATGTCCTATCTTGTGCTGCCTCTATGTCCTATCTTGTGCTGTCTCTATGTCCTGTTTTGTGCTGTCTCCAGCAGCTGTCTCTATGTCCTGTCTTGTGCTGTCTCCAACAGCTGTCTCTATGTCCTGTCTTGTACTGTCTCCAGCAGCTGTCTCTATGTCATGTCTTGTGCTGTCTCCGGCAGCTGTCTCTATGTCCTGTCTTGTGCTGTCTCCAGCAGCTGTCTCTATGTCCTGTCTTGTGCTGTCTCCGGCAGCTGTCTCTATGTCCTGTCTTGTGCTGTCTCCGGCAGCTGTCTCTATGTCCTGTCTTGTGCTGTCTCTATGTCCTGTCTTGTGCTGTCTCCGGCAGCTGTCTCTATGTCCTGTCTTGTGCTGCCTCTATGTCCTATCTTGTGCTGCCTCTATGTCCTGTCTTGTGCTGTCTCTATGTCCTGTCTTGTACTGTCTCCAGCAGCTGTCTCTATATCCTGTCTTGTGCTGTCTCCGGCAGCTGTCTCTATGTCCTGTCTTGTGCTGTCTCCGGCAGCTGTCTCTATGTCCTGTCTTGTGCTGTCTCCGGCAGCTGTCTCTATGTCCTGTCTTGTGCTGTCTCCGGCAGCTGTCTCTATGTCCTGTCTTGTACTGTCTCCAGCAGCTGTCTCTATGTCCTGTCTTGTGCTGTCTCCGGCAGCTGTCTCTATGTCCTGTCTTGTGCTGTCTCCGGCAGCTGTCTCTATGTCCTGTCTTGTGCTGTCTCCGGCAGCTGTCTCTATGTCCTGTCTTGTGCTGCCTCTATGTCCTATCTTGTGCTGCCTCTATGTCCTGTCTTGTGCTGTCTCCAGCAGCGGACTTCGTGTCACATCGAAATAGTTAATCACGGTCTTTAATTCTATTCTTCTTTTGCCCTTTACACCACATTTAGTCACGTGCACACTTTAACTCACATTGGAGCACGGATTCCCTTTACACCGAATTGAAGCATAGACACACTTTACCCCCACATTGGAGCATAGACACACTTTACCCCCACATTGGAGCATAGACACACTTTACCCCCACATTGGAGCATAGACACACTTTACCCCCACATTGGAGCATAGACACACTTTACCTCTACATTGGAGCATAGACACACTTTACCTCTACATTGGAGCATAGACACACTTTACCCCCACATTGGAGCATAGACACACTTTACCCCCACATTGGAGCATAGACACACTTTACCTCTACATTGGAGCATAGACACACTTTACCTCTACATTGGGGCATAGACACACTTTACCCCCACATTGGAGCATAGACACACTTTACCCCCACATTGGAGCATAGACACACTTTACCTCTACATTGGAGCATAGACACACTTTACCCCCACATTGGAGCATAGACACACTTTACCCCCACATTGGAGCATAGACACACTTTACCTCTACATTGGAGCATAGACACACTTTACCTCTACATTGGGGCATAGACACACTTTACCTCTACATTGGGGCATAGACACACTTTACCTCTACATTGGGGCATAGACACACTTTACCTCTACATTGGGGCATAGACACACTTTACCCCCACATTGGGGCATGTGATAACATTATGTAGGCCGGGAGCAAGGAGAAATAGGTGACCAGTCCTCATCACTTTGACAATCGACGAGCCCAGGAGTCGAGCACGCATACCACCATGCTTAGTACATTGCCAGCGCAGTTCGGTATTAACTTCATTAGCCCGCCCGTCTCGTGTGTGTGTGTGTGTGTGTGTGTGTGTGTGTTTGTGTGTGTGTGTGTGTGTGTGTGTGTGTGTGTGCAGGCGCGCGCACGCTGAATATGCTGTGCTTATTTGTTGTTTGCTTGTTATTTCTAATTCCTGTACAATTTATGCTTTTGATAAATTGCATGAGTTTGTAATTTTCCTAATTATTTAGATTATTATGTTTCGTCTAAGACAGAAAGACAGACATTCAGACAGACAGACATTCAGACAGGCAAGACAGACAGAAAGACAGACAGACAGACTGACTGACTGACTGACGGACGGACGGACGGACGGACGGACGGACGGACGGACGGACAGACAGACAGAATGAAAGAAAGAAAGAAAGAAAGAAAGAAAGAAAGAAAGAAAGAAACCGACATTCAACAAGATTTGAACAGAAGAAACCCGGCTGTTTTACATGAGGGTGCCTGGCAACCTGAAATAGTTTGGCCGTGTTGAAGTATCTGCCTTCATTTTCTGTCGCGCACTGTTGCCATAGTCTTTGTTCTTACAAGACAGGGGTAGTTTGTCTGTCTGTCTGTCTGTCTGTCTCTTTAGAGCTCGTCGAGTAAAGTAGTGCTATCTCCCGTTCACTCCTCGCCTTTCCTTTGGCTGAGACAATAAACATCCTTTTATTTATTTCAGAAATAGGTACCGGTAATCCGGTATTCTTATCAACGGTTAGTTCCACCAAAACGTCCCACCACAAACCAAATATGAAACCCCGATCCACCCTGACTCACACCAGATCTTATCTTTGACTAGGCTGGGTTCTCCCATCACATTCCAAACCAATCTGCCAAACACAAACAAACAACCGTAGAGGCGACGTTTGGGCGCCACGTGAAAACATTCATCACATCAAATAAAACAAAATGGCACCCATTCTCGCGTGGTTATTGTTTTTGTCATTGTCTGGTCACGTGAAGCTGCTATAAATCACGTGGCAGCAGGGGGGTATATGATTGGTCGACAGTGCGAATTAATGTGATTATGTATTATGACACAGGTTGATTCTATTGGTTGGTATGTTGAATTGTGTGTGTGTGTGTGTGTGTGTGTGAGTGAGTGAGTGTGTGTGTGTGCGTACTTTATGTTTGTAGTGTGTGTTTATGTGTGTGTGTGTGTACTTTATGTGTTTATTATGTTTGTGTGTGTGTGTACTTTATGTGTGTGGTGTTTTTTGTACTTTTGTATGGATGTGAAACGTGGACAATGAGCAGACAAGCTGAAAAACATCGATGGCTGTGGAAATGTTATTTCTGAGAAAAATGCAAAGAATACAATGGACAGACAGAAAAAAAAAAAAAAGAATGACCAAGTCCTACAAGAAACAAATGAAACCCATAAACTGATTAGATAAATTAGACGTAAATAGTTACAATTTTTTTGGTCACGTTATGAGAAGAAATAAATTGGAGAACTTTGTGACAACTGGCAAGATAGAGGGGAAGTGAACAAGGGGGAGGGCAGAGAAGTAAATACCTGGATGGCTTGGTCACTTTGTTTAGTCGAGACAAGTACAATGAGCTGATCCACGACTCTGGTGATCGAGTGAGATGGCAAAACATGACCGCCCACGCTTACCGGCATGGCACATGATAATGACGATGGTGATGTAGATGATGATGGCGATGATGTTGACAGTGAATGCTTTGGAAAACTGCCAGTTTTAACTCTTAGACGATGAAGGGTGCGTTCAATTTTGGTAAAATACACAACAAGACCGACGCTTTCTGTCGGTGTGGGCAGAGAACCTTTCACATTCCGGTCGCCAACATGGCGGTTAGGCGTTGAACCGTTAAGGCCTGTGGCGTGTTTAAGCTTGCAGCTATGGTTTGCAGTCGCATTTTCCTCATGTTGGACTGGTAGTGCATGGTTCCGTCGCCCTACTACTGAGTGAGTGCGTGGGCGACACTGTGAAATGTGCAATTCTCGGGGAATGCTTTTACATCTGTCCTGTACAGACTGTACAGTGACCTGCATGTTCGGAACAATGGCTACCGGCTGCTGCTGCTGAATTGACTGATTTGCCTTTTCGGTTCACGGGTGCATTTTTCAGGAGACTCCCAGGAGTCGGCGCTGAAGCTGCGGAGTTCGTGCTTTGTGCGACACTTTCGGCGGGTCGCCCTGCGGTTAAAGACCGAGCCATGTGAAAAAACCCGGATCATTGAGGTCTTTCTGGTGACTGCCGAGTCCATCGACGATGAACTGTGGTTTTCGTGGATTAATTTTGTGTTGGCATTCTGGCGGCGGCATTATGCACAGTGTACCTGTGCGGGCTGTTTGATTTCGAGACTCCTGCCTATTCCACTTTTCACATTCTACTGTGGGGAGCATTTTGTGTGATATTCACTGGCACAAGAACGGAGCATAATAGGGATGACCCGTTGCCGTGAAGTTGGAACCTCGACTAACTAACTAACTAGAAGAAAGCTTGCTCCAGATGTATATATCCCAAGCCTGCTCTTTAAGGCACCATAACTGGTCGAAGAAAGCACACTGGCGAAAGACAACATACAGGAAGAATGAATTGCCGTAAAGTTGTCTACGGGAGATTTGGAAATTGTAAAGGGAGTGTGCCCACGCAAAGAAATGAGGCTGTAGGTCCCGTTTCATTGACTTTTGCCACAAAATAAACGTTTTTATTAATGCTTTAAGACCAATTTAAATGGGGGAAAAAAGAAGACGAGACGAAGGAAGAGGAAGAGGACGACGACGGTGACAAGAAATATTTTGGGGGAACGTGCAGGCAAAAGAGGAGGTGAGGAGAAGATGGAGGAGGAGATGAGAAGATGGAGGAGGAGAGGAGAAGATAAGGAGCAGAATATGGAGGAGGAGAGGAGAAGGTGGAGGAGGAACAAATGGAAGATGATAATAAGAAAGAGAACACCAGCTTTCCATTCCGAAGGTCATGGGTTCGATCCGCTACGGAATTGATTCGAAGTTGTTTAAATTGACCTCGGCTTCCACGTCGACCCAGCCTTGAGTGATAATACATGGTGGCAGGATATGACTTGGGAAGTGAAATCATTCAGCGTGGGACAGTCAATCCATAATCTTATAGCTCTATATGCCCAATAAAGACGTGCAATCTAGCACTGCATGTCAAATAAAAACGTGTAACTTATTTACTTGGAGCAGAATAATCGGACATAACTGTCATTCATGACATTCATGTGTCTATTGTACTTTGCGTTGTATGGGTCTTGAGCCTGAGCCTGAGGAGTCCGCCTGGCTAGTGCAGTCGCCGTGAACTGTGCAGGTTAGGGTTGTTCTTTGTGTGACCCCAGACAGAAACAAATCCATCTCCTTACCGAGGAATCGAAACCGGGTCTCCCTAATGGAGAATGACGACTCTCCAATGAGCAGGCAGTAGTGTGGCTCAGTGTTATATCTTTGTATTGGCGACACTTATCAAGGTTACTGCGTTCATTGCATAGGACACAGGAATTAATGGGTTTACATTGGGTTCCACAAATCAAACACTTACATCTGATCTTTTAGGGATGCGTCCGGAGAGTCCGTGTGAAATTACCGTGGGGATAACAAATGCATTACATTAGAATAATACCTGTGATTATGTGTTTTCATTGTTTCAACTAAAGTATTATTCACTGATTCACATCATGTGATATATAACTCTGCAGTATTCACCTGACGAGATGCAGCGAAATTTGCCAGGTAATTAATAGTACAACATTTTGTTTGAGGTTTATGTGTCTGCACTCTAAGCTTACGGCCAAAACGGAGATTGAGTTTGGACTTTGTGGACAATAAATTTACCTTTAGAAGTAGAATTCACTGCTAAGTTCAGAAAGTAGTGTCCTTAGCACTGGCAATTTCCCAGACAGGAGCGCCTTGAGTACTGATTTTGCATCTGTCAGTAGTGTAATATAATAAAAACGTCCCTACCCTTTCCTATTTATTGACTCCCTTAAAAATAAACCCCTTACAATTACTGTTTAAGTAACTTACTTAAGGTAGGAGAAAATAAAACAGCGATAGACTGACCGTGGCACAGCTAAATCTATTTTGGCTTGTTTTCTCTCCCGTACCTGGCCAATCCCGGCGAGGGGGAAAACAAAGACTGAAGCGGCCATTTCTAGTCAAGAGAACACACAAGAAAGTCGACCTTTCCCTTCTGGGAGAAGGTATTTTGCCTTAGAAATATATCAGTCTCTGCAACTATTGGTATGTTATATCTACATTATTAAAATGTATTCATGTATTTGTATAAAGTACATATACCAGTGTGTTAATTAAGAATTAATTAGAATGATAATTCAACAGTTCTTGTAAGCTAGAGTCTGATTTTATTTTTACCAATGAAGCACATGTTCTGCCACGCTGTAATTTTTCCTATGTCTTACAAATTCAAATCCCTATGTTAATATCTTTTATAGGCATTATGAACTTATATCTAACTAATAGTGTTTATAATCTACGAATATTATGTGTACTATAGAGTATCAACTCTCATGTCAGAAACTTTTCTCAATGTAGGAACAGACCCCTGATTCATACTTCATAGTAAAGAACTAGTGTCTGTCAATTTCATATTCCTATGTTAAAACTTCTAGGCACTGTGAACAATATCTCACTATTTATGCTTAGAAATCTGCAAATAATCTATGTACTATAGAAAGGTGTTTTATCCATGCGGGGACATACAAATGATTACGCGTATTCCTGACTCTTAGTCAGGGGATAAAATACTTCGCCACATCATAATCTGTAACTTGGAACTATAGTGTTAAATTTTAGTACCATCCTTTTGTTAACAGATTAATAACCACTCCATAGTAGTGAAGAACATATAATCATTTCATAAAATAGTGTTAGGGACATGCCATGTTTGAATATAAATTCATGAACAATTAAAGTAAACGCGTGATGTAAATGCATGTTCGGATAGGATTCAATCCCCATCGCCTCACCGTAGTAGAAACAGAAGCGAAGATTGATGTGAATAAATTGCTTGCAATATTCAGAATACTGGACCGTGCGGCATAAATTATTCTAATAAATACACTCCGAATAATAGCAGTCATTGGCAAAACATATCACAGCGATTACTATCCTCATGTGCTGTACGCAGTGGGGGAAAACAATGGATGTTTTAGTTTATGAAGAAAATTCAAAAACCTAGGCTCCCTGCATCATCATTATGATTATTATATATGATTATCGTGTACTTAATATCAGAGAAATGTACATGTATGTGTTTTTTTCTGGTATGAGAATTTTCTCTGTTCTGATTGTTACTTTTTCCTGTGGGAATATACATTTTAATGTTGCACCTTGGGATTAGAGGATGTTGATGTAAGAATCCATGTGTAGGTCAGTACTTAAGAAGCCAATGTTGAATAGTCTTGACCTAATGATGATGATTATAGTGCCGAAAGGAAGACGCGGCATTAGAAACCACAGGGATTCTGTATAGGCTATTCTCTTCAAGTAATGAGAGAGACAATATCAACATGTTGGATGGACAGAATGACTTCACCCATCCAATAGTCCCAGTAACAACAGAACAAAATATAAGTGAGAAAATACCTTACTCACTATGAAGAGTCAGAATGGCTCTACTCAGCAATGAGGGACAGTGGAACGTGGACACCCACTCCTTTCCCCTTCTCCCCTTGTTGTTTTGTATTTGTGTTTGTAATTGTGTTGTAAACTTTTACCATAACACAGTAGGTTAATGCTCGTGTTGTATTCTTGTCATCCCTTTTCTATAGAAGAGAAGCAGGTGGTGGTTGAATGTGGTAGGACTATATCATTAAACCTGGATCCTGGGTCAACAGCCAGAAAGTGAATGTCCTAACCATAGTCTGCATCTAGAAATACCCATGGACTGCTGCGCTCAATAGCTCCATAGCGAGCAACAGATAAATTAGAAGACAACTGACTGGATGAGTGATTAAGTCCTATTTTAGTAGGAATATCCAGGATGGACTTCAAGATCTAATAATCTACAAAGATGAAGATCAACAGAGTAACTGACAACAGTGTATCGTCTGCTTTACGTCTGAGAAGTATCACCTATAAGCCTTATCACTCAGCAAAATCAGTGAAACTATGGGACAATCCTACAAGTTACTAAAATTAGCAACAGTGAAAGCCCTTCAACTGTTGGTTGGGTTACCAAGTTAATATCCAACAATGGATAAGTCTTCGAAAGAATGTCTCACAGCTGCAACAGTCAAACATGGAATTCAGCTATTCAACACTAAGTTCTGGCTCAACCAAATGGGGAGAAGACACTGAACCACATAAGCCAATACAACCAAGGTACAAACTTAATATCATCTGAAACATAACTACGAAACCAGATTACCTCAAGGTTCCAAACCCTGAACACCATCGGATAAAAGACCATATGAAAGCAGCTAAATGTCTCTACATCTGCAACAAGAGGAATCATCCAATTGTTTGCAAACCTGTTACTGTGCTGGATTTATTCATCTGTGGATATATGTAGGTATAGATCAAGTGTGGCCCTAGTCACAGATACTACCATGAGATGCCTCTCAGTCAATTAAAGTTCTACACTGGACTAGATAACAACGACTAATTTCTTGCCGGTCCAATGTCAGCCTAAATGCCATGGGTTATAGACTCGCGACTAGGTGGGTGAAACCTTAGTGTAAGCCAATTTGGTAGTCGGATATTATAAGCCGAGAAGCTGAATGGACGTCAACTTTTCATCAGACCTGGTGATAAAGGGAATTACCTTCTGCAAAGCTTAAGTGGAACTCCTGAAGTATGACCAACCGGAGGCACCAAATTTCACAAAAAGGGCACCGAGCCTAAGGCAACCGAATATTCGTGATTCTAGCCCCAAACGGAGGGGATATATGGTGTGTGATTTTTCAATTCCTGGATTATGGAGTATAAAATAGTCACCAGCTAATTACCAGTGGATAAATATTAGGAACATAACTGAGTGCATTAATTCGGTACCCAGATAATGGGAAAAGGATCTAATCGACAGCAAAGATGAACCCTTAACCGCACACCAGGAGAAAATTGACTCTATTAATTAATTTATTTTAGTAGTACAAAATGCTGTTTATATGTTGGTATTTTTTTTCTGAAGGTAACAGGTCAGTAGTTTTTTTTTCCAATGGTATAGATGGTATAGTATTTTGACACCAACTCATTATTTTTAACAATGAGAGAATGGTAAAAGGTGTCAGAAACATGTTATGTTGGGTTCTATTTAATATCTTTATTTGCCTTAATTATGAGGGAAAATGAAAGTAGACCCAATTTGTGGTTGTTGTGTTGTTTGTAATAACATTGTTGTTGTTTTTTGGGGGTCACTGGGTACTATATTGTAATAATGCAATAATTGCCATGCCTGTCTGAAAATACATAGTGTTTATTACATATATATCTATGTAACTGCAGATCTTGAGTTAATACCTGAACTGTTTGTCCAAAAGTGTTGTGTACATCAAGCAAATGTGGTGTCCAACAAGTGGTTGTTTATATGTTGTGAGCAATCAATATCCTTCTAGCACTATAGTTAATTTAAAGGGTGATGAAGTGGGAAGGGAAACCTACACACAGATGCCATTGTTTCAAGGATTGAACTCTTTTCTCCTGGGATTTGTGGTAAATATCCCTTATCACCCTGCATTCTAACCAGTGACCAGAGAATCAATAATACCCCCTAGACATTTTAACGAATTATTCTTAGGAATTAAAATCCACATCCCACAAGTAGCACCACAGGTTGTGTACCATTGCTGGTATTTAGTAATTTCTCTGTTGCTATCTTGATTGCCTCAATTGCAGCATCGTAGTTATGGCAGTACTTTCCTGTCGGTACTCTGGCTGTGTCCCTAGTATTATTTGGGATTCTATGTTAATGTACACTCCCCTCCTCCATTTCGAACAGCATTTTGTGCCGACCCATCTGTGTAGATTCGGATCCAGAGGTCCTGTGGGTATTCTTCATCAAGGAAGCTGAGAGTGGCTGTTCTGCGCTGCACACTGTTCTGTTCTTCCTGGTCAAATGTTCCTCTCACTTTTGTCTGGATTTGTAATGATAGTCTATGCTCATCTTTCCATGGAGTTCGCTCTGGAATAGTTGTTAGGGGGATACCAATTGTAGGCAGATCGGTGGTTTATCTGCAGAGTCGTTTGGCCTGGTGGATAAAACTACTTCTTTTCAACCCCCCCCCCCCCCCCCCCATAGCTAGGTTTTCATATCTGTTCTTCATAGGGTAGCCTGAGAAGCTGGGGAGCTTTTCTGCTTGTATTAGCATTTTCGTATCTCCGCTCTCTCAGTGCTTGTGTCCTCCCCATCTTCTCCATTTCCACTATAGGGGTTGATCTCATCCCTCCTGTGGTGACTCTAAGTGCTTTATTTTGCACCTTGTCCAGCTCTTGTAGTGTAGTTTTTGATGCTGAACACCACACAGTTGATCCGTATTCCAGGTGTGGTCGTATGCTCTGTTGGTAAACTGTGCTAAGTATAGTAGAATTCACATAGAGTAGGCCGTCATGTCGCTGTTTTGGAAAATAAAATGTGTTAGGGCTCAGTGCTTTCTATCATGGTTAGGCACCACATATATCACTTGAAAGAGAAAAGACAAAGAAGAATAAGAGGATGGGGAGGAGGAGTAAGGCGGGGGGGGCGGGGCAGGGCGCCGATAATGAGGAATATTTTTTCTTATTTCTTTGGATGGGTGCAATTAAAGAAGAAGAAGAAGAAGAAGAAGAAGAAGAAGAAGAAGAAGAAGAAGAAGAAGAAGAAGAAGAAGAAGAAGAAGAAGAAGAATGCGGCGACCCAGCACACACTTCTACGGCATTATCTCTCACGGAATTTTACGCTGACGTTCCGCGGCAAGCATTCGTGGCAGCAGGCGAGGTATGCCACGCGAGGCAGATAGCGAGGCCATGTCATGTCGTGTCATGCCGCGTGTGTCATCGTGAATCAACGTGTCATTGCGTCAGCTGTACCGGGTGGCGGGGTCTGGAGGCAGGGTAGTCGGCGAGATTTCTGGCGCGAATGACCTGGCGTGTGAGTTGTGTGGAGCTGGCTTTTAGCGAAGTTGATGGGGAACTGCGTTGATATGTCATGAACACGGGTTTGACGAGGGTTCCGCGCCTGTGCTCGTCGCCTGCTAAGTGAGGGAAAGAGCCACAAATTCCTCCGTGCATTCAGACCCACAAAATGTGATAACACTATCACTCACGGACCCTGGCGGGAAACTACTTCGGAATATTAATTAATATGTTATGCTTGTGTGGTGGTGGTGGTGGTGGTGGTGGTGGTGTGTGTGTGTGTGTGTAGGGTGTGTGATTGTGCAGTAGTGGTGGTGGTGTGTGTAGGGTGTGTGTGTGTTTAATGTGTGGGTGTGTGTGTGTTTAATGTGTGTGTGTGTGTCTCTGTGTGTGTGGTGTGTGTAGAGTGTGTGTGCATGTGCAATGTGTGTATAAGGTGTGTGTGTGTGTGAATTTTGTGTTAAGGATGTATGTGTGTATGTATTTTGTTTATGTAGGGTGTATGTGTGTTTACTTTGTGTGTAGGGTATGTGTGTGTGTGTGTGTGTGTGTGTGTGTGCGCGCTTTGTGTGTGTAGGGTGTATATGCTTTGTATATTTATGTGTGTGTGTACTTTGTGTGTAGGATGTATATGTGTGTGTGCACTTTGTGTGTGTAGCGCGCGCGTGTGTGTGTAAGGTGTGTATGTGTGTTTGTGTACTTTGTGTGTATGTGTGTGTAATCTGTGTGTGTAGGGTATGTATGTATGCACTTTTTGTGTGTAGGGTGTGCGTGTGTGTACTTTGTGTGTGTATATCTGTATACTGTGTGTGGAGGGTGTATGTGTGCACTTTGTATGTGTACGTTGCGTGTTTGTATGAGTGCACATGTTGTTTGCATGGTTAGTGTGAGTGCTTATGTTGCGTGTGTTATTGTGTATTGTGAGCGTAAACTTTGTTCATGATATTATTTTGCCGCATCAGCATCTTTGATGTACGGTGCTTATGTATCTGCACAACTCATTTCTTTCCTCGCATGTGTTTCAGTTTTTATTTTGAAATATTTCTACATGATAACTCACGTCCCCTTGTTATTCATTTTAGCACTAGTTTCCTTGTTATCTCTATGTTAGCATTTGTTATCTATATTCTAGCACTAATATCCTTGTTATCTCTATGCTAGGACTAATATCCTTGCTATCTCCATGCTAGCACTAGCAGCCTTGTTATCTCTATGCTGAGACTAGTATCCTTGTTATCTCTATGTTAGCATTTGTTATCTATATTCTAGCACTAATATCCTTGTTATCTCTATGCTGAGACTAGTATCCTTGTTATCTCAATGCTAGCACTAGCAGCCTTGTTATCTCTATCTATAACTAGCATCCTCCTTATTTTAGTACCAACATCCTTGTTATCTTCATGTTGACAATATTATTCTTGTTACCTCTATCCCCATCTCCCTAACCACTCATTCCGCGGACTATCTTCTTATCTGCCTACCAAACTAACTAGCTACTTGTCTACGTTCCACTCATGAAAGGGCCGAATGTAAGAAGGTCTGATGGCCCAATTTGTGACCCTTTGAAAATAAAGTTGATTCGTTAGTTCATGAAGGATCTATCTTCCAATCCGCAACCCCCTTTAGCAAGCCATTGTCAGGACTCACACAATCTACACGACAGTCCATCGGACTTAAGAGGTGAAGCTCAGTCTTTCAAAGCATTCACAACCAACAGTCGACCAACCCGCCGACATATCTTTCCAGTGCACTCATGTCTAACTAAACGTTTTAGTTATCTGTGTGGGGTGCTGGTTTGTCGAGGCTCCTGTCTGTTCCACTTTTCACATGGGGCAGTGAGAAGTATTTTGTGGCACAGGAGCATGGCATAATGCCCCCCCCCCCCCAAATCCCTGTTTCTTTGCGTGAAGTTGGAACCACGACTAACGACTAACTAACGTTGTAGTTAGTTGCACATCCTTTACAGGACGTCGCGGTTAACCCCAGCATTTTTTACTGTTTGAGACTACTACTACTACTACTACTACCACTACTACTACTACTACTACTACTACTACTACTACTACTACTACTACTACTACTACTACTACTACTACTACTACTACTACTACGATATTATACTACTATTACTACTACTACTACTACAACTACTATTACTAATACTTTTGTTCTACTACTACTACTACTACTACTACTACTACTACTACTACTACTACTACTACTACTACTACTACTACTACTACTACTATAATATTATACTACTATTACTACTACTACTACTACAACTACTATTACTAATACTTTTGTTACTACTACTACTACTACTACTACTACTACTACTACTACTACTACTACTACTACTACTACTACTACTACTACTACTACTATTATTATTATTATTATTACTAATAAACCAACAAACCAATCAACCAACCAACAAATCAGCCCGTAACTAACCAAACAACCAACCAGTCAGCCAAGCACCCAATCAAACAACTTCCGACAAACATTTGCTGTCCTCTAGTCTAGAATCTGTACCTCCCAGCTTCATTTTACTCTAATCACTTGGCCACTCGCTCCTCTAAATCGTTTTAAGACGGATCAACTGTATACCCAGAATGCTCGAGTCATGTACCGTCTGCACCCTGGCAACTTACGTATGTCACTTCCGTTCTCAGTAACAGCTTTGATGATGGACAAGTTGGAAAACACGTTCACGAAGCCATGAACATCAAATTGGTTTCAAATATCTAACTTCTGATTTCACACGCGGTAGTATGGGTAATTGCCAGGAAACGAAAACAAAACAGGAAGAATTGGGCGCCGAGTTCAAGGTCAGTTTCCGTTTACGTCCGTTTTTGGATGTTTAAGATTGTATTTATTATTCCACATGCATCCCTTGTGGTGAGCATTTTGGCTGTACAAATACCGATATTATTTCATGTCGCTTGCCTCTGAGTTGATTGTTAAAGCTCAGTATTTAAGAGACCTTCCAACCAACCAACCTACCGGTCAACCAACCTATCAACTCACCATCCCGCACACCAACAAGCCAAACAATCAACCAAAGAAACAAATATAGTCAACCATCCAATAACTCAACCCATCAACTCATTAATCAACCAACCAAACAACCAACCCACCAATCAATCAACCAACATATCCACTTACCAACCCACACACCAACAAATCAACCAATCAGCCAACATAGCAGCTAACCAACCCACACACCAACAAATCAATCAATCAACCAACATATCCACTTACCAACCCACACACCAACAAATCAATCAATCAGCCAACATAGCAGCTAACCAAACACCCGAATACCCAATCAGCCAACCAAATAACAAACAAACAAACAAACGCATCAATTAACCCAAAAAATCAGCCCACAAGCAATCAAGCAAACCAGTAACCAATCAACGAACGAACCAACCAACCAACTAATCAACCAATCAACTAACGAACCAATCAACCATCTAACCAAGCAACGAATTAACTAGTCAACCAACGAACCAATCAATCAACGAACCAATCAATCAACGAACCAATCAATCAACGAACCAACCAATCAATCAAACAAAATCTTCAGATTACCATTTCCGGGAATCTCGCCTAGAACCGTGCCGTCCAAACTATCTCAGCTTTCATTGTACACAACACACAAGTGTTTCGGTTTGAAGCTGAACTTCACTGTACGAATTGTAAACCTCTGTAGGAATTCACTCAAATTTCTGCCCTCGAACTTGCCTCAACTTTCCGGCCCTTGCTCAGTTAATCACTTAGTATTCAAGTTGTGAATATTTTGAATAAGTAGCCGTGGACCAACACAGGTGGTGGTCACTGAGAGGAGGAGAGTTAGTTGGTGGGGCAGCTATCTCTATAAAACACCTCAAAACCTCATGACGTGGCCATCGGCGGGTAACAGGCGTCATATATGCTTGCTTGCTTGCTTGCTTGCTTGTGTTCGTTGGCTTGAGCTCCAACGCGAAGTCCTGTATGTCGGATGAAGACATCCTGTTGTCCAACATCAGTGTGATGTCATATAGGACCTGAGTTTTGCGTGAGTATCCGTTGTCCCATGTCTGGCTTATTGGTGTGCAGACTGGTGGTTCCTCGCCGTACAGGCAGACACTCTCCGACTTCGGAGGAAGGCGTCATATATAACCTCTCCCCTCCTTGCTGCCTTAGAGAGTCTGTCTTTTAGACAAAAGGCTAGTGGAGTCAACCATACACAAACCGGCTGAAGTCAAGGGGACACCACCGCTGTATTTTCCCAAAACAATAATGCCTCTCAACATAAAAACTGGAACCCACACATACTTGTTGTGACAATAGAAGAGTTCTGATGAAAGAGAGATAGAGGAAGGCAGCGTGAGAAACTTCTTGACAGTCTTGTGTTATGTTACGATGGGGAGTTAACACACGTATTGATCCACGTCGTCGGAGATCGTAGTTTGTAGAGAAGCATGATCTCCCGGCCCAGCCGGCAAGGTACAGGATAATGATTATAATTCAAGCTGGGTTGCAGTTTTGCGACTCACAATAACAAATATCATTGTTACCACCAACTTGTGCGCTGTGGCTGCCAAACAACCGAACCGTCTGTTATTTTAACGACACTTTGAGCTGTGAATTTCGTGTGGAGTGCTTTTACATCTGTCCGCGAATGTTTGTAGCGTGAACTGCATGTTCAAAAAACAATGGCGGCCGACCTGTCGCTGAACTAACAGGGTTGTAACTAACTAACTAATAACTGCAATCTTGCCATTACGGTTGTCTTTAATGAGGACGTTGATCTCTGCATCTCTTGCTGCGGGATCCTACTCTCTTCACATCATCTCCCCTCGGATGCATAAATTGCATGAGACGTCACTTAGTGCAGTAGCTCATAGTGGGGCGCATGACATTTCTCCTGCAAAATGTCAACTGTGCTGATAGAGGCACGCTGCTGTTGCTAAACACTTTCTGTGTTGTCGGGTACAAATGTCACATGTCAACTCATGTCGTGTTTACAGCTGTCTCTTCATCAAAGTTACAGCGTCTTCTTCTGCTTCTTCTTCTTACACTTTCAGATGTCAACCTGAATATAGTTACAGAAAGCATCGGTCAACTTGAGCTTGTTAACATCCCCATAGAGTTTGTCCTCAAACGGAGCGGGTATAGATCACAATACTTTGTCTTTGTTCAGCATAAGTTGGACACTCCAACAACAAATGTTTAGCTGTCATTTTACCAGTTCCACCGTTACATTCAGCTGTTTCTCCTATCTTTAGTGTATTTAACATGTTGTACTTCGGCCTGCTATGTCCTGTGTGGAATCTGAAGATTGTTACTTTCTAAAGACTTACTTGTTCGATGTCTGATTATTTAGAAGTAAAATACAGAGGAAGGTCTCTCTCTCTCTCTCTCTCTCTCTCTCTCTCTCTCTCTCTCTCTCTCTCCCTCTCTCTCTCTCTCTCTCTCTCTCTCACACACACACACACACACACACACACACACACACACTCTGTGTGTGTGTCTCTCTCTCCCTTTCGGCCTCTCTTTATCTCTCCGTCTGTCTGTCATCCCAGCTTTCTAATCCTCTCTCTCCATGCTCACCCTCTCTCTTCCTCCTCTCCCTCTCTCATCCTCTCTCCCTCTCTCTCTCTCTCTCTCTCTCTCTCTCTCTCTCTCTCTCTCTCTCTCTCCTCTCTCAGCCGAGAAACCAGCGGGCAGTGCAAAACCGGTTATGAAATCTCACATCTTCGGAGACTCATATTAGGATTGAACCAGATCATGACACAGCGTGGGCCCACAGACTAGTTTAGTTTAGTCGTCGGATCAACATCACGGCACACGGGTGTAACCCATAAGTGCTCCGTTCTACTCCTAACTCAAGCCTGTGTCCGGAGAATCTCAGCTCAGTGCACGAACTCCGTATCACCGGCGAGGATCCTGAACAACTCTGGGTAGATTTGTAACTCTATATTTTACCCGGGCAGCGCCGTTAGGCTACTCTTTTTCGATTTCCAACTGCCAACGAATGTTTTACGAGCGCAACAATACACACGGGTGTCCGATCTCACTACCCAGAGACCAGGGGGAAATTTTGTTACTAGACGTCAATGTGAAAAAATCCCGACTCTTACCAGAGCTTGAACCCGAGACCTCCAGAACTCCAGTCGGACGCCATACCTCGAGACCACTCAGCGATTACTCCCACCTTGATAATGTTTCCAGCAAACGTGTCATCTGCATATATATTATGAGTGAACCGTTAGAAACAGTTGGGAATATGAGACATTACTACGCTGATTCCCATCTCACTCAGACAATTTCATGATATATGCTCTCTGTAAGCCTCGTTCATTGGTGCATTTATGATCACGTCCCCAGGCCATGAATATTCATCTGGCTCTCTCCCTAGTTCATTTATACGTAGATTGTGTTTTGTTTTCTTGTGACGGGATGTGTTTGTAATTTAGCTTTCAAGCCCAGTTTTATTAGCATTGGACTGAAAGGTGATATTCCTAGTGTTCCTCGTGTTCAACTCCAGGGAACTAGAATACACAATGGAACCAACAGTCCGTGTACTTCTACCCTCAGGTTTCCTCATAGTCCTCGTGATCCTTGTGTTGCCGTGTGTTCCTCGTAATCTTCGTGTCCCATGTGTTCCTCGTGTCCCGTATGTAGCTCGTGTTCTTTGTGTCCCGTATGTTCCTCGCGTTCTTTGTGTCCCATGTGTTTCTCGTGTTCTTTGTGTCCCATGTGTTCCTCGTGTTCTTTGTGTCCCTCGTGTTCTTTGTGTCCCATGTGTTCCTCATGTTCTTTGTGTCCCATGTGTTCCTCGTGTTCTTTGTGTCCTTCGTGTTCTTTGTGTCCCATGTGTTCCTCATGTTGTGTCCCATGTGTTCCTCATGTTCTTTGTGTCCCATGTGTTCCTCGTGTTCTTTGTGTTCCTCGTGTTCTTTGTGTCCCTCATGTTCTTTGTGTCCCGTGTGTTCCTTGTGAACTTTGTGTCGCTCATGTTCTTTGTGTCCCATGTGTTCCTCGTGTTCTTTGTGTCCCTCGTGTTCCTTGTGTCCCATGTGTTCCTCATGTTCTTTGTGTTCCTCGTGTTCTTTGTGTCCCTCATGTTCTTTGTGTCGCTCATGTTCTTTGTGTCCCATGTGTTCCTCGTGATCTTTGTGTCCCATGTGTTCCACGTGTTCTTTGTGTTTCTCATGTTCTTTGTGTCCCGTATGTTCCTCGTGATCTTTGTGTCCCATATGTTCCACGTGTTTTTTGTGTTCCTCGTGTTCTTTGTGTCCCATGTGTTCCTCGTGTTATTTGTGTCCCATGTGTTCCTCGTGTTCTTTGTGTCCCGTGTGTTCCTCGTGATATTTGTGTCCCATGTGTTCCTCGTGTTCTTTTTGTTTCATGTGTTCCTCGTGTTCTTTGTGTTCCTCGTGTTCTTTGTGTCCCATATGTTCCTCGTGTTCTTTGTGTTCCTCGTGTTCTTTGTGTCCCTCATGTTCTTTGTGTCCCGTGAGTTCCTCGTGATCTTTGTGTCTCATGTGTTCCTCGTGTTCTTTGTGTCCCGTGTGTTCCTCGTGATCTTTGAGTCCCATGTGTTCCACGTGTTCGTTTTGTTCCTCGTGTTCTTTGTGTCCCTCATGTTCTTTGTGTCTGTGTGTTCCTCGTGATCTTTATGTCCCATGTGTTCCTCGTGTTCTTTGTGTTCCTCGTGTTCTTTGTGTCCCTCATGTTCTTTGTATCTCATATGTTCCTCGTGATCTTTGTGTCCCTCATGTTCTTTGTGTCCCATGTGTCCCTCGTGTTCTTTGTGTCCCATGTGTTCCTAGTGTTCTTTGTGTCCCATGTGTTCCTAGTGTTCTTTGTGTCCCATGTGTACCTCGTGTTCTTGTGTCTCATGTGTTCCTCGTGTTCTTTGTGTCCCGTGTGTTCCTCATGTTCTTTGTGTCCCATGTGTTCCTCGTGTTATTTGTGTCCCATGTGTTCCTCATGTTCTTTGTGTCCCGTGTGTTCCTCGTGATCTGTGTGTCCCATGTTTTTCTCGTGTTCTTTGTGTCCCATGTGTTCCTCTTGTTCTTTGTGTCCCTCATGTTCTTTGTGTCCCGTGTGTTCCTCGTGTTATTTGTGTCCCATGTGTTCCTCGTGTTCTTTGTGTCCCGTGTGTTCCTCGTGATCTGTGTGTCCCATGTCTTTCTCGGGTTCTTTGTGTCCCATGTGTTCCTCGTGTTCTTTATGTCTGATGTGTTCCTCGTGTTCTTTGTGTCCCATGTGTTCCTCGTGATCTTTGTGTCCCCCATGTTCTTTGTGTCCCATGTGTTCCTCGTGATCTTTGTGTCCCCCATGTTCTTTGTGTCCCATGTGTTCCTCACGTTCTTTGTGTCCCTTGTGTTCTTCGTGTTATTTGTGTCCCATGTGTTCCTCGTGTTCTTTGTGTCCCATGTGTTCCTCGTGTTCTTTGTGTTCCTCGTGTTCTTTGTGTCCCATGTGTTCCTCGTGTTCTTTGTGTTCCTCTTTTTCTTTGTGTCCCTCATGTTCTTTGTGTCCCGTGTGTTCCTCTCGATCTTTGTGTCCCATGTGTACCTCGTGTTCTTGTGTCTCATGTGTTCCTCATGTTCTTTGTGTCCCGTGTGTTCCTCATGTTCTTTGTGTGCCATGTGTTCCTCGTGTTCTTTGTGTCCCGTGTGTTCCTCGTGTTCTTTGTCTCCCGTGTGTTCCTCGTGATCTTTGTGTCCCTCATGTTCTTTGTGTCCCATGTGTTCCTCGTGTTCTTTGTGTCCCATGTGTTCCTCATGTTCTTTGTGTCCCATGTGTTCCTCGTGTTATTTGTGTCCCATGTGTTCCTCATGTTCTTTGTGTCCCGTGTGTTCCTCGTGATCTGTGTGTCCCATGTTTTTCTCATGTTCTTTGTGTCCCGTGTGTTCCTCGTGTTATTTGTGTCCCTCATGTTCTTTGTGTCCCGTGTGTTCCTCGTGTTATTTGTGTCCCATGTGTTCCTCGTGTTCTTTGTGTCCCGTGTGTTCCTCGTGATCTGTGTGTCCCATGTCTTTCTCGGGTTCTTTGTGTCCCATGTGTTCCTCGTGTTCTTTATGTCTGATGTGTTCCTCGTGTTCTTTGTGTCCCATGTGTTCCTCGTGATCTTTGTGTCCCCATGTTCTTTGTGTCCCATGTGTTCCTCGTGATCTTTGTGTCCCCCATGTTCTTTGTGTCCCTTGTGTTCTTCGTGTTATTTGTGTCTCATGTGTTCCTCGTGTTCTTTGTGTCCCATGTGTTCCTCGTGTTCTTTGTGTTCCTCGTGTTCTTTGTGTCCCATGTGTTCCTCGTGTTCTTTGTGTTCCTCTTTTTCTTTGTGTCCCTCATGTTCTTTGTGTCCCGTGTGTTCCTCTCGATCTTTGTGTCCCATGTGTTCCTCGTGTTCTTTGTGTTCCTCGTGTTCTTTGTGTCCCTCATGTTCTTTGTGTCCCATATGTTCCTCGTGATCTTTGTGTCCCTCATGTTCTTTGTGTCCCATGTGTCCCTCGTGTTCTTTGTGTCCCATGTGTTCCTAGTGTTCTTTGTGTCCCATGTGTTCCTAGTGTTCTTTGTGTCCTATGTGTACCTCGTGTTCTTGTGTCCCATGTGTTCCTCATGTTCTTTGTGTCCCGTGTGTTCCTCATGTTCTTTGTGTGCCATTTGTTCCTCGTGTTCTTTGTGTCCCGTGTGTTCCTCGTGTTCTTTGTGTCCCGTGTGTTCCTCGTGATCTTTGTGTCCCTCATGTTCTTTGTGTCCCATGTGTTCCTCGTGTTCTTGGTGTCCCATGTTTTCCTCGTGTTCTTTGTGTCCCATGTGTTCCTCATGTTCTTTGTGTCCCATGTGTTCCTCGTGTTCTTTGTGTCCCATGTGTTCCTCGTGTTCTTTGTGTCCCGTGTGTTCCTCGTGATCTGTGTGTCCCATGTCTTTCTCGTGTTCTTTGTGTCCCATGTGTTCCTCTTGTTCTTTGTGTCCCTCATGTTCTTTGTGTCCCATGTGTTCCTCGTTTTCTTTATGTCTGATGTGTTCCTCGTGTTCTTTGTGTCCCATGTGTTCCTCGTGATCTTTGTGTCCCCCATGTTCTTTGTGTCCCATGTGTTCCTCGTGATCTTTGTGTCCCCCATGTTCTTTGTGTCCCATGTGTTCCTCACGTTCTTTGTGTCCCTTGTGTTCTTCGTGTTATTTGTGCCCCATGTGTTCCTCGTGATCTTTGTGTCCCCCATGTTCTTTGTGTCCCATGTGTTCCTCGCGTTCTTTTGTCTCTCTCCTTGTCTTCTTTGTGTCCTATATGTTCTTTGTGTCCCATGTGTTCCTCGTGTTCTTTATGTCCCGTGTGTTCCTCGTGTTCTTTGTGTCCCTCGTGTTCTTTGTGTCCCATGTGTGCCTCATGTTCTTTGTGTCCCATGTGTTCTTCGGGCTCCATGTATTTCCCGTGTTCTTCGTGTTCCATATACTCCCCATGTTCCGTGTGTTCCGCGTTTTCATCGTATTTATCATGTTCCTCTATATTTGTTTTGTTCTTGACAAGGGTGGTGATACCGAAACGCCGGACTGTTGTGTTATGCTGTACTCACTTCTATTTCATTATTAAGTGTCTGTGCCTATTATATTATCACATTATGTTATCCAGTGTTATAATATTACATTCTGTTACCTAATGTTATATTATTACATTCTGTTATCCAATGTTATATTATTACATTCTGTTATTCAATGTTATATTATAACATTATGTTATTCAATGTTATATTATTACATTATGTTATCCAATGTTATATTATTAAATTCTGTTATCCAATGTTATATTATTACTTTATGTTATTCAATGTTATATTATAACATTATGTTATGCAATGTTATATTATTACATTATGTTATTCAATGTTATATTATTACATTCTGTTATCCAATGTTAGCCGGACTCCCTGGTCAAGGTGTTAACAGCTTTCTCCGTAACCCCGAATACTCTCGTGGTTGACGTGAGCGCACGAGAATTGGAAGCGGTTCGAGTCGCGCCAGTGACTTATGAGAGTATGGAGCCGGTCGCTCAGAAAGCAATGGCAAACTACTGAGCGTAATCTTGCCAAGAAATCAACAATCAGCTGAAAGATGTTGATGTTGACAGCGATGTCCTGTAAAGGATATGAAAAATATATATATTTTTTTAAATCCAATGTTAAGCCGGTCCTGTAACGATGGGGTTACGGTCGCAATTCGTAATCCCGCATACCGCGTTCCAAACACATCTGCGGGGGATTTGGAAGCAGACAGCCTTGCGTTGGCTTCTATGCAATGGTATGAATGCCGGTCGTTCAGAAAGCAATGGCAAACTACTGAACGTAAACTTGCCCAGGAATCACAAACAGCCAAAAACGTCCTGTAAATAATATGCAGCTAACTTTTTAAATCCGATGTTTCCCTATATTTTGGTCACGTGGACCGTGACCTAGTCTGGTATGCATGTGTGTCCGGGCGGGGGAGGGGGGGGGGGGAAATTTCAAGCTCACTTCGCTTCGATATAGAAAAAAAAAATTCGACCTCGTTCAACTTGCTTTTGCGGCGTTGGTTATATTTAAGGCAATGAATGAATCACCCCAAAAAAATGAGAAGTAGATTGTGAGCTTTACTAAAACACGACTAAAAGAGACAAATTGGACGTTGCGGCCAAAGCCTTCGTCAGCATAGGACAAACAAATACAAACTGACACATACCTACATGAAACACTGGTTTCTGGTTATATTTGAGGTACGAGGGTTTTCGTGTGTTTAGATTCTGTCCTTCTGTGTCGGTCAGTTTCTGTTTTCTCGTGCGGCATATATTTGAGGTTGAAGGTTTTCGCTGACTACTATCCTCCAGTTTGTTTTTCTGCACGAAGACCGGCTTGCTTTGAAACTTGTTGGTCAATGCAAATGGACCACTGGCTTCAACTTGAGGTTAATCTGTGAGGTTTTGGCGTGGCTTCTGCTGGCTGATTTTGGGTTAGGTCCCTCTCGTTTTTCAGCTGTTCTATTTCGGATATAAAGTACATTTTTTGTTTCTTTATATACCTGTATTGGATCCTTCTCCCTGGTCTGGCAACTGCTAATGCCACATCTGCTGGATTAATAATTCCTTTGACTTCCAGGTGAAAGGCGAGAACAAAGACGCGTGCGGCACACGTGACACATAGGTACGGGTGTCAGTTGGCACTTTCCTTGGCGTGGGCATCAGGTTCTGAAAAGCTGACGGATTAAATTAGAGTGGCAGCTGTCATTCTGGTTCAGCTGTTTCTGTTCAGTTCTTTTGTCACGGGTGCCTGGTTGGTGCGGGCTGGGGCGGGTTTGCGTCTTTGTGTGCGTGGGAGAGATGAAGAGTATGAGTGTGGGTGGTGCGTGTGAGTGCGCGCACGGGCACGTGTGTGTGTGTTTCTTGCTGTGACAGCTAAGCTATTATTCAATTTAAATACAGAAACCACAAACTGTATGTTGCATGATTTCTTGCCTGCCATATTTCACTGCATCTCACCGGTTGCATATTAAAAGGTGGTCCCGAGACAGCAATAACACAATCCTCGAGATAGCAATAATACAATGCTCAAGGCAGCAATAACAAAGTTCCCGAGACAGCGATAACATAATCCCCGTGATAGCAATAACACTATCCCCGAGACAGCAATAACAAAATTCCCGAGACAGCAATAAAAACATTCCCGAGACAGCAATAGCGCAATGCTCGAGACGGCAATAATACAATCCCCGAGACAGCAATAACACAATTCCCGGGACAGCAATAACAGCATTCAAGGGACAGCAATAACAACATTCCCGAGACAAAAACATTCCCGAGACAGCAATAACACAATCCCCGAGACAGCAATAACACAATCCCCGAGAAAGCAATAACACAATCCACGAGACAG
Source organism: Cepaea hortensis (assembly GCA_963921405.1). NCBI lineage: Eukaryota > Metazoa > Mollusca > Gastropoda > Stylommatophora > Helicidae > Cepaea > Cepaea hortensis. The sequence goes on along the minus strand of OY992887.1, from coordinate 100,263,400 downwards.
CAATAATACAATCCCCGAGACAGCATTAACAACATTCTCACGACAGCAATAACAGCATTCCCATGACAGCAATAACAACATTTCAGGGACAGCATTAACACAATCCCGGAGACAGCAGTAACACAATCTCTGAAACAGCAATAACACAATCCCCGAGACAACAATAACACGATCCCCGAGACAGCAATATCAGCATTTCCGAGACAGCAATAACAACATTTCCGAGACAGCGATAGCAACATTCCCTAGACAGCAATAACAACATTCCCGAGACAGCAATAACACTCCCGGAGACAGCAATAACAACGACTCTAAGACAGCATTAACAACTATCCCGAGACAGCAATAACAACTACCCCGAGACAGCAATAACAACTACCCCGAGACAGCAATGACAACATTCCCGAGATAGCAATAACAACCACCCCGAGACCACAGTAACAACCACCCCGAGACCACAATAATAACCACCCCGAGACCACAATAACAACCACCCCGAGATAGCAATAACAACTACCCCGAGACAGCGATGACAACATTCCCGAGACAGCAATAATAACCACCCCGAGACAGCAATAACAACCACCCCGAGACAGCGATGACAACCACCCCGAGACAGCAACAACAACATTCCCGAGACAGCGATAACAACATTCTCGAGACAGCAATAAAAACATTCTCGAGACAGCAATAACAACATTCCCGAGACAGCAATAACAACATTCCTGAGACAGCAATAACGACATTCCCGAGACAGCAATAACAACATTCTCGAGACAGGAATAAAAACATTCTCGAGACAGCGATAACAACCACCCCGAGATAGCAATAACAACATTTCCGAGACTGCTATAACAATCACCCCGAGACAACAATAACAACAATCCCGAGACAGCAATAACAACATTCCGGAGACAGTGATAACAACCACCCCGAGACAGCAATAACAACATTTCTGAGACAGCAATAACAACATTCCCGAGTCAGCATTAACAACCACCCCGAGACAGCAATAACAACATTCCGAGACAGCAATAACAACATTCCCGAGGCAGCGATAACAACCAACCTGAGACATCAATAACAGCCACCCCGAGACTGCAATAACAACATTACCGAGATAGATAGGAGTCGATTATGTTGATACACAAGAACCTAGCTGTGAATGCCAGAACCATAAGAACATACAAGACTTACTGGAGTGCAAAAAATATAAGCAACAACAACAGTTACTTGCATTTCCTTTACATGGCGTCGCAGTCAAATCCGGCATTTATTGCTGTTATGTAATTTCGTGGCAAGTTTACGTTCAGTAGTTTACCATTGCTTTCTGAACGACGGGCACACACACCAGTGTATGAAAACCATCGCAAAGCGGTCTGCTGCCTAACCGCCCGCAGCTTTTTTTCGCGGCAGTTATTAAGTCAGCGTTCACAAAGTTACCACAAGAGCGAATCGTCTTTCTCAGACCGCACCCCTGAATACACCAGTTGGAGAACCGCTGTAATTGACACACTTTTAGTAATAATTCGGACAAATTACCCTGACATTTCCACTGTCGTTTCCAGGAGCAATGACCTGTGGTACAGTTTTTAGGTACGATCGTCCACGATTATAATCAAGACATGTGATGGTGATGATGATAATGAAGATGACGATGATTATTATGATAATGATGATGATGATGCTGATGATGCTAGTAATGACTATGTCACATTTATGGGTATTTTCTCTTACATAAAAATACACCAGGGAGGTATTGCTCTGTGGGTTTCATTCCATACTTGAGGGCGTCCGTGGTTCATCGCCTGTCCAGCGCAGACATAAACAGTTCTATTTTTCATGTACTGGACAGTTGCTGTTGACAGCCCGGGGGTTTCTGTTGGTGCCGGGTCATACAGCTTGTCATGAAAGTGTGATCGCCTCTACCCCAGAGAGCATCAGACACGTCGCTTGCAGGTTCGTCATTAATAGCTCCATCCAGGCCCGTGCAGTGCCGTGCTATGATACAGAGACGTCCCGTGACTACATCAATATATAATGACACAAAGTAGTGCAGCTTTACATAACAGAGTTACGACACATACAGAACGTTGCGGCGGTTAGCCTTCATCAGCAAACAAACACATTCACAAACACAACATACAGTCAAGGAGAACTCCTGTGACTACATTAGAAGGTGATGACAGGACGAGAGGATCAAATGCATGGGAAAATGGAAGCAATGAAGAGGAAACGAGAATTGACAAAATGTTAATTGAAAAGAATGTTAGTCGAAGAAATTGTTTAATAGAAAAACTGTTTATAGAGAAAAAAACTGTATACTCACCTCACGTACGGACCTGTGAATGTTTACGGAAATCTCAGGTGTATTTTTATAACGGTGCTGGATGTTACGGTACAGTGAGCACATAGAAAGAAGGGGGCGGGGTAGGAGGCGTGTAAAATTGACCACGACCTCATTGTGTTATTGGTCTGGGTGGGCTGGTGTGTAGGAACACGCGTACTTACATAGACACACTTCAACTGACAAAATGCTAGTGTATGTGGACATGCAAGAAGAGAGAGAGGGAGAGAGAGAGAGAGAGAGAGAGAGAGAGAGAGAGAGAGAGAGAGAGCGAGAGAGTGAGACAGACAGAGAGAGACAGAGAGAGGAAAAGTGCCTGCGACCTACCACATGGGGTATATTGTAACCTACGAAATAGTCAGTATGGTTGCTAGTCATACAACGCGCTTCAGGAGCCCCTCGCCCAGTCCTAGAGTTGTTGGGGTTGTGTAAGATCCAACCACTGGCAATGCACGTGAAGAAGGTATGCACAGAGAAGCCAGATGTAAGAGGAGAGAGAGAAGGAGAGAGAGAGCGCGAAAGGGGGGAGAGAGGGGGAGAGAGAGGGAGAGAGAGGGAGAAGAGAGAGGGGGAGAGGGAGGGAGAGAGAGAGGGAGAGAGAGAGAGAGGGAGAGAGATAGAGAGAAAGGGAGAGAGAGGGGGAGAGGAAGAGAGAGAGGGAGAGAGAGAGGGAGGGAGAGAGGGGGAGAGAGAGGGAGAGAGAGAGTGAGGGAGGGTGAGAGCGAGAGAGGGGGCGGGCAAGAGAGAGATCAAGGTAGGGACAGAAAGCGCGAGAGGGAGTGAGAGAGGGAGAGAGAGAGCGAGAGAGAGAGCGAGAGAGAGAGCGAGAGAGAGAGGAGGAGAGAGAGCGAGAGAGGGGAGAGCGAGAGAGAGAGGGAGAGAGCGAGAGGGTGAGAGAGAGAGAGGGAGAGAGAGAGAAAGAGAGAGAGAAAGAGAGAGAGAAAGAGAGAGAGAGAGGAAAAGTGCCTGTGATATATCACATGCCTTTCGCGCTCTCTCTCTCCTTCTCTCTCTCCTCTTACATCTGGCTTCTCTGTGCATACCTTCTTCACGTGCATTGCCAGTGGTTGGATCTTACACAACCCCAACAACTCTAGGACTGGGCGAGGGGCTCCTGAAGCGCGTTGTATGACTAGCAACCATACTGACTATTTCGTAGGTTACAATATACCCCATGTGGTAGGTCGCAGGCACTTTTCCTCTCTCTGTCTCTCTCTGTCTGTCTCACTCTCTCGCTCTCCTCTCTCTCTCTCTCTCTCTCTCTCTCTCCCTCTCTCTCTTCTTGCATGTCCACATACACTAGCATTTTGTCAGTTGAAGTGTGTCTATGTAAGTACGCGTGTTCCTACACACCAGCCCACCCAGACCAATAACACAATGGGGTCGTGGTCAATTTTACACGCCTCCTACCCCGCCCCCTTCTTTCTATGTGCTCACTGTACCGTAACATCCAGCACCGTTATAAAAATACACCTGAGATTTCCGTAAACATTCACAGGTCCGTACGTGAGGTGAGTATACAGTTTTTTTCTCTATAAACAGTTTTTCTATTAAACATTTTCTTCGACTAACATTCTTTTCAATTAACATTTTGTCAATTCTCGTTTCCTCTTCATTGCTTCCATTTTCCCATGCATTTGTTCCTCTCGTCCTGTCATCACCTTCTAATGTAGTCACAGGAGTTCTCCTTGACTGTATGTTGTGTTTGTGAATGTGTTTGTTTGCTGATGAAGGCTAACCGCCGCAACGTTCTGTATGTGTCGTAACTCTGTTATGTAAAGCTGCACTACTTTGTGTCATTATATATTGTTTAAACTTTCACAGCTTTACCGCAGTTCCACCAAATTTTATGCGTGACTACATCAGAATGGTGACGACAGGACGAGAAGAGCAAAAGCATGAACAAATGAAGGCAATGAAAAGAAAATGAGAATTGAAAAAATTTTAATTGAAAAACATGTTAACTGAAAAGAATGTTAATTGAAAAAAAAATGTTAATTGAAAAAAATGTTCATATTCACCTCACAGTTCAGATCTGTAAGCAACTCAGAAAATCTCCGATGTATTCTGTTTATACCCGGTGCTAGGTGTTACGGTTCAGTGAGCACATTGAAAGAAAGGAGGGGGGGGCAGGAGGACAGGACGGTGACTAGTCTGGTAGGGGTATCTGAGCAATCTCAGTGGATGTACTAACGGAAGCATGATTTTTTTTTTCAATTAACATTTTTTTCAATTAACATTTTTTTCAATTCTCATTTTCTCTTGATTGCCTTCATTTTTTCATGCTTTTGCTCTTCTCGTCCTGTCGTCACCTTCTGATGTAGTGTCGGATATGGGTTTGATTGATGGCTCAACCCCACAGAGATAAATGATGAAAAATCATTTTTCCCCATGTGATCCTGCCCGTTTAATTAATTTTGTTGTCCTGACTCAATTGTTGAGACCAGAAATAGAGTTTTAGAGAACCAAGGAATACCTTTAGGAAATACTGAAAAAGTTGTACTCCCTTTTATACCCAATTTATTCCCTATGTGGTTCCTTGCCTCTCCTCTACCAACTAATTAATTCTATCTAGGGTAATTTAAAACAATTTGATTATGACAAGTAAAATACAATCAATACATGACATGACCTTATTTTTCTTTGTTGATTTAATACACATAAATATGGATTTTGTAAAGTGCATTCAAAATTACAATTTCCTGTCATAGAAATAAGGACATATACATATACATTAAATATTACAGACTTGATGTGCCCATGATCAGGTAGATAATTAACCGTTTAGATTTTTCGCAGTGGCCTGTAAAGCTAATCTTTTACTGGTCTGGATGATCTGAAAAAAAGAACTGTCTCCAATCAGGATTCTCCACTTCCAGCTTTGGGAATCACTCTGGCTATCATCAATTGTAGTATTATTTATTGTTCCTGGGTGTAGTAGAACATAAGTTGGCTCTTGTTCTCCTTTGTCTTGGCAGGTACTTATTTTAAATAAAGATTACCTCTCCTATGAGACAAATGGAATGGTTGCAGGTAGATAAGGTTCGACGCTACTCTGTCAAGGGCATCACTCAACCATGTGCTCACTCAACAGGTGCTGCCTTCAAACTTCACCAAGTCAGGTCTGGATTGACATGAATAAGACCACTACCTGAAATTCCATCAATCACATAATTCGAATAATATCAGAAATATGACATTAGGATTTACATGTAAAAGCCTAAGAACATAACCAGGGAAAACAATAAAATGGATCCTGTTCTTTAGAGAAAATAACATAGAAGAAAGATAGTCATGGTGTTTTCATGTAGTTATCACCAACACAGTTGTTTGCTCTCAATCCAATCTTCCACTATCAAATGTTCAAGGTTTACTAGCAGATGGGCAGTTTCATCATCACCTATGCCTGTCCTCAGGTTTCTAGAAGTAATACCTTGAGTGATTGGGAATTTAGCAATTATGTTGACCATTCTCTTCTGTATCTAGTTTTGTTCTCTACTTCATCTTTTTCTATTCAAGTAAAAGGTCTTATACATTAAGAGCTTTTAAAAGTCAGGTCCCATTTCCATGAGTATTTGCTTATCAACAAGATAAGTACATTTGGTATTATTCTTGTATAGCCTTCAGGTGTATTCTTCTTCATTAAATGCTTCAAGTGAGAAGATTTCTTCCATTCTCATGGATGTAACATTGATTATTATCATCAACATCATCATGGTTTTTATAATAATTGTAATTAAAATCCTTATCATTATTTTCATAATTATTACATTGTTATTACAATCATCATCATTATTATCATTACAACAGACCATATGTGTTAACATGAACTACAAAGTGGGATTTTGCTTAAATTACACACACAGATGCTGGTGCTATGCGTAATGTATGACATGGCTTGTGTCGTGCTTAGCGCACAAAACTAGATGATAGAGATATGAATGATACTTTATACAAAGTGGTGTTATGCGCCGGAGTGTACTAAATTAGTTTTTAGTTTATGGGGTACACCGAAGCATTTCTCTAGTGATAGGCATGGCATTCCACATCAAAGTTGCTGGCTATCATTAGATTGACTGTTGGCTTATACTCCCTCTTTCTCACTCAGCATGTAACTTCACTCACTCACTCAACTCTGACATCATTCATATGTATGGCTGATAAATTCACTCAGTCCACAGACATATTCATATGGGTATGGGTGATCATATAGGAATCCTTCATCACACATTCTTCATACTGTCATGTAAAGTGGGTACTTATGTGATTTCCAAATGACAACATAACATGTTTACACCATATGGCATCACAATGAGGTCTCACCCATTCATCAGACACAATCATATCTATATGGATGACAATCATGCATATGTAGGTGCTTTACACAGAACACATTCACAGATTCACCCAGAAGGACATTACAAGGGCATCTCATCCTTCAACCTAACTTGTAGTCATGCATGCTGGTGGATTTTATGAAATGATACATTCACATCTGTTTAACAATGATGAACTCACACATGAATCCTCACAGACATGTTATCAACAATGTCATAGTGATCATTGTGATCATTAGACACACTTAGGCAATTCATCCAGGATTTAGCAACATGGAGTCCAGGAGTTATCACATGTTCTCATGAAATACATACAATTTAGGTGATATATCCAATTCATATTCAGGCATTATGAATTAAAATACTTCTTGCATGGCGATTGGTTACGAACTATTATGAGGCACAAATATTATTATTGCCCATGGTTAACAGCCATGTTTATATATTTGCCTTACCCCAAGTGGCTGTACCATCACACAAATTATGAGACCTGTAGAGCTCTGGCTGGTTCTCATGTGCTCATGAATTAAAAGAAACTATTTGGTTGTCCATGTGCTCATGTAAAAAAATAAATTTACTGACTAATGTGCTCCATCTACTTGACTATACACATTCCACTAAATTCTCTATTAGTGCTGGCACATGTAAACTAGTTTTTAATCTTACCAGTGGGCCATATACTTTATGTCCTTACCACTGTACTAAGAATTCTGAAGTTCCTTAAGTCACTCTAATTCATTGTAGATTCAGTTTCATGCTTAAGAAATAAAATGTATAACATGTGTCTAATGTTTTATACATTAACTAAGTTGCTTAGCTGGGAGAAAATAAACACTGTATTCTTCTCCTCTTGTACAGTTTATCTTGTGACTATAACTGAGTATAATATTATTTAGTTTGTACTATTCTTTAAGAACTCACCATTCCAAATCATTGTAGATTGAGTTGCTTAAGAATTAAATGTACAACTTGGATTAATGATTTTTATACATTAAGTCAGGTGTTTACTAATGGGAGAAAATAACATTCAATATGGGTATTCTTAATTAATAGTTTATCTATAAACTATAACAATTAAATTAACTTCTTCGTTCACCACACGTGTTCAACCGAGTCTACTTACCAACTCTCTTCTGGGAAAATAGGCTCACAACTAACTACAATTTAACTGAATTAAATGTGGTGTTTACCTTATTTATCAGAATGACCTCAACATGTCGACACGTTTCATGATCTGAATGAGATGCAATTTCTCACAGCGATTTCGTAGGCTGAGGGTGTTCTTTTCTAATGAATTTTGAAACTCTCTCACTCCTTCCGCTGCTTCAGTTCTTATGTCTCATGCTGGCTGATGTACAAACAGGCCATGTCGCTCTGCACGCTGCTATTTATACGGTCCTTTCCGAGTTAATGTTTTTCATTCCCAACGGGTATATTAAATCTTGGATCGTACCATTATGGAACAAATAAATCCGTTGCGGTGAACGCCGATTTTTGTCGTCCTGGAAATATTTAATCGTGATGTTACGTTTGTGAAAATCTAATATATCACATTGCTCCCCTCTCAGACTGTTGTTCGCCTGAAGAACAGTAGCTTTGAGCAAGCGTAACAAGCTTATATTTCCTCTAATCCTTTCTTGTCCTTTGATTCTTGTACAGAATCTTCAATAGGATGTCTGCTGAGAAAGTCTGCTCCTACATTCATCTTTCCTGGAACATATTCAACTTGGAATGAATACGGTTGTAGAAGTAACGACCATCTCATTAGTCGAGCGTTTAAGTTTCTGGATGCTGCCAGGAACGTGAGAGGTTGATGATCGCACTGTATTGTGAAGTGTTTCCCATACAGGTACGCCTGAAACTTCTCTACTGCCCAGACTAAAGCTAAACATTCCTTTTCAATGGTAGAATAATTGCGTTGGGCTGAATTCAATTTTCTACTGGCATAGGCAACTGGAAAGAGCATTGATTTATCCTCATCCATTCCTTGTAATAAGGTGGCACCAATTCCTATGTTGCTTGCATCCGTCCTAAGTATCCATGGACGTGTTAGATCTGGTAGATGAAGAACTGGTTTTGCTGTTAAAGCTTTCTTTAACTCCGCGTACGCTTTCTCGCAGTCAGCAGACCAAACAACCTTTTCTGGTTCCCCTTTCCGAGTGAGATTTGTCAACGGAGATGCGAGGGAATTGAAGTTTGGGATGTATCTTTGGTAAAATCCACAGAGAGATACAAAAGATCGAACATCCTTTTTAGTTCTGGGTCGCGGTGCATTTCTTAGTTTCTCCACATTACCATCATGAGGTTGCATTTTTCCTTGAGATATTGTGTGTCCCAAAAAGTCTAATTGCCTGAACCCAATCTGGCACTTCTTTGGTCTTGCAGTCAACCCCACTTCTTTCAGGCGGTTGAACAGTATCTTCAATGTCTCAAGATGTTCCTCGAATGTTTCTGTAGCAATCAGGATGTCATCCATGAAGTTGCTAAGACGTGGATTTTCCAATGGTCCTAAAAGTTTCCTCATCATGCGAGTGAAGACACTAGGTGCATTGCTTAATCCGAAAGGAAGAACGTTAAATTCATAGTGTCCATCAGGAGTGCTGAAGGCTAACCACGGTCTAACTTCCTTTTTCACTGGGATTTGATAATATCCTTTGCTGAGATCTATCTTTGTGAAGTATTTTGCTCTGTTGAGGCTGGTGAAAAGTTGATTCTGATCTGACAGTGGTTCCGGTTGGAACTCTGTCACCGCATTCAGCTGCCGATAATCAATGCATAATCTATGTTCACCATTGGGTTTCCTCAATAAAACTACACTTGCATTGTAAGGTGATTCAGAAGGTGATATTATCCCAGCTGAAAGCAATTGTTGAATTTCATCTTTGAGAGATTTGGCTTTGGCGTATGGAACAGGGTAGGTTTTGACTCGCGCAGGTGTTGTATCCTTCAACTTCATGTCGAATTCTTCAAGATTTGTTAATCCTGGCTTGTCTGTTAGTATCTCTGCATAATTCTCTAAGCACTCTCGAATCTGCTGCTGCTGATCCGTCGTTAATGTTGAACTAATGTCCACATCTCGATAAGTCTCGTTGAATTGCAGTGGATACTCCACTCCCATTGAGTTTCCATGCTCAACTTCTGTTGCTACGGCCATTGCTATCAAATGTGCTGTCTCGGTGGGGGGGTCTCTCGTTGTACTTCCGTAACAGGTTGAGATGAAAGATTTTCTCTTTCCCCTTTATAGCGATCTTGTAGTTTGTTCTGGAAATTTTCTCCTTTACTACATAAGGTCCTTTCCAACCGATTTGCAACTTGTTTTGACTTGTGGGAAGAAGTAATAGTACTTTTTCTCCCACCAGTAACTCTCTATCTTTCGCTTTCTGGTTGAAATTTAGGGCCATTCTACGTCGTGCTTGTCGTAGGTTGCTTGCGGCTAATTTCCAGCCAAGTTGAAGTCGTTGTTTTAACTCTTCCACATATGCGGATGCAGTCACAACAGTTTCATCAACAGAATCATCAGTCCAGGTACGAAGTAAAGCTTCTAATGGTCCCTTAATTGGACGACCAAACAACAGTGTTGCTGGTGCAATTCCCGTAGATTTGTGTGGTACCTCGCGGTACGCAAAAAGTGCTGCCGGAATGTATGTATCCCACGCCTCTGGTTTTTCATGAGCTAGTTTCTTCAAGATGGTTATTAGTGTCCCATTAAATCTTTCCACAGCTCCGTTTGAAGCAGGGTGGTATGGAGAAGTACATATCTGCCTAGATTGGAACATTCTAAACACTTCCTCCATCAACTTTCCTTTGAACTGAGATCCGTTGTCAGTCAGGATCCGGATTGGAAATCCTAATCTTGTAAATATTCCAAGTAGAGCTTCTGCTACATGCTTGGAATCACTCGAAGGCATCGGCACAGCTTCCGCCCACATCGAGCATGTGTCTACTAGTGTTAATATGAATCGATTCCTCTTCTTTGTCAGGGTGAGAGGTCCGACTATGTCCACAGCCACTTTCTCGAATGGTGTGCCAGTGATGGGCATTTCCCCTAATGTCGCTGGTGGTGTCCAGTGCTTTGGGGCTACTCTCTGACATTCTGGGCATGATTTGACATATCGTTGAATGTCCGCGTTTATTCCAGGCCAGTAGTAGTGAGTTGAGATTCGTTGCATGGTTGCGTTGATTCCCATATGTCCGCTAAACGGCATACTATGTCCCATCTCCAGTATTTGTGTTCTGTAAGTAGTTGGAACAACCAGTTGAGAATACTCTTGTCCTAACTTTCCTGCCTTTCTGTGAAGAATTCCATTCTTCATGTAGAGATCACCCTTCCCAGGAGGTGTATGTGATTTTGGCAACTTACGGAAGCACGTCCCAAGTGAACTATCTGTTGCTTGGGCTTGTTTTAAATCTTCGGGCTGAAGATTTGCTGGTGTCGTAGTCGTTGGAGTTTCCTTGGCCTGTTGGCGCGTAGTCACCGCTGATGCTATCATTGGCTGTACTGGTTCTCCTAAAAAGACGTATCGACATCCAAGCATGACAGGGTAGATTGGATCTTCCATGACCGCTGCTCTGATTTCTCCCGTAACATAGCGTGAAGTTATGCTGACCTTGGCAACAGGAAGTGTCATAGGTACAGAACTTTTCAGAAATCCCTGTATTTCGACGGTTTCATCTGTAACTTGCTCTGGGTTTACCAATGAGGCTTGTACAATTGCGTCGAAAAATAAACCTGTATCATAGAGACATTCCACTGTCCATCCATTCAGGTTGACAGATTCTATGACTGGCAGTTTGAAGTTGGTGTTCCGTTGCGTGTCCATATTGGAATAAGCATTCTGGTTCCTTCTCGCTGCTTTAGGTTTTACTGCACAGGCTGTGGTAAGAGGTTGAGGCTTCTTTTTGCAATCCCTTGTGTTATGAGCATGATTTTTACAATGGCTGCAGTAGAGCTTCTTCTCCCACTTGAACTGCTGGTTCTGATTTGTAGTGGTCTTATTTGATCCATTCGATCCATTTGGTTTGCTGGATTTCGGTTCTCCTTTATCTTTGGTCTTCTGAGGGAATTCGCGAGGAAGATTATTGGTATTTCGTTGATTACCTCCCGCCTCTTTCTGCGACTTTTCATATCTCTCTGCCAAAGTAATGATAGACTTCAATCTCTCAGCTCCATTCTGTGTTAAAAATGCTCTCATGTCCTGAGACATTTTCTGTTTGAGTTGATCTATCAGAATCATTTCTTCTAGATCTTGGTAGGTTTCCTCAAATCTAGACATGGTACACCATTTGTTTAGGTAGGATCTTAGTCTTTCTACGTATTGAGAGAAGTTCTCTCCAGCTTCCTTCCGAGCAGTCCTGAACTGTTTCTTGTAGTTCTCTCCGTCTATCTCGAATCTGGCTAATAAGGCTTGTTTTAGGATGTTATAATTGCCCAACTCCTCCGGTCGTATCCTAGAAAATACTTCGTAAGAAATTCCGCGAAGTCCTTGTGACAATTTAACTGCCCATTTGGTCTCCTCCAGTCCGCACATCACACACATCCTCTCGAATCTTGATAAATAATTTTCGATGATGTCTGTTTGTTCATTGAAAGGTTCCAATGGAAAAGACATGGCGTTCACTTGAACTGAAGCTGCTTCCCCTGGTGGTTCAGCTGAAGATCTACCTTGATCTGTTGAGGGATTCTGTTGGTTCATGATTTCCAGTCGTCGTAACTCGGTTTCATTGTCCAACTTCCTCATTTCCAGTTCATGTTTTTGTCTTCTTTCTTCTTGTTCTCTGTTTGCCTGTCTATCCTTCTCCTTATTTTCATTCTCCGCTTGTAGACGTCTTTCCTCCTTTTCCTTCTCAGCTTGTAGACGTTCATGTTTCTCGAATTCCTCGCTAACATACTGAGCTAACTCCTTACCTGTTAGGTCGCACTGCTTACCAGTCTCCATGAAAAGATTTCTCAGTCTGGCGGTGTCTGCCATTCTTACCTTTTTCTTGTCTTCTCTGAAGGTGAATACGCCTGTATACCTGGAGAATAGACTTTAAGCAAAGCACGTATGTCTGATTAGAGTTATCTACCTACTTTATCAATATCTAATGATATGATAACTATGACTAGGTGAATGTTACTATCCTAACCTGCTATATTCTACTTTCTAATTAAAGAAATACCCGGACTTAGCCCCCAACTTGTCGGATATGGGTTTGATTGATGGCTCAACACCACAGAGATAAATGATGAAAAATCATTTTTCCCCATGTGATCCTGCCCGTTTAATTAATTTTGTTGTCCTGACTCAATTGTTGAGACCAGAAATAGAGTTTTAGAGAACCAAGGAATACCTTTAGGAAATACTGAAAAAGTTGTACTCCCTTTTATACCCAATTTATTCCCTATGTGGTTCCTTGCCTCTCCTCTACCAACTAATTAATTCTATCTAGGGTAATTTAAAACAATTTGATTATGACAAGTAAAATACAATCAATACATGACATGACCTTATTTTTCTTTGTTGATTTAATACACATAAATATGGATTTTGTAAAGTGCATTCAAAATTACAATTTCCTGTCATAGAAATAAGGACATATACATATACATTAAATATTACAGACTTGATGTGCCCATGATCAGGTAGATAATTAACCGTTTAGATTTTTCGCAGTGGCCTGTAAAGCTAATCTTTTACTGGTCTGGATGATCTGAAAAAAAGAACTGTCTCCAATCAGGATTCTCCACTTCCAGCTTTGGGAATCACTCTGGCTATCATCAATTGTAGTATTATTTATTGTTCCTGGGTGTAGTAGAACATAAGTTGGCTCTTGTTCTCCTTTGTCTTGGCAGGTACTTATTTTAAATAAAGATTACCTCTCCTATGAGACAAATGGAATGGTTGCAGGTAGATAAGGTTCGACGCTACTCTGTCAAGGGCATCACTCAACCATGTGCTCACTCAACAGGTGCTGCCTTCAAACTTCACCAAGTCAGGTCTGGATTGACATGAATAAGACCACTACCTGAAATTCCATCAATCACATAATTCGAATAATATCAGAAATATGACATTAGGATTTACATGTAAAGCCTAAGAACATAACCAGGGAAAACAATAAAATGGATCCTGTTCTTTAGAGAAAATAACATAGAAGAAAGATAGTCATGGTGTTTTCATGTAGTTATCACCAACACAGTTGTTTGCTCTCAATCCAATCTTCCACTATCAAATGTTCAAGGTTTACTAGCAGATGGGCAGTTTCATCATCACCTATGCCTGTCCTCAGGTTTCTAGAAGTAATACCTTGAGTGATTGGGAATTTAGCAATTATGTTGACCATTCTCTTCTGTATCTAGTTTTGTTCTCTACTTCATCTTTTTCTATTCAAGTAAAAGGTCTTATACATTAAGAGCTTTTAAAAGTCAGGTCCCATTTCCATGAGTATTTGCTTATCAACAAGATAAGTACATTTGGTATTATTCTTGTATAGCCTTCAGGTGTATTCTTCTTCATTAAATGCTTCAAGTGAGAAGATTTCTTCCATTCTCATGGATGTAACATTGATTATTATCATCAACATCATCATGGTTTTTATAATAATTGTAATTAAAATCCTTATCATTATTTTCATAATTATTACATTGTTATTACAATCATCATCATTATTATCATTACAACAGACCATATGTGTTAACATGAACTACAAAGTGGGATTTTGCTTAAATTACACACACAGGTGCTGGTGCTATGCGTAATGTATGACATGGCTTGTGTCGTGCTTAGCGCACAAAACTAGATGATAGAGATATGAATGATACTTTATACAAAGTGGTGTTATGCGCCGGAGTGTACTAAATTAGTTTTTAGTTTATGGGGTACACCAAAGCATTTCTCTAGTGATAGGCATGGCATTCCACATCAAAGTTGCTGGCTATCATTAGATTGACTGTTGGCTTATACTCCCTCTTTCTCACTCAGCATGTAACTTCACTCACTCACTCAACTCTGACATCATTCATATGTATGGCTGATAAATTCACTCAGTCCACAGACACATTCATATGGGTATGGGTGATCATATAGGAATCCTTCATCACACATTCTTCATACTGTCATGTAAAGTGGGTACTTATGTGATTTCCAAATGACAACATAACATGTTTACACCATATGGCATCACAATGAGGTCACACCCATTCATCAGACACAATCATATCTATATGGATGACAATCATGCATATGTAGGTGCTTTACACAGAATAATTCACAGATTCACCCAGAAGGACATTACAAGGGCATCTCATCCTTCAACCTAACTTGTAGTCATGCATGCTGGTGGATTTTATGAAATGATACATTCACATCTGTTTAACAATGATGAACTCACACATGAATCCTCACAGACATGTTATCAACAATGTCATAGTGATCATTGTGATCATTAGACACACTTAGGCAATTCATCCAGGATTTAGCAACATGGAGTCCAGGAGTTATCACATGTTCTCATGAAATACATACAATTTAGGTGATATATCCAATTCATATTCAGGCATTATGAATTAAAATACTTCTTGCATGGCGATTGGTTACGAACTATTATGAGGCACAAATATTATTATTGCCCATGGTTAACAGCCATGTTTATATATTTGCCTTACCCCAAGTGGCTGTACCATCACACAAATTATGAGACCTGTAGAGCTCTGGCTGGTTCTCATGTGCTCATGAATTAAAAGAAACTATTTGGTTGTCCATGTGCTCATGTAAAAAAATAAATTTACTGACTAATGTGCTCCATCTACTTGACTATACACATTCCACTAAATTCTCTATTAGTGCTGGCACATGTAAACTAGTTTTTAATCTTACCAGTGGGCCATATACTTTATGTCCTTACCACTGTACTAAGAATTCTGAAGTTCCTTAAGTCACTCTAATTCATTGTAGATTCAGTTTCATGCTTAAGAAATAAAATGTATAACATGTGTCTAATGTTTTATACATTAACTAAGTTGCTTAGCTGGGAGAAAATAAACACTGTATTCTTCTCCTCTTGTACAGTTTATCTTGTGACTATAACTGAGTATAATATTATTTAGTTTGTACTATTCTTTAAGAACTCACCATTCCAAATCATTGTAGATTGAGTTGCTTAAGAATTAAATGTACAACTTGGATTAATGATTTTTATACATTAAGTCAGGTGTTTACTAATGGGAGAAAATAACATTCAATATGGGTATTCTTAATTAATAGTTTATCTATAAACTATAACAATTAAATTAACTTCTTCGTTCACCACACGTGTTCAACCGAGTCTACTTACCAACTCTCTTCTGGGAAAATAGGCTCACAACTAACTACAATTTAACTGAATTAAATGTGGTGTTTACCTTATTTATCAGAATGACCTCAACATGTCGACACGTTTCATGATCTGAATGAGATGCAATTTCTCACAGCGATTTCGTAGGCTGAGGGTGTTCTTTTCTAATGAATTTTGAAACTCTCTCACTCCTTCCGCTGCTTCAGTTCTTATGTCTCATGCTGGCTGATGTACAAACAGGCCATGTCGCTCTGCACGCTGCTATTTATACGGTCCTTTCCGAGTTAATGTTTTTCATTCCCAACGGGTATATTAAATCTTGGATCGTACCATTATGGAACAAATAAATCCGTTGCGGTGAACGCCGATTTTTGTCGTCCTGGAAATATTTAATCGTGATGTTACGTTTGTGAAAATCTAATATATCACATGGCTCCCCTCTCAGACTGTTGTTCGCCTGAAGAACAGTAGCTTTGAGCAAGCGTAACAAGCTTATATTTCCTCTAATCCTTTCTTGTCCTTTGATTCTTGTACAGAATCTTCAATAGGATGTCTGCTGAGAAAGTCTGCTCCTACATTCATCTTTCCTGGAACATATTCAACTTGGAATGAATACGGTTGTAGAAGTAACGACCATCTCATTAGTCGAGCGTTTAAGTTTCTGGATGCTGCCAGGAACGTGAGAGGTTGATGATCGCACTGTATTGTGAAGTGTTTCCCATACAGGTACGCCTGAAACTTCTCTACTGCCCAGACTAAAGCTAAACATTCCTTTTCAATGGTAGAATAATTGCGTTGGGCTGAATTCAATTTTCTACTGGCATAGGCAACTGGAAAGAGCATTGATTTATCCTCATCCATTCCTTGTAATAAGGTGGCACCAATTCCTATGTTGCTTGCATCCGTCCTAAGTATCCATGGACGTGTTAGATCTGGTAGATGAAGAACTGGTTTTGCTGTTAAAGCTTTCTTTAACTCCGCGTACGCTTTCTCGCAGTCAGCAGACCAAACAACCTTTTCTGGTTCCCCTTTCCGAGTGAGATTTGTCAACGGAGATGCGAGGGAATTGAAGTTTGGGATGTATCTTTGGTAAAATCCACAGAGAGATACAAAAGATCGAACATCCTTTTTAGTTCTGGGTCGCGGTGCATTTCTTAGTTTCTCCACATTACCATCATGAGGTTGCATTTTTCCTTGAGATATTGTGTGTCCCAAAAAGTCTAATTGCCTGAACCCAATCTGGCACTTCTTTGGTCTTGCAGTCAACCCCACTTCTTTCAGGCGGTTGAACAGTATCTTCAATGTCTCAAGATGTTCCTCGAATGTTTCTGTAGCAATCAGGATGTCATCCATGAAGTTGCTAAGACGTGGATTTTCCAATGGTCCTAAAAGTTTCCTCATCATGCGAGTGAAGACACTAGGTGCATTGCTTAATCCGAAAGGAAGAACGTTAAATTCATAGTGTCCATCAGGAGTGCTGAAGGCTAACCACGGTCTAACTTCCTTTTTCACTGGGATTTGATAATATCCTTTGCTGAGATCTATCTTTGTGAAGTATTTTGCTCTGTTGAGGCTGGTGAAAAGTTGATTCTGATCTGACAGTGGTTCCGGTTGGAACTCTGTCACCGCATTCAGCTGCCGATAATCAATGCATAATCTATGTTCACCATTGGGTTTCCTCAATAAAACTACACTTGCATTGTAAGGTGATTCAGAAGGTGATATTATCCCAGCTGAAAGCAATTGTTGAATTTCATCTTTGAGAGATTTGGCTTTGGCGTATGGAACAGGGTAGGTTTTGACTCGCGCAGGTGTTGTATCCTTCAACTTCATGTCGAATTCTTCAAGATTTGTTAATCCTGGCTTGTCTGTTAGTATCTCTGCATAATTCTCTAAGCACTCTCGAATCTGCTGCTGCTGATCCGTCGTTAATGTTGAACTAATGTCCACATCTCGATAAGTCTCGTTGAATTGCAGTGGATACTCCACTCCCATTGAGTTTCCATGCTCAACTTCTGTTGCTACGGCCATTGCTATCAAATGTGCTGTCTCGGTGGGGGGTCTCTCGTTGTACTTCCGTAACAGGTTGAGATGAAAGATTTTCTCTTTCCCCTTTATAGCGATCTTGTAGTTTGTTCTGGAAATTTTCTCCTTTACTACATAAGGTCCTTTCCAACCGATTTGCAACTTGTTTTGACTTGTGGGAAGAAGTAATAGTACTTTTTCTCCCACCAGTAACTCTCTATCTTTCGCTTTCTGGTTGAAATTTAGGGCCATTCTACGTCGTGCTTGTCGTAGGTTGCTTGCGGCTAATTTCCAGCCAAGTTGAAGTCGTTGTTTTAACTCTTCCACATATGCGGATGCAGTCACAACAGTTTCATCAACAGAATCATCAGTCCAGGTACGAAGTAAAGCTTCTAATGGTCCCTTAATTGGACGACCAAACAACAGTGTTGCTGGTGCAATTCCCGTAGATTTGTGTGGTACCTCGCGGTACGCAAAAAGTGCTGCCGGAATGTATGTATCCCACGCCTCTGGTTTTTCATGAGCTAGTTTCTTCAAGATGGTTATTAGTGTCCCATTAAATCTTTCCACAGCTCCGTTTGAAGCAGGGTGGTATGGAGAAGTACATATCTGCCTAGATTGGAACATTCTAAACACTTCCTCCATCAACTTTCCTTTGAACTGAGATCCGTTGTCAGTCAGGATCCGGATTGGAAATCCTAATCTTGTAAATATTCCAAGTAGAGCTTCTGCTACATGCTTGGAATCACTCGAAGGCATCGGCACAGCTTCCGCCCACATCGAGCATGTGTCTACTAGTGTTAATATGAATCGATTCCTCTTCTTTGTCAGGGTGAGAGGTCCGACTATGTCCACAGCCACTTTCTCGAATGGTGTGCCAGTGATGGGCATTTCCCCTAATGTCGCTGGTGGTGTCCAGTGCTTTGGGGCTACTCTCTGACATTCTGGGCATGATTTGACATATCGTTGAATGTCCGCGTTTATTCCAGGCCAGTAGTAGTGAGTTGAGATTCGTTGCATGGTTGCGTTGATTCCCATATGTCCGCTAAACGGCATACTATGTCCCATCTCCAGTATTTGTGTTCTGTAAGTAGTTGGAACAACCAGTTGAGAATACTCTTGTCCTAACTTTCCTGCCTTTCTGTGAAGAATTCCATTCTTCATGTAGAGATCACCCTTCCCAGGAGGTGTATGTGATTTTGGCAACTTACGGAAGCACGTCCCAAGTGAACTATCTGTTGCTTGGGCTTGTTTTAAATCTTCGGGCTGAAGATTTGCTGGTGTCGTAGTCGTTGGAGTTTCCTTGGCCTGTTGGCGCGTAGTCACCGCTGATGCTATCATTGGCTGTACTGGTTCTCCTAAAAAGACGTATCGACATCCAAGCATGACAGGGTAGATTGGATCTTCCATGACCGCTGCTCTGATTTCTCCCGTAACATAGCGTGAAGTTATGCTGACCTTGGCAACAGGAAGTGTCATAGGTACAGAACTTTTCAGAAATCCCTGTATTTCGACGGTTTCATCTGTAACTTGCTCTGGGTTTACCAATGAGGCTTGTACAATTGCGTCGAAAAATAAACCTGTATCATAGAGACATTCCACTGTCCATCCATTCAGGTTGACAGATTCTATGACTGGCAGTTTGAAGTTGGTGTTCCGTTGCGTGTCCATATTGGAATAAGCATTCTGGTTCCTTCTCGCTGCTTTAGGTTTTACTGCACAGGCTGTGGTAAGAGGTTGAGGCTTCTTTTTGCAATCCCTTGTGTTATGAGCATGATTTTTACAATGGCTGCAGTAGAGCTTCTTCTCCCACTTGAACTGCTGGTTCTGATTTGTAGTGGTCTTATTTGATCCATTCGATCCATTTGGTTTGCTGGATTTCGGTTCTCCTTTATCTTTGGTCTTCTGAGGGAATTCGCGAGGAAGATTATTGGTATTTCGTTGATTACCTCCCGCCTCTTTCTGCGACTTTTCATATCTCTCTGCCAAAGTAATGATAGACTTCAATCTCTCAGCTCCATTCTGTGTTAAAAATGCTCTCATGTCCTGAGACATTTTCTGTTTGAGTTGATCTATCAGAATCATTTCTTCTAGATCTTGGTAGGTTTCCTCAAATCTAGACATGGTACGCCATTTGTTTAGGTAGGATCTTAGTCTTTCTACGTATTGAGAGAAGTTCTCTCCAGCTTCCTTCCGAGCAGTCCTGAACTGTTTCTTGTAGTTCTCTCCGTCTATCTCGAATCTGGCTAATAAGGCTTGTTTTAGGATGTTATAATTGCCCAACTCCTCCGGTCGTATCCTAGAAAATACTTCGTAAGAAATTCCGCGAAGTCCTTGTGACAATTTAACTGCCCATTTGGTCTCCTCCAGTCCGCACATCACACACATCCTCTCGAATCTTGATAAATAATTTTCGATGATGTCTGTTTGTTCATTGAAAGGTTCCAATGGAAAAGACATGGCGTTCACTTGAACTGAAGCTGCTTCCCCTGGTGGTTCAGCTGAAGATCTACCTTGATCTGTTGAGGGATTCTGTTGGTTCATGATTTCCAGTCGTCGTAACTCGGTTTCATTGTCCAACTTCCTCATTTCCAGTTCATGTTTTTGTCTTCTTTCTTCTTGTTCTCTGTTTGCCTGTCTATCCTTCTCCTTATTTTCATTCTCCGCTTGTAGACGTCTTTCCTCCTTTTCCTTCTCAGCTTGTAGACGTTCATGTTTCTCGAATTCCTCGCTAACATACTGAGCTAACTCCTTACCTGTTAGGTCGCACTGCTTACCAGTCTCCATGAAAAGATTTCTCAGTCTGGCGGTGTCTGCCATTCTTACCTTTTTCTTGTCTTCTCTGAAGGTGAATACGCCTGTATACCTGGAGAATAGACTTTAAGCAAAGCATGTATGTCTGATTAGAGTTATCTACCTACTTTATCAATATCTAATGATATGATAACTATGACTAGGTGAATGTTACTATCCTAACCTGCTATATTCTACTTTCTAATTAAAGAAATACCCGGACTTAGCCCCCAACTTGTCGGATATGGGTTTGATTGATGGCTCAACACCACAGAGATAAATGATGAAAAATCATTTTTCCCCATGTGATCCTGCCCGTTTAATTAATTTTGTTGTCCTGACTCAATTGTTGAGACCAGAAATAGAGTTTTAGAGAACCAAGGAATACCTTTAGGAAATACTGAAAAAGTTGTACTCCCTTTTATACCCAATTTATTCCCTATGTGGTTCCTTGCCTCTCCTCTACCAACTAATTAATTCTATCTAGGGTAATTTAAAACAATTTGATTATGACAAGTAAAATACAATCAATACATGACATGACCTTATTTTTCTTTGTTGATTTAATACACATAAATATGGATTTTGTAAAGTGCATTCAAAATTACAATTTCCTGTCATAGAAATAAGGACATATACATATACATTAAATATTACAGACTTGATGTGCCCATGATCAGGTAGATAATTAACCGTTTAGATTTTTCGCAGTGGCCTGTAAAGCTAATCTTTTACTGGTCTGGATGATCTGAAAAAAAGAACTGTCTCCAATCAGGATTCTCCACTTCCAGCTTTGGGAATCACTCTGGCTATCATCAATTGTAGTATTATTTATTGTTCCTGGGTGTAGTAGAACATAAGTTGGCTCTTGTTCTCCTTTGTCTTGGCAGGTACTTATTTTAAATAAAGATTACCTCTCCTATGAGACAAATGGAATGGTTGCAGGTAGATAAGGTTCGACGCTACTCTGTCAAGGGCATCACTCAACCATGTGCTCACTCAACAGGTGCTGCCTTCAAACTTCACCAAGTCAGGTCTGGATTGACATGAATAAGACCACTACCTGAAATTCCATCAATCACATAATTCGAATAATATCAGAAATATGACATTAGGATTTACATGTAAAGCCTAAGAACATAACCAGGGAAAACAATAAAATGGATCCTGTTCTTTAGAGAAAATAACATAGAAGAAAGATAGTCATGGTGTTTTCATGTAGTTATCACCAACACAGTTGTTTGCTCTCAATCCAATCTTCCACTATCAAATGTTCAAGGTTTACTAGCAGATGGGCAGTTTCATCATCACCTATGCCTGTCCTCAGGTTTCTAGAAGTAATACCTTGAGTGATTGGGAATTTAGCAATTATGTTGACCATTCTCTTCTGTATCTAGTTTTGTTCTCTACTTCATCTTTTTCTATTCAAGTAAAAGGTCTTATACATTAAGAGCTTTTAAAAGTCAGGTCCCATTTCCATGAGTATTTGCTTATCAACAAGATAAGTACATTTGGTATTATTCTTGTATAGCCTTCAGGTGTATTCTTCTTCATTAAATGCTTCAAGTGAGAAGATTTCTTCCATTCTCATGGATGTAACATTGATTATTATCATCAACATCATCATGGTTTTTATAATAATTGTAATTAAAATCCTTATCATTATTTTCATAATTATTACATTGTTATTACAATCATCATCATTATTATCATTACAACAGACCATATGTGTTAACATGAACTACAAAGTGGGATTTTGCTTAAATTACACACACAGGTGCTGGTGCTATGCGTAATGTATGACATGGCTTGTGTCGTGCTTAGCGCACAAAACTAGATGATAGAGATATGAATGATACTTTATACAAAGTGGTGTTATGCGCCGGAGTGTACTAAATTAGTTTTTAGTTTATGGGGTACACCAAAGCATTTCTCTAGTGATAGGCATGGCATTCCACATCAAAGTTGCTGGCTATCATTAGATTGACTGTTGGCTTATACTCCCTCTTTCTCACTCAGCATGTAACTTCACTCACTCACTCAACTCTGACATCATTCATATGTATGGCTGATAAATTCACTCAGTCCACAGACACATTCATATGGGTATGGGTGATCATATAGGAATCCTTCATCACACATTCTTCATACTGTCATGTAAAGTGGGTACTTATGTGATTTCCAAATGACAACATAACATGTTTACACCATATGGCATCACAATGAGGTCACACCCATTCATCAGACACAATCATATCTATATGGATGACAATCATGCATATGTAGGTGCTTTACACAGAATACATTCACAGATTCACCCAGAAGGACATTACAAGGGCATCTCATCCTTCAACCTAACTTGTAGTCATGCATGCTGGTGGATTTTATGAAATGATACATTCACATCTGTTTAACAATGATGAACTCACACATGAATCCTCACAGACATGTTATCAACAATGTCATAGTGATCATTGTGATCATTAGACACACTTAGGCAATTCATCCAGGATTTAGCAACATGGAGTCCAGGAGTTATCACATGTTCTCATGAAATACATACAATTTAGGTGATATATCCAATTCATATTCAGGCATTATGAATTAAAATACTTCTTGCATGGCGATTGGTTACGAACTATTATGAGGCACAAATATTATTATTGCCCATGGTTAACAGCCATGTTTATATATTTGCCTTACCCCAAGTGGCTGTACCATCACACAAATTATGAGACCTGTAGAGCTCTGGCTGGTTCTCATGTGCTCATGAATTAAAAGAAACTATTTGGTTGTCCATGTGCTCATGTAAAAAAATAAATTTACTGACTAATGTGCTCCATCTACTTGACTATACACATTCCACTAAATTCTCTATTAGTGCTGGCACATGTAAACTAGTTTTTAATCTTACCAGTGGGCCATATACTTTATGTCCTTACCACTGTACTAAGAATTCTGAAGTTCCTTAAGTCACTCTAATTCATTGTAGATTCAGTTTCATGCTTAAGAAATAAAATGTATAACATGTGTCTAATGTTTTATACATTAACTAAGTTGCTTAGCTGGGAGAAAATAAACACTGTATTCTTCTCCTCTTGTACAGTTTATCTTGTGACTATAACTGAGTATAATATTATTTAGTTTGTACTATTCTTTAAGAACTCACCATTCCAAATCATTGTAGATTGAGTTGCTTAAGAATTAAATGTACAACTTGGATTAATGATTTTTATACATTAAGTCAGGTGTTTACTAATGGGAGAAAATAACATTCAATATGGGTATTCTTAATTAATAGTTTATCTATAAACTATAACAATTAAATTAACTTCTTCGTTCACCACACGTGTTCAACCGAGTCTACTTACCAACTCTCTTCTGGGAAAATAGGCTCACAACTAACTACAATTTAACTGAATTAAATGTGGTGTTTACCTTATTTATCAGAATGACCTCAACATGTCGACACGTTTCATGATCTGAATGAGATGCAATTTCTCACAGCGATTTCGTAGGCTGAGGATGTTCTTTTCTAATGAATTTTGAAACTCTCTCACTCCTTCCGCTGCTTCAGTTCTTATGTCTCATGCTGGCTGATGTACAAACAGGCCATGTCGCTCTGCACGCTGCTATTTATACGGTCCTTTCCGAGTTAATGTTTTTCATTCCCAACGGGTATATTAAATCTTGGATCGTACCATTATGGAACAAATAAATCCGTTGCGGTGAACGCCGATTTTTGTCGTCCTGGAAATATTTAATCGTGATGTTACGTTTGTGAAAATCTAATATATCACATGTAGTCACGGGAGATCTCCTTGACTGTATGTTGCGTTTGTGAGTGTGTTTGTTTGCTGATGAAGGCTAATCGCCGCAACGTCCTGTATGTGTCTCAATTCTGTTATGTAAAGCTGCACTACTTTGTGTCATTTTATATTGTTTACACTCTCACAGCTTTACCGCAGTTCCACCTAATTTTATTCATATGATACAGAGAGGCGGTGTCATCGGGCGGCACCGTAAGGGGGCGGCATAAGCAGTTTAAAAAAGAAAAAACACAATCGAAGGTTATTTTAAGTAAAACATTTAAGGGGCGGAATTACGAAGACTTGCATCATACTGAGAAAATCTACCCCGTGGTGCTCCAGCCCGCAACTGCTTCCATAGACTGTGTGATAAGTACGCTAATTATGTCTTTGTTTGTTTTTTCTTTACACGTTCGATGACTATGAGCTTTGAACCCTAGCGTTGTCCACACAAGTGCTACTACTTCTAGTGCACTGGGCTGATTGTTTGCTTGTGGATTAGCTTTGTATATTGTCAGTGTCCCTCGCCATCAGGCGAACCCATTCCGACTCCTGAAGTACTTGTAATTTACGTTCCTCAAGTCAAGGACGAGAAGTCGACATTTTTAGTCAACGGACCTATGTAGGGGTTGAACCCGCTAACTCGGCATCAGCACACCGGAAGTTTAAGAACAAGAGCTCTTAATCCATTCGGCCAAGTTAACCACCGATTAATCAGTTTTGTTTCCATTGGTGTTGTTTCTAGTAACCTTGACGCAAGCCTGTGTGAGATAGCGAAACCTGACCGCCCACGCCATCGGCATGGCACATGATGATGGCTGTTTCTAGCTCTGGAGGACGCTGTGGCTGAGAGGTTACCGTGTCCCACTCACGGTCGGAAGGTATCGGGTTGTATCTTATCATAGGGCTGGATCTATCATAGGGTTGGACCTTAGCATACGGTTGAATTTTAGCATATGGTTGGTCTTATCATAGGGTTTTATCTTAGCATAGCTTTGTATCTTAGCATAGGGTTGGATCTATCATTGGGTTGGATCCATCATATGGCTGGATCTTAGCATAGGGTTGGGTTTTATCATATGGTTGGTCTTATCATAGGGTTGTATCTTAGCATAGCTTTGGATCTTAACATAGGGTTGAATATTAGCATAGGGTTGGATTTTATCATAGGGCTGGGTCTTATCATAGGATTGGATCTTATCATTGGGCTGCGTCTTATCATTGGGCTGCGTCTTATCATAGTGCTAGTTTTTATCACAGGGTTGAATCTTATCATAGAGTTGGATCGTAGCATAGGGTTAGATCTTACCATAGGGTTGGATCTTACCATAGGGTTGGATCTTAGCATAGTTCTGGACATTTGTAAAGAGCCATTAGTAGCTGATAATATCACACGTCCACCTGATCTCTTGGGTTGTGTGATCAGATATGTAACCGTCTCGGATAAAGGCGCAAAACTGGCGGTCCAACAGCTGACCCATGAACATGTCGGCGGAGACGATGCAATTGTATACGCCGAGGGTTCTGTGCGTCGTGGAGAGACATCTGCTGGGGGGTTCTCAGCGGGAGGTCACTACAGAGCAGAATGGAGCCTGTAGGCATGCAACCTCCAGTATGGAGATAGAGATGGCTGCAGCTGTGAGATGGCTGGTGTGTGATCGAGTCACCAAAGCAAATATGGTGTCTGATTCCCAGTCCATATTCCGTAAAGTTCAATGTGGACGGATGTTGCACGGATATTTGCCACACAGACACTTTTCTTACTTGTATATAGTGTCTGCGTCATCCCGGGGTGTTTGGTTGGTCATGTGTCGAAGTACACTTATTCTTACAGCCAGGCTCTGTCGTTATTTGAATGTGATAGGTTCGAATCCCGGTCGGTAACTATAGTTTTCAGTTTTTATGTTGTCTAGTGTGTCTTCTAGTTACTTCTTCTTCTTCTTCTTCTTCTTCTTCTTCTTCTTCTTCTTCTTCTTCTTCTTCTTCTTCTTCTCTTCTTCTTCTTCTTCTTCTTCTTCTTCTTCTTCTTCTTCTTCTTTCTTCTTCTTCTTCTTCTGCGTTCATCCGGAGTTTTTTTTTCTTTCGGACGTGATTGCGTTGTGCCTGTTTACGGCAGAGCTGCGTTCTTGCGCCGCTAGACCGACACATCCGACTTCTGCGGGCATTTGTTGACCGGGTTAACCATCCCGGGGGTCTTCTAGTTTCTATTTCTTTCTTCTACTTCTATGAGCGCCAAACAATACATGTTTGTTTATTTATGGAGTGCAAGACAACGAGAGAGCGAATCTGTTCCAAGAGTGCCTTTAGTTAAAGTACCATGCCAAGGGAGATATTTAGGAAACCTTATATGAACGAACTGCTAGTTAAAGATACAATAACACATGAAAGGATGTTTTTAAGGATTTGTTTTAGTTTGGATTTGTATGGATGTGAGACGTGGACAATGAGCAAACAAGCTTAAAACAACTGATGGTGGTGGACATGTGGCTTCTGAGGAAAATGCAAATAATGCCATGGAGAGACAAAACCAATGAGCAAGTCCTACAAGAAACAGATGAAAACCATAAACTGATTAGAGAAATTAGACACAGACAGTTAAATTTTTTTAACACGTTATAAGAAGACATAAACCAGAGGACTTGCTGACAACTGGTAAGATTGGGGGGGGGGGGGGGGTAGCAAATGAAAGACAGAGAAGTAAATATCTGATGGCTTGGCAACAAATCATAATCGAGACACAAACACAAGACTCTTGTGTTCGTGTAAGATGACGAAACACAGTCCCACACACGTTTAGCGTCATGGCACATGGTGATGAGTTTGGCTTTATGTGTGGCTTCAGCAAAGAGAGACAAAATCCGCTTGTGGACAGCGAGTGTGTTACAGAAATGAACAGAATCTTTGCGTGTCGAGAACTGCCTGAAGGAGACACAACATAGGTTAATTTGCCCGGAGTGCGATTATGCAGGTTCTTAGAATAAAAATAACAACAAACAAGATAACATGGGTAGCTTTCCTTGGACAAGCGTATTAAATATGATTTAAATGTTTTATATCCTTTGGGGAAAGAGAGATAGTGGAAGACAGCGTGAGAAGATTCTTGACAGTCTTGTTTCGTGGCACGGAAGGGAGTCAACAAGCGAATTGATCCATAACGTCGAAGATCGTAATTTGTGGAGAGGCATGATCGCCCACGCCAGCCGGCAAAGCACTGAATGATGATGATGATGATGATGTCCTTTGGGGAAGAGGGGCAGAGGCAGACCTAGAGTAATGATGTTTGATGGACAGCGACGATCGCTTGGAGGAATATCATCAGCAGAGTTGATCCAGAAAGACCAGGACCGAGATCTGTGGAGAGCCATGAACGCCTACGCCAGCTGGTGTGGCATTTGATGATGATAGTGATGATGTCCTTTGTAGGACGTGGCCATTAACCCCAACCCCAGGTTTATTTACTAGGCAAGTTTACGTTCAGTAATTTGCCATTGCTTTCTGAATGAGAAGTCAGACATGATAGTGCATTAATATTAACAATAGATGACTTGTCTGTGGTGTGATAGCGTCTTCACATAGTGTAGGCCTGAATGCACAGAGCAATAAATGGCCAGTCTTTACCTCACCTTCGTAGGCGATGACCCCAGGCGCTGAACCCCCGCCCGAACACACAACATTATCAGAGCAGATCGCTATCAACTCCGTTAAGGCGGCCGCTAATGATGGCGTATCGGCTTCCCACAAATACACAAATACTTACTAAACAAAATAAAAAACGAAGTCACTTCCTGCGAAGCCTGACAGACTGACTGGCAGAGAAGTAGTAAATTGTCGACTCATCTCTTAACGGAGCGTGACAGACTGGCTGACAAGCGAAGTAGTAAATTGTCTACTCATCTCTTAACGGAGCGTGACAGACTGGCTGACAAGCGAAATAGTAAATTGTCTACTCATCTCTTAACGGAGCGTGACAGACTGGCTGACAAGCGAAGTAGTAAATTGTCGACTCATCTCTTAACGGAGCGTGACAGACTGGCTGACAAGCGAAGTAGTAAATTGTCTACTCATCTCTTAACGGAGCGTGACAGACTGGCTGACAAGCGAAGTAGTAAATTGTCGACTCATCTCTTAACGGAGCGTGACAGACTGGCTGACAAGCGAAGTAGTAAATTGTCGACTCATCTCTTAACGGAGCGTGACAGACTGGCTGACAAGCGAAGTAGTAAATTGTCGACTCATCTCTTAACGGAGCGTGACAGACTGGCTGACAAGCGAAGTAGTAAATTGTCTACTCATCTCTTAACGGAGCGTGACAGACTGGCTGACAAGCGAAGTAGTAAATTGTCTACTCATCTCTTAACGGAGCGTGACAGACTGGCTGACAAGCGAAGTAGTAAATTGTCGACTCATCTCTTAACGGAGCGTGACAGACTGGCTGACAAGCGAAGTAGTAAATTGTCGACTCATCTCTTAACGGAGCGTGACAGACTGGCTGACAAGCGAAGTAGTAAATTGTCTACTCATCTCTTAACGGAGCGTGACAGACTGGCTGACAAGCGAAGTAGTAAATTGTCTACTCATCTCTTAACGGAGCGTGACAGACTGGCTGACAAGCGAAGTAGTAAATTGTCGACTCATCTCTTAACGGAGCGTGACAGACTGGCTGACAAGCGAAGTAGTAAATTGTCTACTCATCTCTTAACGGAGCGTGACAGACTGGCTGACAAGCGAAGTAGTAAATTGTCGACTCATCTCTTAACGGAGCGTGACAGACTGGCTGACAAGCGAAGTAGTAAATTGTCTACTCATCTCTTAACGGAGCGTGACAGACTGGCTGACAAGCGAAGTAGTAAATTGTCTACTCATCTCTTAACGGAGCGTGACAGACTGGCTGACAAGCGAAGTAGTAAATTGTCGACTCATCTCTTAACGGAGCGTGACAGACTGGCTGACAAGCGAAGTAGTAAATTGTCGACTCATCTCTTAACGGAGCGTGACAGACTGGCTGACAAGCGAAGTAGTAAATTGTCGACTCATCTCTTAACGGAGCGTGACAGACTGGCTGACAAGCGAAGTAGTAAATTGTCGACTCATCTCTTAACGGAGCGTGCTGTCTCTGCTTGACTTTACACAAATTAGATCTTGCTGATCCGCGGAAGGAGAACTCATCTCCCAGACGAGCTGGAGTAGCGATAAGTTGTAAATTAGCTCGCTTTACAAACAAGGTCCTCGTCACTACTTATCTGTTTGTTGTGTTTTGTGTCTTGACAGTTTTCTGTTTATAATTACTGTTGGAACTCTTTCATTTATAGAAAGTTGGTGGAAGTTGGCGTGGCCGAGAGGTTTAACTCTAAGTGTCATGGGATGATTAATCGTATTAAGCGACTTCCTGTATCTGAAATGGGCTTCTATACAGTAGTTTTCCCTATGTCATTCCCTTTAATTTGATATATAATACAACATGTTTACTACCGTGTTAACAACTTTTATTTTTTTTAAAAACTATTTCCCATTTTCTGCCATCCATTTGTGTTGTGTTACCATCATCATCATCTTCCACTTCTGCCGTCAAGCGTCGTGGGGAGGAATAATTTGCGTTCCAGCGCCCGATGGGCGGCACTGGATAGTGTCATTCCGTGAGTCTGTACAATGTCTTTGATGTTGTCAATCCATTTTCTTCTTGGACGTCCTCGTGGTCTCGTCGCAGATGATCTTTGATGTAAGGCCAGTGATGGTAGTTGCTGATGTTGCATTCTAATGACATGGCCAAACCACTTGATCTTCTGTCTTTCAATAAATGTGGCACAAGGTGTTGATCCCACTGTCTGTCTGATAACAGCATTTCTTACTCGGTCTCGGATTGTTAAGTTGGCAGATCTCCTCAGGCATCTCATCTCACAGGTGTTGATTTTGCGAAAGTGTGATTTGGATAAAGTCCAGGTTTGAGATTTGTAGCATAGGGTTGGTGTGAATATCCTATTTATTATCTGTCGTTTTGCGGACATGGGTCTATTTGGATGTTTCAGTAAGGGTGATAGTTGATATGTAAGTGCAGTAGCTTTTTATTGTGTAAACCTACTTTTTTGTTTGGCAAACATCTGTTGATATATTGGTTTCATGTCCTCGACTTGGCGATGGAAATAACAAGTACCTCGGAAGTCGGAGAGAGTTCTCCTCATGGCGAGGGACACTTATTAGGGAAAGCTAACCTTCCTATAAAATCAGTCCAGTCCAGTCCATTCACTAGTAGTGATATTAATAGTAGCAGCAGCAGTAGTAGCAGCAGCAGTAGTAGCAGCAGCAGTAGTAGCAGCAGCAGTAACAGCAGTAGTAACAGTAGCAGCACGTGTGTGGACTACCCTAGAGTTCAAACCGAGCGTACACGGAAACATAAAAAGTTGCAACGGCTGCTGTTAGATAGGGGAAATGGAACAAAGATATCGGAACCGTTTTTCCTTGTATATTGACAATAGTAAGAAACAGGCTTGTCCATGGGACATATTTTTCTGTCCCATCTCATCCCATGGTAATTTATGCCCGCCCCATCCCATCCCATCCCATGGGACCTTTCGCATCCCATCTCATGGTAATTTATGCTTGTCCCATCCCATCCCATGGGACATTTCCCATGAGAATAACATTCCTAAGGCCAAGCCTGGTAAGAAGTGTAGGGGATATGAGAGGAAACACACACCTCCCATCCACGCACACACAAGCCACACACACATCCCTAACTCATACACTCATCCCCTCACACATCCCTAGACACACGTACTTATCTCTCAACCACTAACACCCACACATCCCTCACCCACTCATCAAACCATACATCTCCTATCTACCCACCCATACTCACACATCCCAACCACCCATCTAAACACACATCCCCCACACTCACACACATCCTTCACCCACCCGCACACCCAACCACACCCCACACACACATCCTTTATCCACACCCAGCTCCCCTCAAACACAACACCACACCCACACACATCCCAAAGACACATCCCTCACCCACACACACATCTCCCCACACATCTCCTACCCATACACACATCCCCCAACTACAATCACCCTCACTACCCACACATACATCCTCCATCCAGCCACACACACCCCAACCCAGCCAGACATATCCCCCACCCACACACACATCCCCAAATCCAACACCCACACCTATCACGCACCCCTCCCCCAACCCACACACATCCTCCACACACATTCACCCACACACACACTCCCCACCCATCCACCAAAACATCCCACACATACACATCCCTCACCCACACACACACATCCCAAAAACCACAACCACCTCCACCTGCACACATATTCCACCCACCACATATCCCCACCCACACATATATCCCCCACCCATCCCATAACCCACCATCAATCATCCACAACATATCCTCCTCCACCTACTCACCCACAACCACCTAGCCAAACACACACCCCCACGCACACACACACACACCACACACATCTCCCCGCCAACCCATACATCCCGCACGTACCCACACACAAATCCCCCACCCACCCACACAATCCCACCCCGCCCACCCACACACATCACGAATCCACCCACACACACATCCCCCATCCCCCAATCTACTATTATGATCAAACTCCCACACTTTACACACACACATACAGTGACGATTGTCGTGAGCATTGTCGCAAAATTGTAAAGAAAATGGAGAAAAATTGTACATATACATTTTGTAACTTAAAAATTAGTGATGCAATTCAACTCTCTCTCTCTCTCTCTCTCTCTCTCTCTCTCTCTCTCTCTCTCTCTCTCTCTCTCTCTCTCTCTCTCTCTCTCTCTCTCCCTCCCTCTCTCTCTCTCTCCCACTCACTAACGCTCTCACTCACATTACAGTAATGTTATATTATACATGATAAAATCAAGTGTCATACATACAAAATGATAATGGGAAAGATGAAAATACACAAAAAATATGGAATGGCATGTTACAGGACATGCATGCACTCAACTCTCTCTCTCTCTCTCTCTCTCTCTCTCTCTCTCTCTCTCTCTCTCTCTCTCTCAGGAGAAAGACAAGACACAAGAGACTCAGATCGCAGCCACTCAGCGCATCCTGGACGAAACGAAGCAAGTTCAGCAGAAGATTGAGCAGGATGTCACTCGAATGGTTGCTACACAGGCTGAGACAGAAGAAAGGATATCAAGCATGGAGGAAGAAAAAGACAAGACGCAGGAAACACAGATAACAGCCGTTCAGCGCATCCTGGACGAAATGAAGCAAGTGCAGCAGAAGATAGAACAGGATGTCGCTCGAATGGTTGCTATAAAGGCTGAGGCGGATGAACAGCTATTCAACATACAAGATGTGAAACGAAAGACAGAAGACACTTTTGATAAGATACTTGACCTGCTCAAGACCCAGACAGCCACACCCGAATCAGAGGATACAAGAGCACAAACAGACGAAGAAGCAACAGAGGAAGGACGATATCGCTCACCACCAAGATCCGACTGGCGAACGCTGAGAAGATTCGAAGGCAACTCACGACGGGGAAATAGGAGGAACACCAGGAGAGAGGACAACTCCCTGAAGGAAACAGCACCATATGACGGGGTGGGTACCCGATTACTCCAAGCCTCAACAAGTGCGCGACTCTGTCCAGACATGAAAACCCTCATCAAGAAAGTAACGAACGCAATCAACCCATCAGAAGCCGGGAAGCTGACAACAAGCAGCCCAAAGTACAAAAGACAAACTTCAAGCTACACCATAAACACCCCTACATAGCCAAGTCGAAAATTCGAAGGCTGTAAGGGGGTACTCGTACCAGAAATTGGAATTGGAATACAGAAGATATCACACACAAACCAAACAATCATGACTTCTATCCCCCCTCTCTCCCCCCAGTAGCAAATTCACACACGTTCTACCGATGGTCTTTGTTCACCGAAGCACTGATTTTGATTAAGGCCGCACTTTGGGCTTACGACAAAGAAGTTTCCCCCCGACGCCCATCTCCACCCTGGCAGTGAGTCGATTAACCACGTGTGAGTAAGACTGCGTGCGAGCTCATGCGTGTGTGCGAATGTGTGTGTGTGTACACACACCTTGCCCGGTTTTATTTTTTGCGGTATTTCAAGGCCGGCCTATCAATTTGTTGCTCACGAGCAGACACCCTCATCTGGGTTTCGAAACTCGGCAAGGGTGGTTGAAACGGGAGCTTTGTAGCGGCCTGTCAGGTCTCAAGGGAAATGGACATATTCAGCTATTTACACACAGAAGCGTGAAATAATATGTTGCACGATCTTTTGTCTGGCGTATTTCGCCGCAAGAATCAATTAGAAAGTCGAATAGAGGCGCTGGAGATGTGTATATACAGAAGAATATGTTGTATTTCATTGAAACAAAAACAATCAAATACAGAGGTTCTAGAAAAACTGGGAATGAGAAGAGCTCTGATGAAAGAAATAATAAAGAGGGACGTCAAATATTTCGGCCACGTTAAAAGACATTCTACTTCTTCTTCTTTCGTTCTCTTGACATAACACTCTTATAAAAGCTATACTGGGGGAAAGGTTAAAGGCAAGCAAGCAGGAGGTAGACAACGATACAAGTGGGAAGATAACATCAAGAGATGGACGAACAGCAGTCTTACAATCAAGGCGAGAGACGGACAGTGTTGGAGATCCATTGCACTCAACCTTCACTGTGGAGATGGCACATGATTGATTGGCTGATATTTCGCTGCGTCTCATCAAGTACATAGTGGAAAGTTATATATCATATGAAATGAATAAATGAATAATACTTAAGCTGAAAAAAAATTAAAAATGCGTACTCAATGACTGTAAAGCAATTGTTAATCCTCACAGTAATAGCAAGTGTAACTGATTCAGTACCAAACTAAAATTAGGTTTGGTCCAGACATGGCACACAATTAAATGAACAAGTATTATAATATAAATATCCGTTCATTTAGCAGGAAGATACCACGAAACGAAATAAATAGGACGATGACTCTAGTATTGCGATATAGCATCCTTCTGTTCAAATTAGGGGTCACATTTGACGATATATTATTTTTTATTATCCCTCAGCACTATACAAGTTAAAATGGAATCTGTCTTCAAGATCACGTCTGGTTAAGAGCGGGCAAGCTGCTTGAATGCACAATATAATACAGAAAACACGAAGTATAGAGAACAAAATACCAGAACACATTAGTACATTGGGTAGGACACAATAACAAAAACCACGAGCGTTACAAATCATCTTCAGAAAATAACTTTGTCCGCCCCTCTTATCGCCACCTAGTTATCTCCTGCCTATTTCGTTGAGGCAAGTTTTGTCTCTCCCTTCCTTAGATTTATCTTCTCCAATGTCCATCCGGCCGCTCATCGTTTCCGGAAGTCGGCCTAGTTATTACAACTTCCGTTTGAATGTCACCATTTTGTTTCCGTGGCTACCAGTCGCCTAGTTCTGTGTATGTCATTCCCCGATATACTAGGGGTTAGCGTAGCTGAATGGGTTAGACAGCTCGCTTATAAAAGTGCCGGTGTGCTGATGACCAGGTAGCTGGTTTAACCGCAACACATGTCATTTAAACTGAAATGTTAACTTCTAATCCTTGACTTTGGGAGAAGTATCTCAAAAGTCGGAATGGAGTCACCTGGTCGCCAGGGACACTAGTAATAGGGGAATACTAAGCCACACAAAACAATCAGTCCAGTGCACTAGAAGTAGTAGCCTATATGAACTACGCTTGAGTTGAAGGTGGGCGAAAGCACAGCCATTTCTTTTAAATAAGAAAAGACATATTCAGTATGAAGACATGTACACAACTTTACTGCGATTCCACCAACTGCACTCATACCTCAATAATAAGACAGAGAAATATATGAAGAGAATGGTTGCATTGTAGCAGTTTTCCCGCCCGTAACCAAACCTCAGACGGCAAATCAACATGGCCGCCACCATTGCTAGATAAACAAATCTCTGGCTAGATGTTTTGGGAGTGGAATAAATGGCGCGAATTGTGTGAATATCTTGGGAAACTTGAAACAAGTGGGACAAAGTAATCCGGTTAGTTGGAGGTGGGATGATTATGTTATAGAAATGTTTTGTTTTAATCTTTAACTTAATCAGCATTGTTTATCTTGGGACATGTGGCAAGGTTCTGCCAGCTCTTGATATTAAATTTATGCGGAACGATTATGATAAATAAATGTTGTTTAATCATCTTTAACCGTATCACGACTTAACATTTTCTGAAACGAATAATCTTATATATAAATTAGGATGTGCGTATCTCTGTATGTATGTATGTATGTATGTCCTTTATACGCTCGCGAACGGCCCATCCGATTGAGATGAAATTTTCTACACGCCTTCCTTTCATTCCAGAGATGCCAACTGTCGTAGTTTTTTTTTCTTCTTCCTCCTCCTCCCTCCTCCCTCCTCCCCCTCCCAAAATACGTACGTCCAGGAAATGGTCTTCTACATAGACACTTCTCTCTGAGGTCCGCGATAACATATTAACCTGGTGGGATGGCAATCAATCATCCTACTACCTCCTCCCTCCTCCTCCCTTCTCCCTCTTCCTCCTCCCTCTTCCTCCCTCCTCCCACTCTCTACTCCTCCTTCCTCCTCCCTCCTCCTTCTCCTCCCTCCTTCTCCCTCTTCCTCCTCCCTCTTCCTCCCTCTTCCTGCTCCCTCCACCTCCTCCCTCCGCCTATTCTCTCCTCCTCCTCCCTCCTCCTCCCTCTCCCTCCTCCTACTCCCTTCTCCTCCTCCTCCTCCTCCTCTCTCCTCCTCCCTCCTTCTCCCTCTTCCTCCTCCCTCCTCCTCCCCCTCCTCCTCCACCCTACTCCTCCCTCCTCTTCCTAATCCCTCCTCCTCCCTCCTATTCCTCCTGTCTCCTCCTCCCTCCTTCTCCCTCCTCCTTCTACCTCTTCCTCCCTCCTCCTTCTCCCTCCACCTCCTCCCTCCTCCTCTCTCCTCCTCCTCCCTCCTCCTCCCTCTCCCTCCTCCCTTCTCATCCTCCCCCACCTACGTTCTCCTCCTCCCTCCTCCTCCCCCTTCCTCCTCCCCCTCCTCCTCCTCCTTCACCCTCCTCCCTCCTCCTCCTCCTTCACCATCCTCCCTCCTCCTCCTCCCTCCTCCTCATCCTCCCTCCTCCCTCCTCCTCCCTCCTCATCCCTCTTCCTCCTCCTCCTCCCTCCTCCCTCCTCCTTCTCCCCTTTCCCCCCTCTTTCTCTTAATCCCCCCTCCTCCCTTCTCCTCCCTCCTATTCATCCCTACTCCTCCTCCTCCCTCCTCCTCCTCTCTCCGCCTATCTCTTCCTCCCTCCTCCTCCCTCCTCTCTCTTCCTCCTCCCTCCTCTCTCTTCCTCCTCCCTCCTCCTCCCTCTTCCTCCTCCTCCTCCCTCCTCCTTCCTCCTGCTCCCTCCTCCTCCTCCCTTCTCCTCCCTTCTCCTCCTCCCCCTCCTACCCCTCCCTCCTCCCCCTCATCCGTCTTCCTCCCTCCTCCTTCTTCCTCCCTCCTCCTCCCCCTCCTCCCCCTCCTCCTCCCTCTCCTCCTTATCCCTCCTCCTCCATTCTCCTCCTCCCTCCTCCTCCTCTCTCTACCTCCTCCCTCCTCCTCCCTTCACATTCTTCCTCCTCCCTCTTCCTCCTCATCCCTTCTCCTCCTCTATCCTCCTCCCTCCTCCTCCTCCTCCTCCCTCTACCTCCTCCCTCCTCCTCCCTTCACATTCCTCCTCCTCCCTCTTCCTCCTCCTCCCTCTCATCCTCTTCCCTCCTTCTCCTCCCTCCTCCTTCTCCCTCTTCCTCCTCCCTCTTCCTCCCTCCGCCTCCTCCCTCCTCCCACTCTCTACTCCTCCCTCCTCCTTCTCCTCCCTCCTCCTCCTCCCTCTTCCTCCCTCTTCCTGCTCCCTCCGCCTCCTCCCTCCGCCTACTCTCTCCTCCTCCTCCCTCTCCCTCCTCCTCCTCCCTCTCCTCCTCCTCCTCCTCCTGCGATCTCCTCCTCCCTCCTTCTCCCTCTTCCTCCCCCTCCTCCTCCCCCTCCTCCTCCACCCTACTCCTCCCTCCTCTTCCTAATCCCTCCTCCTCCCTCCTATTCCTCCTGTCTCCTCCTCCCTCCTCCTCCCTCCTCTTCCCTCCTCCACCTCCCTCTTCCTCCTCCCTCCTCCATTTACCCAAGACAGACAGACATACAGATAGTCGGGAACGGGATCTTATATGACTACTTATATGATTTAAATGAGATGCTCTCCACCATGGGCTGGGCCGGGTCAGACAGACAGACAGACAGACAGACAGACAGATAGATAGACAGACAGACAGACAGACAGTCGGGAACGGGAGCTTATATGACTACTTATATGAATTAAATGAGATGCTCCCCACCAGAGTCTGGGCGAAGCCGGGCCGTGTCAGCTAGTTTTATATAAACTATTGATTATAATCTTTAACTTTATATCCAACTTAACATCTTCTATAGCGATTATGTTTTTTAAAATGTTCGTTTTAATCTTTACTCTTCATTCATTCCTTTCTTCGTTGCTGCGTTAATTCGTTCGTTTGTTCCTTCCTTTCTTCCTTTATTCATTCCTTTTTTCATTCATTCGTTTGTTTCTTCATTTCTTCCTTAGTTCGTTCATTCGTTTGTTCCCTCCTTTCTTCCTTTATTCATTCCTTTTTTCATTCATTCCTTTGTTCTTTTATTTCTTCCGTTTGTCACTCCTTTGTTCATTCATTCGTTAGTTCCTTCATTTCTTCCCTCCTTTGCTTGTTCGTTCGTTTGTTCCTTCGTTCGTTTATTTCTTTATTGTTGTTGTTGGTCCTTCGTTTGTTCTTAGTTTAGTAGCTCTCATCATCATGGCCACCAAGAATGTCTCTATCGTTTGCCAATTCCCCTGCCTCCTGCACCCTCATGCCCAGGGTGTCTGCATCATCCTGTCCTGTATCCATCTTCGTGCTCGTCAATCCATGCCTCTTTTTCTAGGAATCATGTCTTCCATACCGTCGTCTCCAAGCCTCTGTGATGTTTTATATAGCCAGAATATTTCAGTTTCTGAGATATGTTGCTGTTATTGAGTCAGGAAGACATCACACAACAAAGAGTGCGAGTACGCTAGTCAATCAACATACAAAATGCACAGTAAATCGTTGTGATCTGATTCACTTATTACAGAATGAAAGAACTTTATTTTCAAAGGGTTAATAATTGGGCACGCAAGCACGTCTGACATTCTGCCGTTCTTATCTCTCTGTTCTCATACATTATTTTATTCATACATCACTTATCAAGCTAATCTTTAGACTATAACGACAACCAGAGAAACAATATGCATTATAAACGCATGGAAGACGTGCAGTAATCAGTAATACATGAGTGACTAAAACTTAAAAACTCACTAAAAACTGAAAGCTTTCTTAACACAGCAATTATAATTAGTTAAGATGGAGATCGGAGCACCTTCGGGCGTGTCCGGAGTGCAATGTTGATAAACTGAACTGAACTAAACAGAAATGTATGTGTTCATGCAGACATAAAAACCAAACAGTGACGTCATGACCTTATCACACACCATCGAAGAAAAGCTGCACAATGACGCGGAAACGTATGACAGTCTGCACAATTTATGGGAGATTTAAACGATGTTAGCTGGGAGAAAAAGAAGACTAAGCCGATTGTATAGCCACTCGGGGTCTTAGATCTTTGTTAGGGTCGTTTAACACTCTTTGGCGTGTATTGGGTACGTGGTGCTAACGCCATCTTTGCACATATCAATCGGCAATCAATGAGTGACGTGGGAAACACCAAACCGGTCGCCTTTACTGAACAGATTCAAATTTTCGTTTCATCTTCATTGTTCTCATTTTTTTCATCTTTTCATTCTCGTCATCCCGTTCTTGTGCCTTAATGTAGTCACTCGAGTGTCTTCTCCGTGATTATATGCTGTGTTTCGTGTATGTTTTTGTTAGCTGATGAAGGCTAGTTTCCTGGGTTTTCTGTTATTGTGTTCAATAAAGATATATTACTTTGTGCTATTTAATATTCTTTACTGATCAGATCACTTTCTGGTATCCACTATAGACTGAGTCGACAATGGAGACTGGGTCGAAAATAGAGAGTGAGTCGACTATGAAGACTGGGTCGACAATGGAGATTGGGTCGACAATGGAGACTGGGTCGATAATGGAGACTGGGTCGGTTTACAGATCCGCCTGGGTCGGAATTCGAAAACATGATCACCGGTCGGCAGGCACTCAATTCAATCAGGTGCCGTCTCCACAATGAAGGTTTGCTGCAATGGATCTCTAACACTGTGTATCTCTCGCTTTGATTGTACATTATTTTAGACTGCTGTTCGTCCATCTCTTGATGCTATATTCGCCACTTGTATCGTTGAATAACAATTTCGCTGGGAATGAGTCCCTAAACGCATCGACCTTCATTTGGTTAAATCCTAGCCGTTGACCGTATTCACGCCAAAGTATTATTTAATGGCTTTTGTCGTGCGGAAGTGCCCAGCCGCCATTTTGGTGGAATAGTGAACGGAAATAGTGAGTCATTTTTAGTTTAGTCACGAGGATTGTGGGTGAAAGTGGGGGTCAACTAAATGTCAAGGTTAGTCAAGGTTACTTTGTTCCCCGTTCTCTGTTCTGTACACTTGTGCGTACACTCTGGAAGTCTGACAGCGCTGCAGGCTAGGGGAAGTGAAGGGCATAGTTCCAGGCTAGGGGAGTTGGAGGGCAGAGTTCTGCTAACTCTTTGTTTCAGGAGTTTAACATCCATGTGTGGATGTGTTGGTGTCTGTATGTGTGTTTTTGTTAGTTTTTATGTGTGGATGTGTGTGTTTGTATGTGTGGATGTGTGCGTTTGTATGTGTGGATGTGTGTGTTTGTATGTGTGGATGTGTGTGTTTGTATGTGTGGATGTGTGTGTTTGTATGTGTGCATGTGCGGGCTATGTTTCTTGGAGTATTCAACAGCTATTTTGAATCTTAAGACTTTCAGTGGATAGATTATCTTAAAAATTCACTTGGAATCTAACTCTTCTTGTAAATAGGAATATCTTGGCACGTTTCTGATGAAGTTTAGTGAAATTCTACTTCTCATCATCATGTGGCTGTGCCAAGACCCTGAACTTTATATATATTGCTTCAAAGCGTTGCTCTGGTCTATACTGTCTTTATGTTCAAGGTACTCTACTAAGAGGACATGTTCTGGGAATAGGATAAAGCCATTAGTGGAATCCTCTAGGAGAAAAGCGTTTCTTGGTCTTAAATCTTTTCGGGCAGGAATTTCTATTCCCAAAAGAATTGCGTCTTGTTGGACAGAAATAGAAATAGAATAGAAATGTGAACAGGCAGAAACAGATAGAAAAACAGACATAATTAGACATACATAGATAGATCTCTTCGTTGATAGGTATGCTTAAGAGAGCGGAAGAGTCGCATGTATGAGAGAAGACAATGTTACATGTGGGTGGACATCAAGGGATGAACTGGAAAGACAATGTTACATGTGGGTGGACATCAAGGGATGAACTGGAAAGACAATGTTACATGTGGGTGGACATCAAGGGATGAACTGGAAAGACAATGTTACATGTGGGTGAACATCAAGGGATGAACTGGAAGGACAATGTTACATGTGGGTGAACATCAAGGGATGAACTGGAAGGACAATGTTACATGTGGGTGAACATCAAGGGATGAACTGGAAGGACAATGTTACATGTGGGTGAACATCAAGGGATGAACTGGAAGGACAATGTTACATGTGGGTGAACATCAAGGGATGAACTGGAAGGACAATGTTACATGTGGGTGGACATCAAGGGATGAACTGGAAGTACAATGTTACATGTGGGTGGACATCAAGGGATGAACTGGAAAGACAATGTTACATGTGGGTGGACATCAAGGGATGAACTGGAAAGACAATGTTACATGTGGGTGGACATCAAGGGATGAACTGGAAAGACAATGTTACATGTGGGTGGACATCAAGGGATGAACTGGAAGGACAATGTTACATGTGGGTGAACATCAAGGGATGAACTGGAAGGACAATGTTACATGTGGGTGAACATCAAGGGATGAACTGGAAGGACAATGTTACATGTGGGTGAACATCAAGGGATGAACTGGAAGGACAATGTTACATGTGGGTGGACATCAAGGGATGAACTGGAAGGACAATGTTACATGTGGGTGGACATCAAGGGATGAACTGGAAAGACAATGTTAAATGTGGGTGGACATCAAGGGATGAACTGGAAGGACAATGTTAAATGTGGGTGGACATGAAGGGATGAACTGGAAGGACAATGTTAAATGTGGGTGGACATCAAGGGATGAACTGGAAGGACAATGTTAAATGTGGGTGGACATCAAGGGATGAACTGGAAGGACAATGTTACATGTGGGTGGACATCAAGGGATGAACTGGAAGGACAATGTTAAATGTGGGTGGACATCAAGGGATGAGCTGGAAGGACAATGTTAAATGTGGGTGGACATCAATAGGTGGATTGAAAGATAATGTTACATATGGGTGGGCATCAATTGGTCTAATCATATAGATCTGAAAGGACCAAGAGTGTGTTGGTGGTGGGATGAGTGAGTGGAGAGATCTGAATATTTCTGGAAATGTTTACTTGTTTTCCATTTTGTTGCAGGATCTCCCTTTCTTTTGTTGTTTTAACAAAAACTGATTGAAGAAGAATGACACAACATGAAGCTCACGCTGTGCCAGTCTGCGCGTGTTATTGAAACCAGATCAATATGTTACCGTAATGCTGATGTTGTCAAGAAAGATCACATGTTGTGCAGATGAAGAATGTTGAGACAGTTGTGTTCACGATAAATATCATTGTGGCAGTACTGTGTCGAACGACGTATTCCATATGTATCCCGTATGTTGGTGTGGGTGAGTTATAAACCATGTACATATCTCTATATAGTGAAGGATAGATAGGTGTGCAGATTAATGATTTCTGCCTTGAAAGTGCAGTTCTAATTCAGGATCATCAGTAAGGCATTCATCTAGGAGATTTAATGGCGAACGGGTACCATACCTTGTGTCGCCACAGTGATGTTGATGGTGGTGATGATGATGATGATGATGGTAACGATTTTGATGACAATGATGCTGCTGGTGATGGTGGTGGTGGTGACAGTGATAGTGGTGATAATGGTGGTCGTGGTGGTAACGATAATGATGATAATACTTACGACGATGATGTTTAATGTGCTATCAAACTCTCTCTCTCTCTCTCTCTCTCTCTCTCTCTCTCTCTCTCTCTCCGTCTCTCTCTCTCTCTCTCTCTCTCTCTCCGGTCGCCCCGCCCCCTGTTTTCCACGTTTTAGTGCAGACTTTAGTATGCCAGATAAACACTACCTTATAATGCACTACCATTGCAAACTCCCAGAGTTCTTGCACAGTTTATTTATCGCGTGTGTTGGTCGCCTCCACAACCCAGCCATCAGGAGACAAAAGAAAAATTAACGATCTGTCCAAGTCTCCGTTGTTTTGGCTTCCGAGGGTAGCTATTATCTGGCAATTACCGCGGACGCACGTGGCATCCCGTGTCAATGATGATTTCAACAACAAAATACGCTGTGTGGTGATGACGATGCAGCCCTAGTACCGGAATCGTACGATAAATTTACCAGGACCATTACTACTAGAATAGTTGGCCTCAGTGATTGACGTCAGCATGTAGAATACACACAAGAGCAAGCACAACAAGGGGTTTCTGATCGGAAAATACAGACACTCCTTGTCCGAGAAATGTTTCGGCCTCTTTATCTTCTTTCCACTCCAGGGAACGGGCACATTTAGA
This sequence comes from Cepaea hortensis, assembly GCA_963921405.1. Taxonomy (NCBI): domain Eukaryota; kingdom Metazoa; phylum Mollusca; class Gastropoda; order Stylommatophora; family Helicidae; genus Cepaea; species Cepaea hortensis. Next base: position 100,219,926 of record OY992887.1, on the reverse strand, counting down.
CCATGTCTCCCAGACGTCTTTGTTCTATAGAGTTTCCATATCTTGCTTATCCGCTAAGAAACGATGTAAACGTCACATTACATCGCCCCACTACGTCACTGTTTTGTAAGCAGCTTAGGTAGCGACCCTGCCATGGGGTGTGTGCACACCGCGAGCCTGGTGCACCATAATCCGTTTACTTCGCACGACACTTTTATTCTCGACCGAACGGAAGTCAGCTTCTATCCCTGGATTCCTTTTTTTTTTTTTTTCAGTGCATTCACTCGCTTTGACCACACACGTGCTACCACTTCCAGTAACTAGTAGTAAGTGCACTGAACTGATTTTGTGTGAGGGCTAGCTTTCCCTATTTTCAATGTCCCTCGCCATCAGGCGACACTTTTTCCGACTTCTGAGGTACATGTAATTTATTTCCCCAACTCAAGGACCAGTAGTCAACATTTAAGTACAACTGACCACTGCGTGGACTAAACCCACGAGGCAGTGGTCAGAAAAGTGCGTTAACCGTCTCGGCCGTGTCAGCCTCAGAACAGCGGCTTGTTAAAGCACCATGGACACATTATCGCCATACTGCTCTGTTTAACATCCTGTTATTTCCAGCTTAAGGTACCACAAATCCACCGAGAAGAGGCTCTTCCTTCGGCGCCCGTCAGTGTGCTACTGTGCTGTCTTATAAATTGTGTTAGTTATCTGGTGGGGTGTTATCCTTCAATTCTGGACAAGTCCACAACGCCCAGCGCCCCCCCCCCCCCCCAACATATGTTGCTTAATATTTTGTAAATAATCCCTTAGTAATATCTGTCGGATGTAATTTTCCAAATTAAAAGTTTTTTTTTCCATATCCCTTACAGGACGTCGCAGTCAACATCAGCATTATTCAGCTACTGTTGATGTACTAGGCAAGATTACGCTCAGTAGTTCGCCATTGCTTTCTGAGCGGCTGGCTCACATACCCCGTTAGTTACCAACGCGGCGAGAACCGCTACCGATTCTCGCGCAGGTTACGTTACTCACGAGTATATTCGGGATTACGGAGCAAGACGTTAACCCCTAGGTCAGAAAGACTGAGTGTTATTTAAAGAAATCGTTGCAAATTCATGAGGCGAATGCTGGTCCTGTCGTTTGAATTGTCCACTCACACTATTTAAAAATTCTGTACACATGTTAAAGAAACGGATTACGATGCATGAACTCTCTCATCAGTGTCCGGCGGCTAATATTGCAAGTTCTGTGTTGGTTAACGATGCCGGTCAATCTCCCGATGTGCTTCTCGTGTCTGGCCGCGTCAATTTTTATTTTCACGTCTCTCATTCTGGACAACGAAGTGGATTCACTGGCGTAAGAGTCCACAGCTCTCGACATATTTCTAAGGGCATTAGTAACATCAGCACGATCCATGAGCTGGTCATCTGCAGGGAATGCAGAGCCAGCAAGTTTATCAACTCGTTCGTTTCCCTCCACTCCCGCATGTCCCAGAACGAAGATGAAGAAGACTCTGCGGACAACAGACCACCGCAGCGATTCAGTCCACTGTCCGACTACAGAACCCGCCTCAACCTTTCAGATCATGCTTACTGAATCACTTAGGACATATAGATTTATAAAGAAACGTCATACACAAAGACGATAGGACCAGTGTATAACCCCCGCCAGTATTTTCTCATAATAATCACGGATTTATCCCCAAACTTAAATTCTTAAGCGAATGTAAACTTAATGTAATCTTGCGCATGAATCATAAACAACAACAACATCTTGTGGAGCAGTGATTCTCAACCTTTTTTGGCCCACGCACCCCTTCACCTTATGTTCAGAATGTCATTCCCCCCTCCCATTGTAATTCTTCCCTATAAATCCCCCTACCCTCGTCCCTACATAGTATACGTAAAAATGAAAGCTAGATTTAATAACATATACTAGAACAAGTCTAGAACTCTACATGAAACGTGATTTGTGGGTCTACTTACGTTATAAAACGAATTTCAGAAGGGTGGAAAGTACAGAACTGTAAAGTATGGAGGGAAAAACAATATCAAGTACATGTAATCGGTTCTTGTATTAACGCGATCTTGAAATAATCTTAATTCCCCCCCCCCCCCATAGAAACCCTAAAATTCCCACCTCCCCTTGAAAGGGGGGGGGGGGAGAGGGGTCCCCACTGGTTGAGAACCACTGCTGTAGAGAATATGCAACTAAGTTTTAACACCCTCATACTTAAACTCGAAAGTGAAGTGCCATCTACGCTCCCCGAGAAACTACTCAAACGCAAGCAAACCAAAGCTTGTTGGACAAATAACTTGTTAATTCCATTAAAACAAAATACCTCTGGCTTCATGCTAGCAGAATTCCCCGAAGCAGGGGGTGGGGGGGGGGGGGTGGGGGGGGGGTGATTGTGTAACGCGGGGCTAGGATTAAAACACGTTTGTACACAAACATCTTGCTGTCTTTCCTTTCACAAAGGCGGGTAAATATACAAGGAGCTTAGCGTGTCTTACTGCTAGCGTCTTTGGTGACTGGGTATGTCGTTTGGCAGACTTGGCGGTTCCTCTGTTTCTCTGTACACATAGAGATCGGGTGGCAATTGGAAGTTCCTACTCACAGATGTCAGCTTCTGTTACTAATCTCTCTCTCTCTCTCTCTCTCTCTCTCACTCTCTCTCTCTCATTCTCTCTCTCTCTCTCTCCGTCTCTCTTTCTTCTCTCTCTCTATCTTTCTCTCTCTCTCTCTTATTCAACCTCTCTCATTCCCACATATCTCTCTCTCCCCGTCTCTCTCTCTCTTTTCTCTCTCTATCTTTCTCTCTCTCATTCAACCTCTCTCATTCCCACATCTCTCTCTCTGTCTCCGTCTCTCTTTTTTCTCTCTCTATCTTTCTTTCTCTCTCTCTCATTCAACCTCTCTCATTCCCACATCTCTCTCTCCGTCTCTCTCTCTTTTTTCTCTCTCTATCTTTTTCTCTCTCTCTCATTCAACCTTTCTCTCTCTCTATCTTTCTCTCTCTCTTATTCAACCTCTCTCATTCCCACATCTCTCTCTCTCTCCGTCTCTCTCTCTATCTTTCTCTCTCTCTCATTAAACCTCTCTCACTCCCACATCTCTCTCTCCGTCTCTCTCTCTCTTTTCTCTCTCTATCTTTCTCTCTCTCTCATTCAATCTCTCTCATTCCCACATCTCTCTATCTCTCTCCGTCTCTCTCTCTCTCTCTCTTTTTTCTCTCTCTATCTTTCTCTCTCTCATTCAACCTCTCTTTCCCACATCTCTCTCTCTTTCTCTCTCCGTCTCTCTCTCTCTTTTCTCTCTTTATCTTTCTCTCTCTCTCTCATTCAACCTCTCTCATTCCCACATCTCTCTCTCTCTTTCTCTCTCAGTCTCTCTCTCTCTCTTTTCTTTCTCTATCTTTCTCTCTCTCATTCAACCTCTCTCATTCCCACATCTCTCTCTCTCTCTTTCTCTCTCCGTCTCTCTCTCTCTCTCTCTCTTTTCTTTCTCTATCTTTCTCTCTCTCTCATTCAACCTCTCTCATTCCCACATCTCTCTCTCTCTTTCTCTCTCCGTCTCTCTCTCTCTCTTTTCTTTCTCTATCTTTCTCTTTCTCTCATTCAACCTCTCTCATTCCCACATCTCTCTCTCTCTTTCTCTCTCCGTCTCTCTCTCTCTTTTCTTTCTCTATCTTTCTCTCTCTCTCTCATTCAACCTCTCTCATTCCCACATCTCTCTCTCTCTTTCTCTCTCCGTCTCTCTCTCTCTCTCTCTCTCTCTTTTCTTTCTCTATCTTTCTCTCTCTCTCATTCAACCTCTCTCATTCCCACATCTCTCTCTCCCTCTCTCTCTCTCCCTCTCTCTCTCTCCCTCTCTCTCTCTCTCTCCCTCTCTCTCTCTCTCTCTCTGTCACTTTATCCATGCCACAGAAACAAGCTTAGACTGCACATAATATTATATATACCTCTCTCTCTTTCTTTTTTTAAATTTACTTCTTTCTCTCCTCACTCTTTGTTTCTCACTCCCTCTCTTCCCCTCTCTACCTCTATCTCTCTCCACCATCTCTTTCTCATCCTCTCTCTCCCATTATCTCTGCCCTCTCTATCCTCCTCTCTTTCTCCTTCTCTGTCACCCTCTATCCCTCTCTCCCGGTCTTTCTCTCTCTCTCTCTTCCTGTCTCTCCCATTCCAATCTCTCTCTCACACACACATACACACCTACACACACATCATCATCATCATCATCATCATCATCAAGTCCTTTGCCAATAAAAGTCGGCGGTTCCTGTCTCGACAAATGCTATGGTATGCGGCCAAGCCATCTAAATATTGACCCCCTCCCCCTCCTCCTCCTCTCTCTCTCTCTCTCTCTCTCTCTCTCTCTCTCTCTCTCTCTCTCTCTCTCGTCCCCCTTGTAACTTCCCCTCAATCTTGCCATTTGTCACCAAGTTCTCCAGTTTATTTCTTCTCATAACGTGCCCACAAAATTGTGACTGTTTACGTCTAATTTCTCTAATCAGTTTACGGTTTTCATTTGCTTCTTGAAGGACATGTTCTTTTCTGTCAATGTTATTCTTTGCATTTTCCTCGGAAACCACATTTCCACTTCCATTTGACGTTTTTCAACGCGTCTGCTCATTTCCCACGTTTCACATCCATATATTTCAATATCTTTGTTCTCACATTGCAACGTCTTCAACACAACAACAACAACAACAACAACAACAACAACAACAACAACAACAACAACAACAACAACAACCTACTCACCGACTTCATCTATCCAGATGACCTCATTAATGGGGGCCCCCTTGTAAATACACCACACCTCAAACTTGACACTGTGGACGTTTGTCGAAAAACCACTGTTCTTCTCCGCTGACAGGACCGTCCCATGCATGACTGCCTCACTGTTTGTCATTTTATTTTCCACCGTCTCATGCTTCCCTTGGAGTAAACATCCTTCAGACGCCACCAGAAGCCCAAGAAGGACACACACGACAAGAATATTCACGTTCATCGTCCGAAGTTTTAATGTGCCAAATTCCACGCAGAATCTCACGAATATAACACTCACAGGGGATTTCCTGAATATAGTTCCGTCTTCAAAGTGTTGCTATTCACTCCGCGCTTTGATTAACTAAAAATGGTTAATGTTATAATGCATACAGATAAAACTACTATGGAGAAAAATATATATGTTAATGAGGAAAAATTGGAGATGGTGGACAATTTCGAATATCTTGGGTCATCGATTACCAACAATTGTGACACAATGAAATAAATTAAAAGACGAATATTTATTGCTTTTCAAAGACTAAAGCCGCAGAATAAATTGTGGAGTGGGACAGATAGAACTACAAAAATTAGATTTTTAAGAGCATGCATCTTTCCAATTGCAACATATACCTATGAGACCTGGACAATTACTAAACAAGCTGAACATCGCACAAATGCCTTTGAATATAAATGTTATCGACGAGGTCTAAGAATATCTTGGATAAAGAAAAGAACAAATGGATCTATACTTCAAGAGCTGAATATTGAAGAATGTTGGCTATTAAAGACGATAAAACAAAGAAAATTGAAATATTTTGGTCAATTGAAACGCCACGAAAGTTTTGACAGAACAATAATAGAGGGGTATATGCCTGAGAAAAGAGGAAGAGAAAGGCCAAAGAGAAGATGGCTGCAGGGTGTGGCGGATGATCTCCAGATGGGTGTATCGGACGCGGGACATCTTGCTTATGATCGAGAGGTTTTCCGGAAGGTTATTATGGGAGGGAGGTTCTGCAAAGGACATGCTACTAAATGAATGGTTAATGTTGGCGGAGGATCAAAGCATGTTTGATACAGGTGAAGGAGAAATTATACAGACACATAAGCGGGTGGTCTACAGCTAGCGAGGGTGCTGCGGTGGGTGGCGTAGTGGCTAGACACTGCTATATGCTTGTGAAACCTGGACTGTTTATCAGCGACACGCCAGGAAATTCAACCACTTCCACACAGTCTGCCTTAGGAAGCTATTGAAAATTAAATGGCAAGACAACATCCCAGACACTGCGGTCCTAGAAAGAGCGTCGATGCCCAGTATCCATACTCTACTAGCAAAGAATCAGATTCGCTGGGCTGGTAATTTGACTCGCATGCCAGATCACAGGCTCCCTAAACGAATTTTTTTACGGTGAGCTAATTTGTGGTAAAAGCTCCCAAGGCGGCAAGAGGAAACGCTTTAAAGACAGTGAAGATCTCACTGAAAGCTTTTGGAATTCATCATACACTTGAGAGACTGCTGCCAAAGATCGAAATTCGTGGCGCACATCATTGCGCAAGGGTGCAGTCACTTGTGAAGCAACCAGGACTGCAAGAGCTACGAAGAAAAGGCTGGATAGAAAAACCACTGCAGCAAATCATCCTCTTGGAACGTCAAGCATTCTTTTTTCACATTGTCAAGGAACATTTCAAACCAAAATAGGCCTTATCAGCCATCTTAGAGGTCACGTGTCAAAGACTGACATATGAGGCCAGAGGTCTGCCTCAAGATAGAACACCACCGGGAAGAGTGGTCAACCTCATATAGATTAGAGGTGATACCTTGCCCCGGAATAAGGGCAGGGTAGGGGATAGAATGGAGAACTATTAACTAGTTCTCTCATGAGACACGGAGACGGTGACCAGATAACTAGCACTCTGGTCACGACAGAATCACGGCGCCTACATGATAGTCACGATTGCCAATCAACAGAAAATAGCTAATGTAAGCGTGCCAAACAGAACGGCACGCAGAAAGCCGAAGGACACCTCAAGGTCCTTCCGCGTGGTGTGTAACCACGGCGAGCAAGCTAGTCAGACTAGGGACTGACTTTGTAGCGAGCACCTCGTTGTAGTATTGATAGGAGTTTTTTGTGTAACCAAATAGATAGAGATAGCATTAGGGTTTAGAAACTAGTGATAGGCAATTCTGTGGCTTTGTGTGTGGTTTTGATAGCGACTGTTATGTACTTGTAAAGAGCCAACGGCAATAAAATGTATCATTTATTTCCTCTCACACGACTTGCAAGTTTCTTGTGTGGTGCGAGAGAAGTAATCTGATGATGCCTCACACATGAGTTGTTGACAGGCAAAGATTAATGTGGAGTCAGAAGTGGTGCTTGGACGAAAGCGCCAAGCAAATACACTCATCCACGGCTCTAGACTAAGTTTACAAATAGTGAAGTAGTGATTTAATTTGTGTCAGTGACGGTTAACGTGTGCAGAGCTAGGACAGGTTGCTAACGAAACTGTGCCTATCGTGACGAAATAACGCTTATTTATGTTTAGTAAAATATTATATACTTAAATCATGTGTTTCTTCAAGGTTGTAAGTATTGATATTATTATTTTCTGTCATTTATTCATGTAATTATTTATTTATTTATGAATAACTATCAAAAATGATTCTTGGCGGAGCGATACACAGCCAGCAACAATATCGATTTTTGCAAGCTAAAAATAGCGCTGCGCCTCTGACGTAGCACGATTGACAAGCAGTTGGGTTACGCCATTGGCAATCAGCATCTGAGTGTTTACAAATCGGTAAACTGCTGCCCGCCTGAATCAGTGCTTTATATTACCTATTATTTATTTATTTGAGTTAGTAATTGAATATATTTGTTTATTTAAACAATATTAATATATTTTCGTTTATTTCAAAGTAGTTATTGAATTTGTTTTTCGTACTTTTTCTTGTGTTTACCGTCACGATGGCACTATTTTCAGCCATGCAAATTAGACTGGTCTGCACAACACTTGCGTAGATTAAACTAGGTTAGTGACGAAAGGCATATACGGTTAGAACGAAGACAGGACATTGACAATTTAATATTAAGTAAACTATATTCTGTTTTGTTCGTGGGCATGTCATTGTCATTGTGTCAAATTGTCGAATAATATGTCGTTTGCTATTTGTTAATTGTTGCTGCTCTGTAAACCAGGGTGAACAACAGCTGATTATAAGATTGGTGTGTATGCCTTAGTGCCAAACAGGTGACCTAGATAGAAAACTCGTGGCGATACTGAAGCGCCAAACAAGGTGACCTGTGTTACCGGAGTGTGTTCCTTGTTCTCGGGAACATTAAGTTGAGTAAAACCTACATATTTGGCATGCTATGTGATTAATAGTGCATCTTTTTTTTCAACTTGTGATGCATTAGCATACTTTTGTGCTCTGTTTTTTTTTTTTTTTGCAGGACTAAATTTTTCAGGTTATACACAAAGAGTACAATTTGCAGTGCTAAGATATTAACAAATATAACATATCAAAGAAAAATAAGTGAATAAAAAGTTCCGTGTAGGTCAACACTAACTATTTACCTAACATCATGGCTACTTTAGCTGACTTCGTAAAAGCAGGCAAAGAAATGCAATACACAGGTAAAGAGCTAGAAGAATATGCTGATAAGAAATTTAAAGAAGCAAAGGATGCAGAAAGAGATGAACGCGCACAAGAAAGACAACATCAATTAGAATTAAAACAGAAGCAGTTAGAGCATGATAAGGACATTAAGCTAAAGCAATTAGATCAGGAAAAGGAATTAAAGCAAAAGCAATTAGATCAGGAGAGAGAACTAAAGCAAAGAGAGATAGATGAAATGGCAAGAGTTAAAGAAAAACAAATACAAGTAGAATCAGAAACACAGTTAAAGATGAAAGGTATGGATGTAGACTCACACGCAGAGATCTCTGCCACTAAACTTAAAAGTCAACAAGAAGAAAATAAGTTCAACAAATACAAAAATATTATCAAACCATATTGTAAAGAAGATTCAATATCAGCCTGGACAGAAAATGTCGAGTATCAATTTAAATATCATCAAGTTCCAATAGACATGTGGGCTATGATTTATATGAAGAACCTAAGTGGTGAGCCCCTTAAAGTGATAGAAGCTATACCAACTGATCTTAGATCTAAGTATCAATACACCCATGATAGGATAATGCAACACTTTTTACTTGATGCCCCTGGGTATCAAGTTCAGTTCTCAAATTTAAAACCTAAACCTAGTGAGACTTTCATTGACTACGTCTCAAATGTTCAGAGTGTACTAAATAGATGGCTGAAGGCAGCTAACATAGGAAAAGACTTTGATAGACTTAAAAATTTAATAGCCATGGATAAAGTCATATCCACTATACCATCTCCTTTTGCTAAATTTCTACAGCAGTCAGACATTGAGAACATAGAGCAGTTCGAAAAGAAAGGGTCTGCATATTTTTCTTCTAACAGAGATATTTTTAAGACCTCAAATGACTCTGAAGTAGTTTCCTTTGTGAAAGACCAACCAAAAAATTATCAAAGTAAGAAAAAACCCTTTCAGAAAAACGACACGAAAGATAGGAAAGTATCAAAATGTATTTATTGTCAACTTTTGCATGACACTTATTCTATGTGTGACAAATCGCCAAATTATCCGGCGCATCTTGAAAATGTTATCAAGAAGCAACAAAACAAAAGATCTGCATACAGGCGTGCAATCAAATGCTTCTTTTGTTCCAGCTACGGCCATTATTCAAATAAGTGTCTGGGCCGTCAACGTATGAAAGCCAACAATGCTATTTTGATTGATACATCTTCTGATAGTGGTAGTGAGACTGAGTGTGAAGTTGAGAATGTATTACCTTTCAAGAAATCTGAAGATGTCTGTTGTGTGAACGATGTGTTAGCCTTTGACAGTTGTGACCAATGTCACCAATTTCATGCAGACGGCAAACTTACATGTGGGCATACAGTAACATCCTCCTTAGAGAATGCAAACGCAGCTATAGCCTCCAGAGGCAATCTATTGTTTCACTCTGCGTTGGTCAATGAGAAGCCATGCAGATGTTTGCTAGACAGTGGGAGCTCTATTATTGGTGTGAAAAAGGAACTTGTTAATCCAAATGATTATACTGGTGACTCTGTAAAATGCCGGACTTTTTCTGGTAATATAGAAACCTATCCTCTGGCAAGAGCCCGTATAAACACCCCGTTCCTTTCTGGAACCTTTACTTGTGCAATACTAGACAACCCTTGTGCTGAGTTAATTCTTGGGTGTCTGCCCCAGCTAAAGCACTGTACAGATGAAGAAATATCTGTCTGGGAGGAGAAGAATGGTTTCACTCCAGTAAACAGTGCAGATATCCTCGGACATCACAGTCCTAACAAAGGTGCTAGACCCATAACACTTGAAACTGGTCAATACATAATGGTGCTACTACCAGACAAGCATAATAAAATGTTAACTTCATGGCAAGGGCCTTTCAAAGTGATACAACAACTTTCAGATGTTGACTATGAAATATCAATAAACGGACACTTAAAGATATTCCATGTCAACATGCTGAAACCTTACTTTTCACGACAACAGACAGAAGTAGAGACAGACAAACAAAGTGCACCCACATCTAGTAATCAGACGACAGACATACACAACGCAACTACACTAGTTAGCGAGACTGGCATATCCGACGATATCCATACATCTAGCGAGAATACAGAATACGCACTTAGCACCACCACCGTACTGAATCAGGTAGACGACGACGGAATGGAACTACCCGTTCCTATTGTGGACAAGACTGCCACATTAGATAGCATACAGATAGAACAGGGACTAACAGACAGTCAACGACGACAATTAGTAGAATTAGTGACGGAATACAAAGACATATTTTCTGACATTCCAGGTAGGACGGACAGAATCGAACACTCCATTCTTCTTTCGGACTCTAAGCCTATTAAATGCAGGCCGTACTCAATCCCACTTAGCTATAGGGAAAATCTAAATAAGGAAATTCTTAATTTAGAAGCTAGTCGGATCATCCAGAAATCCACTTCTGAGTACTCTTTTCCAATCGTCCTAGTTAAGAAAAAAGATTCCACAATTCGTCTGTGTGTGGACTATCGAAAACTCAACAACGTCACTAAGATCGACGCAGAGCCAATTCCTTCCTGCGAAGATCTTATTCTTGACATGTCCACCTCCAAAATTTTTTCTAAACTAGATCTTACTAAGGGATATTGGCAGGTCCCTATGCAGTCTCAATCCATCCATCTTACTGCTTTTTCAACACCTTTAGGACTATACGAGTGGCGTTTTCTTCCTTTCGGACTTCGAAATGCTCCTGCCACTTTCGTACGCTTAACTAGAGATCTACTTCATGGAGTGACGAGTACAGTGACCTATATAGATGATATATGTGTCCATACTGATGACTGGACAACACACTTACTAAAACTAAGACATGTCTTTGATAGGTTGCGACTCTTCGGGCTCACGGTCAAACCGAGCAAAGTCGAATTGGGCCTAAAAGAAATTGACTTTTTGGGTCATGTCATTTCTCAAGGTCAACTTAAGACTGACAATAGAATTATTACCAAAATTATGAACCTGACCATGCCTACCACAAAGAAGCAGGTCAGAAGCCTTTTGGGGTTAGTAAATTACTATAGCAAATTCATACCAAATTTAGCGGAAATTACAAGTGTATTTTCCAATGTTTTAAAAGCATCTGTAAAATTAGATGTCAAAGATGCATTATTAATTTCTGCATTGTCAAAATTGAAAATCCTTTTTAGTAATGTACCAATTCTCCGCTTGCCTAATCCTAGGCTCGTTTATTATCTTAGGACAGATGCCAGCAGAATCTCCATCGCTGCAGTATTAGGCCAATTTTATGATGGCATCTTCCACCCGATTTGCTACGTGAGCCGTAAGATCACACCAGCAGAGTCCAGATATTCCATATCAGAGTTGGAAGCCCTAAGCGTCATCTATGCGGTGAGGAAGCTCCATCGATATCTGGCAGGTGTTCACTTCATTGTCCAGACTGACAACTCCCCAATCACGGTCATACAGAGTGGTGTGCATCGGAATGACCGTATATACAGGTGGTCGCTAATACTGCAAAATTACACCTTTAGTATAGAGCATATCAAGGGTAAGGATAACATCTTGGCTGATACCCTTAGTCGACCATCTGGGGTAGAAATACCAGAGATTCCACATAAGAGTGTAGAGTAATAGATGTTAACTTAGTACAGTAAAATATTCTATGTAAAATATGTTACAAATACATAGACATTTTGTGCTGAACTGGGTACTAAGAACATTGAATTACTATGTGTCCGTAGACATCCAAAATTAAGAACTTTGCTCTGGGAACAAATATATCACTTTGTGAACGAGGACAGCTCATTACTTGCTAGGCTCCATATGTGTTCCAGTGAATCATTTGTGTTAACAGAGAAAAACAGTGTCAGAACATTACATGAATACAGACACGAAAACAGACGTCTACGACACAAGTGAACTCTACAGGTGCAATATCCATAAAACACAAGTGTGACTGTGTAATGTATTTGATATACCCAGGATATATAGTATGCCACTGAAAGCATTTTCTGAACATTAAGGGCAACGACTATCCTGAGGTATTTAAATACCATGTATATAAATACTCATTGTGATATGTATTATAACGTTTTAATATAGTCATAAATTATAGGTAGATTATCTCATTTAAGTTATATTTAGATTTAGATAATATAATAGTTTTCATTTTTTTTTTACTTTAGATAGATTGTTAATTTACCCACTTATTTAGCTTAAAAGTAGAAGATGATAGTGATGTAAACATAACAACTAATTATAAACTAGAATAAGAAATTTAGATAGTAATAGTACCATTTAGTTTAGTACATTTCACTTTGTTTCATTTCATTTGAGTTCATTCCATTCTAATGATCCAATCCATTAAACAAACATTATCATTTAGTATTATAATTAGTTTAACACCGTAATAGGATAAATAGATTATACAATTAAACATACATCATTCACACCATTTAGATTAAAAATATCAATCATATAGTTTTTTTTCACTTAAAAACATTAGTTATAATTGTGTTACATTTAACATCACCCATATTAGAAAGGTACGTAACTTATTACATTTCACATTACCCATTTCACAAAGGTACATAACTCATCTCACATCAATTTCATTTTAAATGGTTAGATTAATTACATCCCTTAAATTAGATAAATATTAGGAGTAATGTAAGCTTGTTTGAGGATTAATGTCCACAGCTAAAGATTAATGTTTGAGGATTAATGTGACAGATAGATTAAAATAGGTAACACATTAAATATATATTTACATAACTAGTATTAGTATATTAGTATTTAGAATATTATTGTAATAGAATATAGTGGTCAATAATACCAGGGTATAAACCATCAACCCTTTTTCTTACATGTAAATATATTGTAAATACTTGACGTGTGCAGCAATTTACGCACATTCATGAGGCTCAACTCTGTCAAACTGAGCCAAAATTGTACAGTGTCACTCCAAGGTTTTTAAATAACTATGAGGGTAAGAGATGTGTGACAAAAGTGTGAAAGTGAAAAATGTGTGACAGATATGTGAAAGTGAAATAGGTGTGACAGAAGTGTGAAAGTGAAAGCGAATGTAAATTATACAAGAGAGAGTGAGATCGGTCAGCGGATTTTTCTGCCGCTCAACGCGACTTTTTATTTTTTGTCTGCGTCAAATGTGTGCTTTCTTTGTTGTGCTGTGATAATGTGTTGTGTGTAGATCTTAGAGAAAGTATTTTAAGTCTCATAAGACGGAGATGTAGTCACTAATTAGTGTGATACACTTCTTTGTGGCCTCATTCAACCGAATTATGGCACTTGAAAACTTACTTACATACACATAATAGTTAGATACACATGTTAGGGAGTAGATTATACTATTAATATAATCCAAACACGCAAACAACCAGAAAAACAAACATATAAATTGCATACATATTTTATAGATCAAAGGGAGATAACTCCGGGTCAGGGGACATAATAGACAACGAAACACTAACTTAACAGTGAAAGATAACTTTACACGCGGAAGCGAGATAGGTAAAGCCTGTCGCACACAGCTTGTGTAATGGTTGCTTAATATTATATGGGGGACATGAAGCAATTCATGTGTTGACCCTAAGAAAGTCAACTTTGTATGGGTAGTGAGTTAATTTACTATTTGAGGGCAGGTCTTATTAGACAACGGTCCGGTTCAGACATACCTCTAATTAATATAATATTGCGATTGAGAATAGGGCTCACGCCAACCAGACAAGTTTGTGGCGATTGCTAGTAACCAAGTAAAGTGATACGACATTGTGACAATAGGCAGTAGAAGTCTATTACGTAGCCCAAAGCCAGGTTATCTACAGTCTTTGACAAAAATTAGATACACTAATTTTTTAGAAACCTCTTGCGTCACAACCAATGAGTCAAAGTTGATGACGCAACACAGGAGGGGAGGGTGTGTGTCAAAGACTGACATATGAGGCCAGAGGTCTGCCTCAAGATAGAACACCACCGGGAAGAGTGGTCAACCTCATATAGATTAGAGGTGATACCTTGCCCCGGAATAAGGGCAGGGTAGGGGATAGAATGGAGAACTATTAACTAGTTCTCTCATGAGACACGGAGACGGTGACCAGATAACTAGCACTCTGGTCACGACAGAATCACGGCGCCTACATGATAGTCACGATTGCCAATCAACAGAAAATAGCTAATGTAAGCGTGCCAAACAGAACGGCACGCAGAAAGCCGAAAGACACCTCAAGGTCCTTCCGCGTGGTGTGTAACCACGGCGAGCAAGCTAGTCAGACTGGGGACTGACTTTGTAGCGAGCACCTCGTTGTAGTATTGATAGGAGTTTTTGTGTAACCAAATAGATAGAGATAGCATTAGGGTTTAGAAACTAGTGATAGGCAATTCTGTGGCTTTGTGTGTGGTTTTGATAGCGACTGTTATGTACTTGTAAAGAGCCAACGGCAATAAAATGTATCATTTATTTCCTCTCACACGACTTGCAAGTTTCTTGTGTGGTGCGAGAGAAGTAATCTGATGATGCCTCACACATGAGTTGTTGACATCACGGCTCCATACTTTTAACCCCAATGGATGAAATGAATGGTCATTATCATTCTTGACGGACAAACACCAACCATCTTATAACTCATGGCTCTATACTTTCAACCCCAATGGATAAAATGAATGGTCATCATCATTCTTGACGGACAAACACAAACCATCTTAGAACTCACGGCTCCATACTTTCAACCCCAATGGATGAAATGAACAGTCATCATCATTCTTGACGGACAAACAACAGTAACTAGACACCCGCATGCCTGCCCCTCGGTCATACGTTCCATCTACATGGAGACAGATTCGGGTTTTTTAAAAGGGAGAATAATCACTTCGTGTTTTAAACTTGACCTTGCTGTTCCGGCCGACTCAGGCTAAAATTGGTACAAAGACATGTTTGGGCAATGAAAGCGGCCGGTGTGTTACTAACCACATCACTCACCGAATGAATGCAAATATAGCTGTAGTACCATATACCCGGTGTATTTCCAGCTGTCCCATTAATAATGTTGTCATCAGTGGTTCTTAAAAATATTTTGAAGGAAC
This sequence comes from Cepaea hortensis, assembly GCA_963921405.1. NCBI lineage: Eukaryota > Metazoa > Mollusca > Gastropoda > Stylommatophora > Helicidae > Cepaea > Cepaea hortensis. The sequence continues at coordinate 100,204,439 of OY992887.1, read as the reverse complement.
TCGGCAAACTAATCACTGGGTTGTTCAAGGGTCCGTTGCTGTTTTGTTGTTGTTGTTGTTGTTGTTGTTGTTGTTGTTGTTAACTGACACAGCTTGTGAGCCAGCTCTGTGTCGAAGGGGTTATTGACGCTATTCGTAATCCCGCATATCGCGTTCGAAACACAGATGCGGGCGATTTGGCAGCAGGCCGCCTTGAGTAGGTTTTCATAAAATTGTATGATTGCTCGCCGTTCAGAAAGCAATGGCAAACTACTGAACATAATCTTGCCAAGATATCATAAACAGCCTAAATATGCTGGGGTTGACTGTGACGTCTTGTAAAGGATATGCAACTAATTTATTATGACATATACAGGATGAAAATCAGTACGTCCGAATCAGAACGCAGGACGATCATTAGATCGCATTGGTCACATAACATTTAAATGCCGTGCAATGCGAGGGCGTCGCGAGTGTGTGGCAGCCATAGGGAGGACCATATTAGTAACACCGCGCCCTATCAGACGTTAAAGGAAGTTTTAAATCAATAAGTCAGGTGCCGTCTCCACAATGAAAGTTGTCTGCAATGGATCTCCAACACTATCTGTTTCTCGCCCAGACTGTACATTCTGTCCGATTGCTGTCCGTCCATTTCTTGATGTTATCATCCCACTTGTATCATTGTCTACCTCTTGCTCGCTTACCCTCAACCTTAGCCTCCTGTTTAAAGGCAGTGTAAAGACGGAAGGATCGACTTCATTGCACCAAATTTATCCCATATGGCTCGGTCTCTTTCCGCAGAGCAGTGCTCTGTTGCTCCAGCAACGACCCCCAGAAGTGAATCATCTACCGAACGACGGAGTCCGAGATCAAACCCACATCATTAGGAGTGCGAGGCGGGAGGTTTAACTTCTCCGCCACGGAGATTCCCACATATACATCGTAACAGGCGACCAATGGTGGGTCCTGCTTACGGTAGGCTACCTCATCAAGTAGACAAATTCAGGCACAAGATGCAACCAACCATCATCCATCATGAAGAAAACGAATCACTCAACAACCAAGAGGACAAGAAGCTCGTATAGAAGAGATAAGAGGCGTTGCGCGGAAAGCCGCAAGGAATCTAGGGTGTTGATTGAGGATTACAGGCAGAGATGAATAATATTGGGCGGACGTGGAGGGAAATGGAGGAGATAGCAAAATATAGGACAGCTTGGGGTGGGTTGGTAGAGGGGGTATGTGGTAATAGGAGATAAATGGCAAAGAACAAGAAGATGGAGGACGAGAAAGAAGAGTAAGAAGATGGTGGTAGTGATGATGATGATGATGATGATGATGATGATGATGATGATGATGATGATGATGATGATGATGATGATGATGATGATGAAGGAGGGGGAAGAGGAAGAATAAGAAGAAGCAGAGAAGGGGGAAGAAGAAGAAGAAGAAGAAGAAGAAGAAGAAGAAGAAGAAGAAGAAGAAGAAGAAGAAGAAGAAGAAGAAGAAGAGGAGGAGGAGGAGGAGGAATAAATCAGAGATTAAGCCTCCGCCTCTAACTCAAGCATACCAGATTAGTCTCACGGTGTTGACTGTATGAATGTGTACAAAGTGAGAATGATTTTAGGGTAGTAGTTCGGACATATATCTTTCTCGGACAAAGGCGAAAGACTTAAGAGGACCCGCTGCCCTTCTTTAAAACAGGGACAGACAGACAGACAGACAGACAGGCAGGCAGGCAGGCAGGCAGACAGGCAGGCAGGCAGGCAGGCAGACAGACAGGATGAAACAGAACGACGGACAGAGAGACAGAGAAAGTAAGACAGGCAAACAGACAGACAGATAAAGAAAGAGAGACAGACATACACACAAAGACGGAGGAAAAAAGAGAGACAAAACGTGAGAGAACGAAACTGAATGAGAGATAGAGAGAGAGAGAGAGAGAGAGAGAGAGAGAGAGAGAGAGAGAGAGAGAGAGAACGAGCTAACGAATGAAAGAACGGACTTTATTTTCAAAGGGTAACAAATTGGGCAAGCAGGCCCGCCTTACATTCGGCCCTTCCAATCACTCATCTTTCGTTCATCAATAGTGCATAATACATTCACATAAGAAGAAAAAAAACATTGTCAAATGAATATTGTAGACATGAACAATGCATATTCCATGTTATGAGACACAACCTCCACCCACCCACACATCCCCCATCCACTCACACACCCCCCACCCAACCACACACACACCTCCATGCACACATACATGCCCACACCTATCCACCGTTCCTCCACCCACACGTCACACACACACACACACACACACATACCCCACCTACACACATCTCCTCACCCACCACACATCCCCCACACATAGTCCCCCACCCACACACACACCCAGGCACACATATATGCACACACCCACCCATTACCCACCCACGCACATTCCCCACCTACACACATCGCCCCACCCACACATATCTCCCCACCCACACACATCCTCCACCCATCCCATAATCTACCAAGACTCCCTCATTCACATATCCTCCACCACCCACCCACACACAACCAATCACCCAGCCAAACATACATCCCCCAACCACACATCCCCCAACCACACATCCCCCAACCACACGTCCCCACCCACCCACACATCTCTCCGCCAGCCCACACATCCCGCACCTACCCACACACAAATCCTGCACCCATCCACACATACCCTACTTACACACATCCTCCTTACACACATCCTCCATCTACACAATCTCCTCCCCCCCCCACCCACACTCCCGCATCCACCCACACATACATCCCCCACCCATCCCCCAACCTACACGCACTCACCCATCCACACATCCTCGACCCACCCCCAATCACCCACCCCCCAACTACAATCCCTTAACCACACATCCCCAGCCACCCACACACGTACATCCTCACCCACACACACATCTCCCCACCCATATAAACATCCCGCAACACATATCCCCACCCGCCAACACATCCCTCATCCACAAACACACACGTTCCACACACACACACACACCACACTACCCACACATACCCCACCCTCACAAATCCCCCACCCACACAATCTCATCTCCCACACACACATCCCCCACCCATAACTCATCCCCACACATATTCCCCACTCACGTACTCACCCCTCAACCACTGACACCCACACATTCCCCACCCACCCAACAACACATACATCCCCTATCTACCCATCCACATTCACACACCCCAGAAACTCAGGCAAACACACATCCCCCACGCTCACACACATCCTTCACCCACCCGCACATCCAACACACAACAACATCTCTCCCACCCACCCGCCCACACACATCCTTCATCCAATCACATCTCACCTCCCACACAACACCCCACCCATTTACACATCCCCCACCCACACAAACATCCCCCACACACATCCCCACTAACACATCCCTCACCCACACACATCTCCCCACACATTTCCCACCTACCCCATCTACAAACAGCCTCACCACCCACATATACATCCTCCCCCCACCCACACTTACCCCACTCACACATGCCACCACCCACACGCACATCCCTACACCCATCCCCCACATCCATCACACACCCATCCCCCAACGCACACCAATCCCCCAACGCACACACATCCCCCACACCCTCACAAACCAATTCATCCACACATTCCACACCTACCCACCCATCCACACACACACATGCCCCACCTGCACAACCACCCACCCACCAACCCCCACACACTTCCAACCATCCACCCAAACATCCCCACCCACACACACTCCTCGCCCACACACATACCCCCACCCACCACACATCCTTTCACCCACCCATACATCCCCCATCAACCCACACACAATCCCTCCACACATATATCCCACTCAAATATCCCCCCACACGCACATCCACACATACACACCCACACACATACATCCTCACATCTAGACACATAAATGATGCTTCACATAATCACTGAAACTAGTATGAACAAACTCCCACACTTTATATACACATACACTGACGATTGTCGTGACCATTCTCGCAAAAATTGTACAGAAATGGAGAAAAAAGTGTACACATACATTGCGCAACGTAAACATTAGTGATGCAATTCAACTCTCTCTCTCTCTCTCTCTCTCTCTCTCTCTCTCTCTCTCTCTCTCTCTCTCTCTCTTCTCTCTCTCTCTCTCTCTCTTCTCTCTCTCTTGCACACACAGACACACACACAGACACACACACTCACTCACTCTCTCTCTCTCTCTCTCACTCACACTCACTAGCTCTCTCACTCTACAGAGAGAAAGAGAGAGAGAGAAAGTGAGAGAGAAAGTGAGAGACGGAAAGAGAGAAAACTGAATAGAGTCCAGCAATACATTTGGTAAATATTCTAAGATACTGCCGGCACTGTAGCCTAGAGGCAGTCAACGTGTTTTACAATTCCCTGACATACGGAGTCGAGGGTTCGATATCAGCCACAGAGGATCCGGAAGCAGACCGCGTTGATGTCGTGGTAGGGTCTGGGACTCTCCGTGACGTAGTAGTTACCCTATCTGCCTCGCGCTCCGACAGTTGTGGGTTCGATTCCGGGATACGCCATTCTGTTCAAGGGTGCAATTTTCTCGGAGGTTGATGTTGGTCGTCGCTGGAGCTACGGAGTTCGTGTCCTGTGCGATACTTTCGATAATCCGCCCAGGGGAAAGAGATCGAGCCACACGGGATAAAACCCGGTGCATTGAAGTCGACGCACTTGGCTTTTAAACCCTCTTTCTATCGACAGCAATGGCAAACTACTGAATATAAACTTGCCCAGGAATCACAAAGGCTAAAAAAAAAAATGCCGGAGTTGACTGCCATGTCCTGTACAGGATATGCGACTAACTTAACTTATATCGATTTTGGGAGGTGCCGGTTCGTTGAGAAAGCAACGGCAAACTTTTTATTGTTTTTTTGTTGTTGTTGCATATCCTGTTTTACAGGACATCGCTGTCAACACCAGCATTGTACTGCTGTTGTTGATGTCTTGGCAAGTTTACGTCCAGCAGTTTGCCATTGTTTTCTGAACGACCGGCAACCACGTGAAAACCCAGCGCAACGTGGTCTGCTGCCACATCGCGCACCGCTGTGCTTCGAACGCGGGTAAGCGGGATTACGAATCGCGTCCTGAAGCTCTTCGCCACGGAGACGGGCAAACTACGGAACGTACAATTACCTAGAATACCACAAACAACCAATAAATGCTAGGGTTGACTGCAACGTCCTGTATAGCAGATGCAACTGTTTTTCTTAAGTAAGAAATCACACCTGATGACATACATTCCAGTCTCACAAACTATGATAATAGTTAATCCAATGCATTGATTGCAATACCAGTCCAGTGTGGATACCTAAGAAAAAGGAACGCACAACTTTTCTGTCACAACCTGGAGTCTATTCCATTAAAGATTTGTGAGTGAGTGAGTGGAGTGAGTGCGTGTGTGAGGCTCACGGATGTTGAACGTGCAAGGCAGAGTGGCGCCAGCCAGAGGGCCGAAAGTACGCCCCTGCCAAGATTGCGTGTTCTGATTGGCTGCTTGAAGCGGCCGGCGCGAGAGCATCACGTGTGAATGTTTAGCATGTGTGGCGGGAAACATAAATATACCTTTCTAACAGTGTGCATCGTTGTTAACTGGGGATATACTCAATAGAGCGTGAAACGAAATGTCTGTCTGTCTGTCTGTCTGTCTGTCAGTCTGTCTGTCTGTCTGTCTGTCTGTCTGTCTGTCTGTCTGTCTGTCTGTCTGTCTGTTTGTCTATCTGTATGCACTGATGAACGAAAGATGAGTGGTTGGAAGGGCCGAATGTAAGAGTAGACGGACCTGCGTGCCCAATTTGTTACCCTTCGAAAATAAAGTTCGTTCGTTCGTTCGTTCGTTCGTTCTGTCTGTCTGTCTGTCTGTCTGTCTGTCTGTCTGTCTGTCTGTCTGTCTGTCTGTCTGTCTGTCTGTCTGTCTAGTTAATAATAGTTAACAGTCTGTTCTTACAGTGTAGCACTTGCCTCCAGATAGTTAACAGTATGTTGTTACAGTGTAACATGTGTCGCCAGATAGTTAACCGTCTGTTGTTACAGTGTAGCACGTGATCCAGATAGTTAACCGTCTGTTGTTACAGTGTAGCACGTGATCCAGATAGTTAACCGTCTGTTGTTACAGTGTAGCACGTGATCCAGATAGTTAACCGTCTGTTGTTACAGTGTAGCATGTGTCGCCAGATAGTTAACAGTCTGTTGTTACAATGCAGCAAGTGATCCAGATAGTTAACAGTCTGTTGTTACAGTGTAACATGTGCCATCAGATAGTTAACAGTCTGTTACAATGCAGCAAGTGATCCAGATAGTTAACAGTCTGTTGTTACAGTGTAACATGTGCCATCAGATAGTTAACAAATTAGTTGCATGTCCTTTGCCGGATATCGCAATCAACCCCAGCATGTTTTTGTTTTGCTGCTGTTTTAATTTTTCACTAGGCGAGGTTAGCTTTAGTAGTTTGCTATTGGTTTCTGAAAGGCCGACGCTCATCCAATTATTAAAAATCAACACAAGACGGTATGCAGCCTAATATTACTGCAAGACATTGCAATGAATCAGGCAAGTAAATAAAGGCGATGAATAAACTAGCACCCTAACTTCAGATTATTGTGATCTGGTATATATGAGAGTCGGTCTCCGTGGCGAAGTGTTTACGGGCGCGGTTCGTGATCCCGTATACCCGCGTTCGAAACACAGTGGCGCGCGATTTGGCAGCAGACCGCTTTGTGTTGGTTTTGGCGTTGGTATTGATGTCGGTCGTTCAGAAAGCAATGGCAAACTACTGAACGTAAACTTGCCAAGAGATCACAACGGCAGAAATGCAGGTGTTGATTGGTTATATGAGAAATGTCACCATCACTCGACATATTGAATGATTTCCTTCAGTTGTCCTCTGGCAAACTACTGAACGTAAATTTGCCAAGAAATTACAAACAGCCGAAAAATGATGGTGTTGACTGCGACGTCCTGTAGTAGGATATACAACTATTTTTAAAGTTTAGTTTGCAAGGTAGATAACAATACATAATTTTACAATGGTTGGAAGTTATTCGATTGTTTCCCTTAGATTAATGTTGCTTTGCTTAATTATATCCCTTGAGCGTGAAGATGGGTAAGAGCTCTCAGCTGGTCTCCCTGGCCTAGGAGTTTACTTCTTTCTCCGTAATATCGTATACTCTCGTGAGTAACGTGATGTGCGCGAGAAACGGTAGCGGTTCTCGCCGCGTCAGTAACTTACTGGGTATGTGATCCGGTCGCTCAGAAAGCAATGGCAAACTACTGAGTGTAAAACATCCTTAGTACAACACCAGCAGCTGAAAAAATGCTGGTGTTGACTACAAGTGATATGCAACAAAAAACAAACAAAGAGCTCTCAGGGTCGGCCTCTACTACAATACAAAGATGTGTGTAAGCGGGATATGATTGATACAGGCATTGATAATGCACATTGGGAGCAAGTCGCCGTTAAACGTGTTGCATGAAGGGAAAATATCAGAAATGGAATAAAGACAAAGAAGAAAGTGATTGCAGATAAGTCACACACTGAGAACGTAAGACGTAAGATGGTGCATGATGGTGGAAATGACTATGTGTTCACATGCATCCAATGTGGTCGAACATTTACAGCGCTAATTGGCCTTATCAGTCACATTCGCTACCGCCATGGGTTGTAGTTATTATGCCATTTTGGAGCACAATTTAACAAACTATCGTCTGTCAAGACGGCAAGGTGCCAATAATAATAATTTCATGAGCACAGTCGGACGAGGATTCAGCGCCTGGGCTCGTCATCTGCTATGTGAAGGAAAGACTGATCACCTATTCCTCCGTGCGTACATGTTTACAAAATGTGATAGTCCTATCACATCGCAGTCCCGTTTCAGGAAACTTAATAATAATAATAATAATAATAATAATAATAATAATAATAATAATAATAATAATAATAATTCATTCATTCATCCATTCATTCATTCAGTAGCACGCCCTTTGCAGAACCTCGCTCCCATAACAACCTTCCGGAAAACTTCTCGATCATAAGCAAGATGTCCCGCGTCCGATACACCCATCTGGAGATCATCCGCCACATCCTGCATCTATCTTCTCTTCGGCCTTCCTCTTCCTCTCTTCCCAGGCATATACCCCACCATTATTGTTCTCTCCAAACTTTCGTGACGTTTCAATTGACCAAACTATTTCAATTTTCTTTGTTTTATCGTCTTTAATAGCCAACCTTCTTCAATATTCAGCTCTTGAAGTATGGATGCATGTGTTCTTTTCTTTATCCAAGATATTCTTAGAACTCGTCTATAACATTTATATGCAAAGACATTTATGCGCTGTTCAGCTTGTTTAGTAAGTGTCCAAGTCTCATAGGCGTATGTTGCAGTGGAAAAGATGCATGCTCTTAAAAATCTAATTTTTGTAGTTCTGTCTGTCCCACTCCATAATTTATTCATTTGTTTTAGTCTTTGAAGAGCAATTGATAGTCGTCGTTTAATTTCTTTCATTGTGTCACCGTTGTTGGTAATCAATAACCCAAGATATTCAAATATTTTCCACCACCTCCAATTTTTCCTCATTGGCATATCTTTCTAATAATAATAAATATAGTTAATTGTTCTTCGTATCGTGAGCAGACATTTCCGCTGGCCGGTAGAGTACTGCTTAAGACGATGGTATGAACGTGGTCCGACGAGTATTCAATATCAGCTCTAGACGTTCGCTACGGGAGGGGAAAAAGATAGCCGATTGTTAATCCCTTCTCGGGCTTTTCTATCTAGTGGGTCGCTTGTTATTGATTGTAGCTCAATATCCACACGTTTTAATGCATATTGTTTCTGTTGATGTCTAAGATTAGCTTCATAAGTGATTATGAATTAAATAATTTATTAGATCAGAGAGATTAGAAGGGCAGAATGTCAGACAGGCATGTGTGCCCAATTCTTAACCATTTGTAAATAAAGTGTGTTCGTTTGTTCACTCCAAGGCCTGCTATCCTTAGCTATCCAATGCTGCTCAGCCCATGTCCTCCCCATATGGAGCCATTTCTGTTTGTACTTCTCTTGTGTGAAAAATGCAGAGAATACCATGGACAGACAGAAAAACCAATGACCAAGTCCTACAAGAAACAGATGAAAACCGTAAAATGATTAGATAAATTAAACGTATCAGGCTCTATTTTTTTTATTTTTTTTTTTTTTTTTTTTTTGGGGGGGGGGGGGTGTTTTGAGAAGAAACAAATTGGAGAACTTGGTGACAGCTGGCAAGAATGAGAGGGAAAGAACAAGAGGAAGGCAGAGAAGTAAATATCCGAATGACTTGACCGCGTGGTATGGTGGAGACAAATACTCAGCGCTGATCCACGACACTGGTGATCGTGTGGGATGACGAAACATGACTGCCCACGCTTATCGGCAAGGCACATGATGATGATGACTTCTCTTCTCCATTACACACCTTACAAGACGCAAAGCTGTTATCTCTGAAGAACATTCCAGAAATGTGCTTCTAGTCATCTGAACAGAAACTTCATTTAAGAAAGATGGCATCCACAGAGATATTGTACAGTGTTGATTTAACATTCTTCAATATCAGATGTACAACTTCAACATTAAAGAAAACAAATTCGGGCTTTTGAGCTCAAATGTTACAGAGAAATTCTTAGAATGTCGTGGACCGAGAAGAAGAACAATACTGACATTCTATAAGACCTGACGGTCATAGAAAAGAGACGTATAAAAAGAATCAAGTCTCAGAAACTAAAATACTTTGGTCATACTGACAGTCACAGTGGCTTGGGGAGAATGGTGATGGGAGGTATGGTTTCCGGAAGAAAGGGCGGGGTCAACCAGCTGAAAGATGGATACAGAATATTGCATACACCTTGAGGGTGCATGAGACGGGGGAACTGGCGACAGGTGGAGATCTGATTACAGTCTCGTTCTGCAAAGCTCCTGCTACTTATCAGCTTGAACTTATCAGTACATGAAGTGCCTAAAAAGTTATCCAGTTTGTTCCCAAACAGTGCCCAGATTGTACGTAAACTGTACCGAGACTGTACTTAAACTGTATCCAAACTGTGCAAGATGCCAAATATAGTGGAAACAAATACAGCTATCCAGCAACTTTCCAGCAGTAAGGCGCCTGTTCCTGGCTCCATCCCGGCAGAGATCTACAAAGCAGGTGGGCGGTTCTAATAGAGCAGCTTCACCAACTCTTTACAAACATATGGGTAAACGAGACCATGCCAAAAGATTTCAAGGACGCCTCAATAGTCCACCTTTACAAACGTAAAGGAGACCCCCCCCCCCTTCCCCCAAACCCTGTGTCGACTACTGAGGCATCTCTTTGCTCTCAATTGCAGGGAAAATACTCGTCAGAATTCATCTCAATCTCCTCACGGCCCATCTCGACCTAGGTCTTCTTCCTGAGAGTCAGTGTGGCTTCAGAAAAGGGCGAGGAACTGTTGACATGATTTTCACTGCAAGGCAGTTCCCAGAGAAATGTCAGGAACAGAACTCCGAAATGTTCTCCACTTTCGTGGACCTTACCAAGGCTTTTGATACAGTCAGCAGAGAAGGACTCTGGGAGATTATGGCAAAATATGGCTGTCCACGAAAGTTTGTCCAAATTGGGCGGCTATTTCATGACGGTAAGCAAGCAAGAGTACAGGAAAATGGTGAATTGTCTGAGCCCTTTCCTGTCACCAATAGAGTGAAGCAAGGATGCCCAACACTGTTCAGCCTTATGTTTTCAGCCATGTTGACGAATGCCTTCGAGAACGACGACATTGGAATAGACATCAACTACCGTATGGATGGAAAGTTATTCAATCTCAGAAGGCTGAAAGCTAAAACCAAAATTAACAGCGACACCGTCAGAGAGCTCCTGGTTGCTGATGATTGCGCTCTATAAGCCAACTCAGAGGCGGACATGCAACACAATGTTTCAGCTTTCTCATATGCCTGTGCCAACTTTGGCCTCAATATCAACTTGGAACGAACGAACGAACGGACGAACGAACGAACATACTTTATTTTCAAAGGGTTAAGAATTGGGCACGCAGGCCCGTCTAATATTCTGCCCTTCTATCACTCTCTTTCATACATTATTTCATTCACACATCAGACTGTACAAGAATGTATGGGGCAGAAATGGAATAAGCCTGCAAACAAAGCTGAAAGTCTACAAAGCAGTTGTATTATCCACACTGCTATATGCTTGTGAAACCTGGACTGTTTACCAGTGACACACTGGGAAATTAAACCACTTCCACACAGTCTGCTTTAGGAAGTTACTGAAGATTAAATGACAAGACAAGATCCCAGACACTGAAGTCCTAGAAAGAGCGCCCATGCCCAGTATCCACACTCTACCAATGAAAAATAAGATTCGCTGAGCCGGTCATTTAACTCGTATGTCAGATCACAGGCTCCCTAAACAATTGTTTACAGCGAACTGCGTTGTGGTAAACGCTTCCAGGACGGGCAGAGGAAACGCTGTAAAGACACTCTGACTATCTCAGTGAAAGCTGTTGGAATTCATCATGACACCTGGGAGACTGCGGCCAAAGACCTAAATTGTACGTACATATTACGCAAGTGTATAGTCACTTGTGATGCAAAGAGGACTGCAAGAGCTGTGAAGAAAAAGGTGGACAGAAAAACCACTGCAGGAGATCCTCCTCCTGGAACGTCAAGCATTCTTTGTCCACATTGTCAAAGAACATTTCGAGTCAAAATAGGCCTTATCAGCCATCTCAGAACACGCGGCTCCATACTTTAAACACCATTGGATGAAATGAGTGGTCAATCATCATTCTTGATGGACAAACACCAGTGCATTGAAATGATTTGTGCGTGTGGATTAGCTTTCCCTATTATCAGTGTCCCTCACCTGCACACGAACCCACTCCGATTTCAGAGGTACTTGTAATTTACGTCCCCAAGTCAAGGACGAGAAGTGAACACTTTAGTCCAACTGACCGATGTAGAGGTATAAGTTGGTATAAAGATCTATATTGTATAGTCTGCATTGTTCAAAGATGGTTTTCTTGTTGTAGAAACGCTGCTGGTTCCTCTGCCCTGACGTAAGCCTGCCTGAGCTGCGTGTTGGTCACATTCAAGCTAACTTTCAACTCTCTTCGTGATCATTCGAGATAGAATGTTGCTAGCGTGACTGAATAGTGCAATAGTATGTTATTTAAACACAGAAATCGCTTTCATTGTGTTGCACCTTTTATCGCATGGAATATTTCGCTGCATCTCGTCAGGTACATACTGCAGAGGTGTATATCATATGAAGTGAATAAATGAATAACACTTCGGCTAAAATACTTAAAACACACATTCACAGATAGTGTTCCAACGTGGAGTATTTATCACGACGGTTCAAGACATAAAAAAAAAACAAAAAAAACAACTAAAATCGATTTGTGTACTGTATTCGACTATAAAGCAACGAATCGCTATCGTATAGTAAATATAGTGAGACCTAAGCAATTAGACCAGTGTTTCCCAACCTTTTTTGTACCATGCCCCACTTAAGCCTTTCTAAAATTCATATTGACCCCCTCCCCCGCCCCATGCCCCCCCCCCCTCAACATATACATTATTTTTAATATTCAAAAATTGAAATGTTCACTAAAGAAACTTGAATGATAGGTTTTAAGAAGAAATCAATAGGTAATTATTGAGCAAACACAGTAAGTAAATTTTAAAAACATATAATGGAGAACTGAAATTCAAGTACAAAATAATTTTAATGAAAGATTTTTCTATATTATTTTAATTATTAGTAATTATTTATTATTTAAATTTAGTGAGATCCTTGAGCTTGATGCTTGCTGCAAAGAGATCTTATGTCAGGTTCCAATTTAGTTAACTTCAGTCTCAAGTCTCCCCGTTTTGTTATATTCAGCCGATTTCTTCCATTTTCGAATTGCCCCCTTTAACAGTCAAATTGCCCCCCTGTGGGGCGTGGGCCCCACGTTGGGAAACACTGAATTAGACGATTCCATCCAGCTTTATGCACATAGAAAGAGTTCGTGTGAAATGTGAAATGACCGTGTAGATAACAAATGCTCCACATTCAAACATTACTTGTGAATGTGTGTTTGAAATATTTCAGGGATAGTATGATAGTCAGCGGGCGCGCTGTTTTATACGTTTTTAAAAGAGGATCCACTTAATTGCACCGGGTTTTATCCCATATGGCTCGGTCTTTTTTCCGCTTGCTGCCTGCCGAAGGTGTCACACAGAGCAGGAACTCCGTTGTACCAATGCTTACCCCTGGGAGTCACTGAGACAACTGTACACGTGAACCGCATATCTTAGCTCGGAATCGAACCCACCACTTTCTTGCAGACAGGGTAACAAGTTCACCACAGAGCGCGAGCTGGTGTAACGGTCAAGACGTTGCTCCAACAATTGCTTGAGTGTGGTCGGAAGAGCGTTTGTTGCCAGCTCTCAACGCTCTCCACGAGAAGGAAATAATAGGACACCAATTGCTCCGGGCACTTAGACCTACAAAATGACCCTAACACCTCACATATCTACAGCAAGTTCCGGCGATGAGACTTGTTTATTTAGTTAGTTAGTCGACAGATCATCCTCGCTGCACATCGAACCATTCAGTCCATAAGTGCTCGGATCCCCTCCTCAGCAAATCCCGCAGCGTGTAGCGGCTAACGACGCCAGTTCTGTGTTGGTTTATCAATCTTCTTTGGCTTCCTGCGTAGTGTTCTTGTTTGGCCACACCTCTTTTAATTTGATGCTCTAGCAGTCTGGCCATTGTTATAGATTCACAGTCATCACTTGGTTCTCGCAAAAGTCTCACATCACGTAGAGCATTCAGAATGTCAGCCTGGTCCATGGCGCGTCCGCCCTCCACAGTAGCCTCACCTGCGAGCTTGTCAGCCCGCTCATTTCCTTGTACTCCCGCATGCCCTGGCACGAAGATGAAACTAATCTTTGCCAGCCGAGACCGCTTCAGAGGCAGCAACCATTCTCTTCGGATCGACCCCTCCTCTATCCTCTTGATCATGTTCATTGAGTCGCTAAGGAAACAAGCCCTGGTGAATGTCTGTGTCTCGAGCCATGTTATTGCTTTACTTACTGCCATGACTTCCATGGTCAGGCTACTTGTGGTTTCAGTGAAAGCACCAGAGTCCTCCTTCACAATTCTCCCTCCGGCCCGAGCTGTAAAGGCCCATGAGCTTCTCACATGTCGGACGACCGACCCATCTGTGTAGATGACCGCGTCACCGTCTAGCGAATTCTCGAAAAACAACGCTTGTACTTCAGCCTCAACAGCAGCCGGATTTTCTTGTCTGCATTTTCTATCTAATTGGATGCAAACTGAAAAGGATGTGCAGAAGTCTGTTGGCACTTGCACCCACTCCTCGCCAGGTTCTAAGTCCTCAAGTGAACACACCTGTTGAAGAATGTCTTCGGCTTGACCCATCCACGACCGTCCTCTTTTTAACCTGCTGCCCTTCACCTTCCTAATTTCACTATGCAGTGGATGTTGTGTGTTTGCGTTAATTCTGAGGTAGGCGCGTGCCCTGCAACCTTGTATTCTCTCTTCAATGGTTGGAAAATCAAGAAGGTAGCGCATCGCCCTGCATGCTGTATCTCTTGTACATCCAAGAATAATGCGCATAGCTTCATTCTGTATCCTTTCCATCCTTTCTATCTGCTTATGGCTGAGAGTCAAGATTGCCATTGCATACTCCAAAACAGACATGACCAGCCCCTCGTACAGAAGACATAGATGGCGCTGCTCACAGTTTGCTGCCGCCATCACCCGCATCGCTGCCAAACCCCGCTTGGCCTTTGTTATCACCTGGTCTATGTGCACATTATAAGCAAGGCTTCGATCAAACCGTATCCCCAGGTAATTCATTGCCTGCGTTCTTTCCACCGTCTCTGAACACAGCATTACAGTTGGTGTTGGATTGTTGACAATATGATTATTCAACGAGAACCAAGTCACTGTTGCCTTTGTTGGGTTAACCATTGCCCCAGCTTCATCACACCAAGTACTTATGCGATTGAGTTCGGTTTGTAGTTCCCCAGCAACCTCCTCTCTATCCTTACCCTGACGATACACTAAAACATCATCGGCATATGACAATGTCCTGCCAGGTCCAGTGATCTGCTCACTGGTGATTCTCACTGTGTAGGCGTTGAACAGTACCGGAGATAATGGTGATCCCTGTGGTAGGCCAGGATATATTGTTGTTGGTTCCGAAGTCCAACTGCCACATCTAAAAACTACTTTCCGTTGGAAGAGGGCTGCAGCGATCCAACTAAGGAGGAATGGACTTACGTTTAGTTCAAGAAGCTGAAACATTAAAAAATCCAGTGGTACTCTGTTGTATGCGTCCTCAAGATCAATCGCTGCAGCAACGGTTTCAGTGCCTGAGTGGAAACCTTCATAGACATCCTGGGCAAAGACTGCTGCATTGGTCCAGGTTTCTCTTTTTGGACGGTACCCACCCAGGGTAGGTGGGAAAACACCTTGCCTCTCTAGTTGGCTTGATATTTTCCTGGCAATTACCTTCTCCAGCAGCTTGCCTATTGTATTCTGCATGGTTATAATTCGATATCCCTGAATTTTTTTGTGGTCTTTGTCAGGCTTCGGCAAGGGAATCAGATAGCTGTGTAACCATTCCTCCTTGATGCTAGCACTCCCTATACTGTTGTTGTACATGTCTGCTAGTTTCTCTAGCTCATTGTCGGTACACCTATTTATGTCGTCGTATCTTATGCCATCAGGACCTGGAGCACTGTTTTTTGATCGTCGAAGCACAGCCTTGATTTCTTTCACTGTCACTGTGTCTTCATCCGGAGTGTTCTGGGCCTTGCATCTGTCTGAGGTGACCTCCTTGGCCAGATTTCGACCTCCCATGTCTGTCTGGTTGCCCTGCTCAAGGTAGCGTTCAAAGAGGGCTTTGCCCTTGTCTTCGTCAGTCCTCTGCCAGATGAGGTCAGCACCTTGGAAGTCAGAAATGCTCTTATTCTTGACTACACCACTCATGCTTTTATGTAGTCGCCAGAACAATTTCAGTGACTTGTCTGTGCTTACCCTTTGACACACCTCTGCCCACTTTTCCCTTTTAACCACCGTGACCAGTTTTTTGAAATAGCTTACTTTTGTGTGCATCTCTCTTTCTAAGTGCAAGCAGGGACTAGGATGACCAGCTCTGTTCTTCTTGGCATTTTGCCATCTCCTTACAGCACTACGCTTATCCACCCACGCCTTATCCACCTCGAAACTCCACCACGGTGGCTGCTCCCAGCTTTTTTTCCTGCCCTGAAACGTTCTGCGCTTGTCACGTCTTATTTTACTCACCACATCTTGCCCTGTACTGTCATACTGGAACGTCTTTACCTTTAGCTTGTGCTGCCTGGTTCTGCCTTTCTCCACCAATATGCTGCAAGGGTGGTGGTCGCTGCCATGGTGTCCTAGGACACCCCATCTACACACTGTAGTGAGTAAAGGTGAAACTAGCGCCAGATCAATAGCACTTTCCTCATCGCCTGGACGGCTTGCTGTCCTGGTGACACAGCCACTGTTGATACAAACCAGGTCGATGGTTTCCAGTGCAGTCTCGAGCTCCTCCCCTTGTGTATTGGAGGAAGTGTTTCCCCATGATCTGCCTTTAGCGTTGAAGTCACCACAGAAAATAACATTCCTCTCGTGGCCTAATATGCCTCTTAAGCACTGCCACTTCTGGGCGTCCATACTCCCATTGCGGGCATAAACATTCACCAACACGAATGGTACACTGGAATGAACTCTCAACGCCTGTATTTGTATATCGTCGCTGTCCCAACTGGACATGTCTAGCTCTGACGCCACCATGCTGTCGCGAACGAGAATCGCCGTTCCCAGATGTCGTCTGTTGTAGAAACATTTGAAGCCGGCAATTCGGAGTGGCTGATCGCCCAGTCTCGTCTCCTGGAGTGCTACAATGTCGTTCCTGTAAACTAGGGTTTCTAAAATAGAGCCCCGTTGTTTTACACTGGCACAGTTCCAATATAGAATACGGATGTTCCTGAGTCCTAGACGGTGACACTTGAGTCTAAAACGCCTCAAACCACCGCGCTTACCTTGTTTCTTCCTCCCTGCGCGGCTACCACGCCGCTTCGTTATGTTGACTGCTGAACCCTCGGAAAACACACGTTGTTCCGCCATGTTGAAAAAACGTAAACACAGACTGCTGAGAACCACACACGCTGCTGAAAATTCACTCAAGGAAGGCTTCGCTCGATGCACGAACTCCGTAGCACCCGCGCAGATCTTGAGTATAAACTCCTGGTTTTACATCCTGGCACACCAATTACACGCAAGAGATGAATAAATCCATCCCCTACGCGAAAAAGTTAACGAACACAAAACAACACGACCGTCCGTCGCCATCTTGAAACCGGAACTTCTGAGACTTGTTTATTTGTATTAGTACGGTAGTCGGTGCACAGTTTTACATTTAGTTTCCTTCGGTGAAGGATGTAAAATGTTCTCTTTCATGTTTTGGGCCTAACAGCGCTGATATATATATTCACAAATAATGCATCGTAGATACACTCACTGGATTCTCAACTCCTATCTGGATTAGTTCCCTTGGTATATCGTTATAACCTGGTGACTTCCCTTTCTCCAGAAATGTGTATTGCTGAGTGTACTTCCTCTAGTAAAGGTTCTGTTTCTTTCTCTACACTGTCTTTCTTGTTTGTTGTAATATGGACACTTTGTCGTGTCTCCGTACATTAGTCTACACTTTCTTGTGTAGTATCTGCGCTTCTTGTTTTGTCCTCGTACATTTCTCTACACTTTCATGTATATTATGTGGTCTCTTTGTAGTGTTTTCGTACATTTCTCTACACTTTCACAAAGTGCCCAGATAATATACATGACAGTCTAGAGAAATGTACGAGGACACAATAAAAAGCCCAGATACTATACAAGAAAGTCTTTCTTGTTTGTTGTAATATGGACACTTGGTTGTGTCTTCGTACATTTCTCTACATGTCCATGTATATTATCTGGGCTCTTTGTGGTGTCTTCGTACATTTCTCTACATGTCTATGTGTATTATCTGGGTTCTTTGTGGTGTCTTCGTACATTTCTCTACATGTCTATGTATATTATCTGGGTTCTTTGTGGTGTCTTCGTACATTTCTCTACATGTCTATGTATATTATCTGGGTTCTTTGTGGTGTCTTCGTACATTTCTCTACATGTCTATGTATATTATTTGGGTTCTTTGTGGTGTCTTCGTACATTTCTCTACATGTCTATGTATATTATCTGGGTTCTTTGTGGTGTCTTCGTACATTTCTCTACATGTTCATGTATATTATCTGGGCTTCTTGTTGTGTCTTCGTACATTTCTCCTCAGTACTATCTCTATCTTTCTTGTATATATTCACTTGTTTAAAAAGCATTGTTATTTCTATCTTGCATTATATGTACTTATGACCTGAATTCGAGTATTCATGTTCTGGTTTTCTTGAACAAGTTTCAAACTTGTCTTGCAATAGAGAAACCCTATTCTGTTGCGAGTACACATATTCATTACAAACTTTTTCTTACTTTCTCTGATCGCAATTCTAATTTTTCTTGTGTAGTTTTTGAATGTGAAAGAATTTGTTTGTCCTATTTTCTGTAACTTTCTTATGTCTTATATTAATTAGCCAGTGTGTTTTTGTATGTGAAAACATTTGTTGTTGTTTTTTTTCTATTTCCTGTAACTGTCTTCTGTCTTTTATTAGCCAGGGTGGTTTTGTATGTGAAATAATATGTTTGTTCTATTTGCTGTAACTGCCTTCTGTCTTTTAATAGCCAGGGTGTTTTCTCTGTGATACATCTCTGCTCCTTGTATATTTTGTCTCTGTGACATATCTCTGCTCCTTGTATATTTTATCTCTGTGATATATCTCTGCTCCTTGTATATTTTATCTCTGTGATATATCTCTGCTCCTTGTATATTTTATCTCTGTGATATATCTCTGCTCCTTGTATATTTTATCTCTGTGGTATATCTCTGCTCCTTGTATATTTTATCTCTGTGATATATCTCTGCTCCTTGTATATTTGATCTCTGTGATATATCTCTGCTCCTTGTATATTTTATCTCTGTGATATATCTCTGTTTCTTGTATATTTATTCACAAACAATGTTTTGTGTTGATTTTTTAAATGTTCGCTCGCTTTGAGCGCAAGCGTAGTCCACACACACCTGCTATTACTTCTAGTCCACCGGAATGATTTCTGCGTGTGGATTAGCTTTCTCTATTTCCAGTGTCTCTCGTCATCAGACGAACCCATTCCGTCTTCTGAGGTATTTGTAATTTACGTCCCCAAGATAAGGATAAGAAGTTAACACGTTAATCCAACTGACCGGTGTAGGGGTTGAACCAGCTAAATAGATATCAGCACATCGGAAGTTTAAGAGCGAGGCATCTTATTTATTCGATCATGGCGACTTCCAAATAAATAAATAAGATTATGGCGACTTCCAAATGGGAATATGATAAATACCAATGAGGAAATGTGCAACACATGGAAAGAATATTTTGTTGAATTACTAAATTGTGAAGCTCCAAGTAACACTTTCCCACAGGAAGAGGTTCTAACGTGTGAACCACAAATTGAAGAACCTGCATTTGAAAATATCCTACATGTAATCACACGACTTAAAAACAATAAGGCAACTGGGGCTGATGGAATTGCTGCTGAATTTATAAAGGCTGGTGGCCATGCATTCCATCTAAAGCTATACGAACTAATAATAAAAATCTGAAGGACAAAAGAATTACCCCATGACTGGAAAGAGACATTATTGATACCTATCTTTAAGAAAGGAGACAAGTTCCAATGTGAAAATTATAGAGGAATATCACTACTGTCCATAAGCTATAAGATACTATCCGCAGTATTACTAAATAGACTAAAACCATATTCAGAAAACACATTAGGTGACTACCAGGCGGGTTTTAGACAAAACAGATCAACAATAGATCAGATATTTATCTTACGACAAACAGCCGAGAAAAATTGGGAATATAAAAGAGATCTCCATAACATTTTTGTGGATTTTAAAAAGGCTTATGATAGTGTCCATAGGAATAGTCTATGGAATGCTATGCAGGAATTTGGAATACCAAGGAAGTTAATCAACATGACCAGACTATGCATGGAAGATACTTATAATATAGTAACATATAAAGGCAGGAAATCAGACCCCTTCCAAATAACATCTGGCTTGAAACAGGGTGATGCACTATCTCCGCTACTCTTCAATCTGGCTCTAGAGAAAGTTGTAAGGAAGATAAAGGAGGAATGTGATATTGGAGGAACATCCAAGCTGCTTGGTTATGCAGATGATATAGATATTATAGGGCAAAGTGAACAAAAGACATTGGAAATATTGACTCACTTAAAGGAAAAAGCCCAACAGATGCGGCTGATTATCAACCAAGATAAGACAGAATATATGGTAATTTCAAGAGAAGGAACGGCTAAAAACTCTGGCCACATACAAGTAGATAATATGACCATTAAAAGAACGGAAACATACAAATACCTGGGTACAATCTTCAACTGCTCCAACATCATAAGGGAAGAAATACAAACTAGAATCAATTCTGGAAATAAGATATACTATGCACTACAACATCTACTAAAATCAAATGCGCTATGTCGTAACACCAAAATCACAATATACAAAACACTGATCAGACCATTTGTGCTGCATGGCTCTGAAACGTGGAGTACAACGAAAGGAGACGAAGCCTTGTTACAAACCTTTGAGAACAAAGTTTTAAGACGCATCTTTGGACCCATTAGAGATACACAAAGTGGAGAGTGGAAAAGAAGAAGTAACAAAGACATTTTGATCTGTTTAAGTCCCCGCTAATCACTGGTATCATAAAGGCTAATAGACTACAATGGCTGCGGCATATAAAAAGAATGGAAGATAATAGGGAAACAAAACTCGCTTACACTCATGAAATAAATGACCGTAAACCCCGAGGTAAACCAAGAAGACGGTGGAGAGATAATATACATACAGACCTACAAACACTTGGAATCAGCGACTGGCAAGAGAAGGTCAACCAGAGAGACGAATGGAGACGGCTTGTATCTGCAGCAAAGAACCTCAATGGCTCGGAACGCTGAAAAAGAAGAAGATGGCGACTTCCACTGATGGTATATTAAATTTATCGTTAGATCATGTTCTGACGTTCGACTGTTACCTTATTCGGAAATCCACATGATATATTAATCACGTATAGTGTAGGTTCAGGAGTACTTTACTGATTGCATTTAACTGATTCAGTACCGAACAAAAAGTGAGTTTGGACCAAACATGGTACGCAATCAAATAAATAAGTATTATAATGTAAATCTCCATTCACTGAGCATTGAAATTGCTGAACATACCACGACATTGAAAAAATAACGCTGTGTCCCTAGATGTATCGTACTTCTGTCCAAATATAAGGTCCCATTTGGCGATATATTATCCTTTGACACTGAATCAATTAGGGCATTTGATCAGGTGTAACATGGTTCAGAAAGCAATGGCAAACTACTGAGCGTAACACTTACCTAGTATTTCAACAGCAGCTGAAAAATGCTTGTATTGACTGCAACGTCCCGTAAGGGATACGCAATTTAAAAAAAACAAAAAAAAACATGGTGAAATGGTTAGAATGCTGGACATCTTAAATAGCGATGGTAAATATCTGCTTTCGGGGGACCACACTGTTTTGCAGTGTTACAGTATAGGCAGAGCTGTATAGAGTTGTGCGAAGGTGTGCAGATGTCCATTGCCATGTAAGATTACAACGCACCTGGATGCCAGTCCTCTGTGTTTAATCCCAAGACGAGCTTGCAGCTCTTCAGTGAGCATCCCACTGTCAGTAACCACATTTAGTTGCATATCCTTCACTTGACGTCGCAGTCAACCTCAGCATGTTTGGGCTGGTTGTGATTTTTTGGCAAGTTTACGTTCAGTAGGTTTTCATTGCTTTCTGAACGACCGGCACTCATACCTTTGTATGGGAAACGGTAACGGGCGGTCTGCTTCCAAAACATCCGCAGCTGTGTTTCGATCGCGGTATGCCGGATTGCGAATTGCGTTCACAACCGCCTTCGCCACAGACCTGATTCACAGTAACGAGCACTCTGGATTGTTAAACATTTGTCCTGATAGTGTTGCGATACAGGCCCTTGGGAATCCCAGACACCCTATTTTTTGGGGTGTGAAAACATCCTCCATGTACTCCTAATCTTGCTCTATCGGACTATCGGACTAAAGCATTTTTAAATACGGGAATAATAAAGCTCGTTGACATGTGAACAATGTCTACTGAAAAGCAATTAGATTATCTCGACAAATGATGTATTTATCTTGTCTAAAAGTTGATTACAATGCATTCTACAGCCAGCGAGCGGATAGTTTGTTATTTACCCTTGTAGTTCTGCAATCTGTCACGAACAAATCATCTACGCATGTTCTTTTTATGAAATGAGTCACATTTTCAAATTCCTTTCTGTCTATTCTCGTCATGATGACCGTAGTCGTCTTAAGTCATGTTTTAAATCTGTCATTCCCAGGTCGAACTTTTGCCTAGGTCATCATGATTGTTCCCAATTTCTGGTATGTCATATTTCCTGGCCCAGCAAAACAGCAGCTATCCCTCGTTTAAGACACGTAGGAGGAGAGGGTGGGGCCTTTTGGCAGGACGTAGAACTCAAAGCAAGGGTTTCTGATTTCAACTATTCATTAGATTCCCATATTTGCTTTCCACTTTCGTGGTCCCAATTTTTATTTACAGATTAAGAACAAACAGGAAAAGGGGGACAAGCATTGGAAGGGGGAAGCAATCCAAACACAGCCCCAGCAGAAAGTCTGAACTATGGTTTCCCCTTGAGATAAACATGTTCAGGGTATATTGGGCAACCACGAAGAGAAACTTATCTTGAAAGGGCCAAATGTGCCCGGAGTTTGTTTATTGACACGAGGCTGTGACTCTGGTATATTTGTTCTTCGTGTTTCAAAAAGATGTGTTCCTGGGGTGTTCAAAGAAACGGTGGGTACAAGCTCCGGTACATTCTTAGCTCAGTTTCACCTGATAAATTCTCGGGCTGTATAAGGCTTATCTACAGTATAGTTTCCACGTGTCCTGCTCCTCCACCGCATCTGTCGTACAAGTAGCCATCTTCGATCATGTTCCCTCGTGCCCGTATCATAATTATCACTACCACTTTCCACTTTTGCGTCAAGGGTCGTAAGTTCAGATTAGTTGACGTTCCAGCGCCCGGTGAGTGACACTGGATAGTGTCATTCCGTGTAACTGTGATGTGTCTTTCATGACGTCAATCCATTTTCTTATCGGGCGTCCTCTTGCTCTCGTAACATATATTCTCTGATGTAGAGCCAGTGCTGATAGTTGATGGTGTTGAATTCTAACTTAAAAACCACATCTCTGAGGCATGAAGAGATGTTTGTGCTTGTCTGCTAACTATCCAGCATTCACAGCCATATGTGGGAGGTCAGCGTGGCCGAATGGATAAAAGCCCTAGCTCTTGCACTTCCGGTGTCCTGATGGCTGGGTTCAACCCCTATACAGTCAGCTTGAACTAAAGTATTGACTTCTTGTCCTTGACTTGGGGACGCAAATTACAATTACCTCTGAAGTTGGAGTGGGTTCGCCTGATAGCGAGGGACACTGGTAATAGGGGAAGTTAATCCACACGCAAAAATCAGCCCAGTTCACTAGAAGTTGTAGCATGTGTATGGACTAGGCTTGAGTTCAAAGCGAGCTATCGCAAAAAAAAAAACAACAACATACAACCACAACAATAACCACCACAACCACAACAACAACCACCACCACAACAACAACAACCAACACAACAACCACCACAACAACCACAACAACAACAACAACAACGGCCTCATGTTAAAAGCGGTTCTATGTAATGTGATAGAATTCTTTTTCTAACCCCCAGTGACGGGGAGTAATTGTATAAGATGTTCTTCATTTTATAAAACCTATTTGTTGCTTGTTTTATTCTGTTCTTTATTTCTATGATGCATCTTCCATCTGAAGTTATCCATGCATGAATGCAACAATCATGGTTAATTGTCTGAGGTGTTTTAATGTGATAACACATTTCAAGTAACAGGCAAAACGTATTAACTTATTACTTGCCATGAGATGACCAATCATCTTAAGCAACACCTCGCATCGGCCATGGGTGTATATACAGTAGTTTTCCATAAACAACCCCTTTTAATTTGATATTTAATACAACTTGTCTGCTACCATAGTAACAACTTTTAGGTCATAACCGTGACACACCCCTACTTCCCATTTTTCGCCATCCATTTTTGTTAGGTTCAGACCTATTGTTTTGTTTGGCACTGAATCAGTTAACTGAATATTTTATTAACAACTATCTCAGGCCAGACGCATGCACTACATATTTCAAGTGTATTCGCTAAATATTTACGGTAACGGATATTTCAGGAAAAAGTATTAACTAAAGATTTCAACTAACAGCTATGACATACAAGTAGTATTAGCTACATAGCCTTTAAGTAACAAAAGTCTCAGACCAGAAGTATTCACTAAAGATTTAAAGTAACAAATGTCTCAGACCTGAAGTATTCACTAAAGATTTAAAGTAACAAATGTCTCAGACCAGAAGTATTCACTAAAGATTTAAAGTAACAAATGTCTCAGACCAGAAGTATTCACTAAAGATTTAAAGTAACAAATGTCTCAGACCAGAAGTATTCACTAAAGATTTAAAGTAACAAATGTCTCAGACCTGAAGTATTCACTAAAGATTTAAAGTAACAAATGTCTCAGACCAGAAGTATTCACTAAAGATTTAAAGTAACAAATGTCTCAGACCAGAAGTATTCACTAAAGATGTAAAGTAACAAATGTCTCAGACCAGAAGTATTCACTAAAGATTTAAAGTAACAAATGTCTCAGACCTGAAGTATTCACTAAAGATTTAAAGTAACAAATGTCTCAGACCAGAAGTATTCACTAAAGATTTAAAGTAACAAATGTCTCAGACCAGAAGTATTCACTAAAGATTTAAAGTAACAAATGTCTCAGACCAGAAGTATTCACTAAAGATTTAAAGTAACAACTTTTTCAAACAAGAAGTATTTTCTAAATATTTCAAGTAACAGATGTTTCAGACAATACGGATTTACTAAGGATTTCATGTAACAACTTTCCCAGACAAGATGTAATTGCTAAAGATTTAA
Source organism: Cepaea hortensis (assembly GCA_963921405.1). Lineage (NCBI taxonomy): Eukaryota > Metazoa > Mollusca > Gastropoda > Stylommatophora > Helicidae > Cepaea > Cepaea hortensis. Next base: position 100,179,078 of record OY992887.1, on the reverse strand, counting down.
AGTAACATCTGTTTCGGACAAGAATCGTTGACTAAAGATTTTAAGTAACAGATGTTTCAGACAATACGGATTTACTAAAGATTTCAAGTAACAGCTTTCCCAGACAAGATTGATTGATTGATTGATTTAGGAACCGACATCACAGCATTCGGGGCATTCCTATAAGCGCTCCGTCCCCATCCTCAGAAGCCAGCGAAGAGTTCCAACCCCAATAGTACCAGTAGCAATCTGATTATATGTGCGTATCTCCTTTCCTCTAAGCGTCGAGCATCGGCCAGATCCCCTCGTCACTCCACGCTGTCACATTCTTGCCATACCATGGTGATCCATTTGCTCCTCCGACGTGTACACGTGCTCCCACAAGGTCGCAACCACGTATGCCTTATCATGCATCAATACTCCACCAATTTTTGCAGATCCAGCCAGTCTGTCTGCCTGTTCATTCCCCAGCACACCAGCATGCCCCGGAGAAAAGATCCAGACGATGCTTGCCACCCGTGACTTCCGAAGCGAAGCAAGCCACTCTGCACGAAGCTTGCCTGTCCTCATCCTACTCAGCATGCTTTCTGAGTCAGTTACAATCCCAGACAAGATGTAATTGCTAAAGATTTAAAGTAACATCTGTTTCAGACAAGAATCGTTGACTAAAGATTTTAAGTAGCAGATGTTTCAGACAATACTGATTTACTAAAGATTTCAAGTAACAACTTTCCCAGACAAGATGTATTTGCTAAAGATTTAAAAGTAACATGTGTTTCAGACATGAATCGTTGACTAAAGATTTTAAGTAACAGATGTTTCTGACAATGCGGATTTACTAAACACTTATAGTAACAGCTGTCTCAGACAATACGTATTCTCTAAAGATTTCAAGTAACAGCTGTCTGAAACAAGATGCGTTTACTACAGTATTCAACTAACAGCTGAACTACACCGTCCAACATTATTCTTTCCGAGCCACTGAAATATTTAGTACGGCCAAAGTATTTCAGTTTCCAAATACAGGATGTTCTCCGCGAGCCATTTGTTCTACATTGTTCAGATCTTGTAGAACGTGGGTACTTTTCTCTTCCTGGTCCGTGATATTATTCTAAGAACTTGTCTGTAACATTTCAATTCACAAGCCCGGATTTTCTTCCTCCATGATCGTGAAATGGTCCATGACTCATATCCGTGGGTTGTCATGTGGAAAGATAAATATAGTTATGAATAAAGTACATAAAAAGTATAATCAGGGAGAAAACGAAACAAAACGTTAATGAAAGTTATCACTAATGCTAGCTTGCTTTGATTTTTTTTTCCCCGCATATCCTATTACAGGACATCGCTGTCAACACCAGCATTTTACCACTGTTGTTGATTTCTTGGCAAGATTTCGCTCAGTAGTTTGCCATTGCTTTCTGAGCGGCCGGCTCACATATCCCGTAAGTAACGGAAGCGGCGAGAACCGCTACCGAATCTCGCGCAGCTGCGTTTGCTCACGTGGATAAACGAGATCATGAAGCAAGTCGCTAACTCATAGGCCAGGGAGACCGACTAGCTTTGAATTACCGGCCCCCAAATACACTTTTTCTTCTGTCTTTGTCTATCCCTCTATTCCAGATCCCCTCTTTTCATCTCTCTCCTCTATTTCTCTCTATCCTAATCTCAGCCCTCTCCGTTTCTCTCCTCTTTCTCTGCTCCTTCTTCTCTGTCTGTCTGTCTGTCTTCTCTCTCTTCTTCCTTCCCCTCTCTCTGTCTCTCTCTTTGTCCTTTACTTTCTGCCTACCTTTTATCTCCCTTTATGTCATTTTCTATCTATCTCCTCTCTCTAACCTATCTCCCCTCTATGTCCCTCCTATTTCCTGCCTGTCTGTCGCGCTTCTCTCTCTCTCTCTCTCTCTCTCTCTGTGTCTCTCTCTCTCCTTTCTCTCTGTCACTCTCTATATCTGTCGCTCTATGTCTCTACCCCTCTCTCTTTCTTGTATATGTATTTGTCTGCCTGTTCTTTCCTCTCTCTCTCTCTCTCTCTCTCTCTCTCTCTCTCCGTTCTCTGTCACATTTTATCTCTCTGCCTCTGTCTCTCTCTCTCTGCCTCTCGCTCTGTCTCTCTCTCTCATTTCTTTGTCACTTTCTATCTTTCTGTCTCTCTCTTTGTCTCTATCTCCTTTCTCTGTCACTTTCTATATCTCTGACTCTCTCTCCTTTCTCTGTCATATTCTATCTCTCTGCCTCTCTCTCTCTGCCTCTTCTTGTGCCTCTCTTTCTCTGCCTCTCACTCTGTCTCTCTCTCCTTTCTCTGCCACTTTCTATCTTTCTGTCTCTGGCACTCTCTACTTTCTCTGTCTTATTCTATCTCTCTGCCTCTCGCTCTCTCTCTCTCGCTCTCTCTCTCTCTCTCTCTCCTTTCTCTGTCACATTCGATCTCTCTGCCTCTCGCTCTGTCTCTCTCTTCTTTCTGTATCACTTTCTGTCTCTCCCTCCTCTCTCTCTCTCTCTCTCTCTCTCTCTCTCTCTCTCTCGCTCTCCGGCCTTGATGAGTTAATGTAACAACTGTTCAGAAAAAGATCGTAAAATCGTCTATCAAAACTTATTCATATATACCTTAAACCACTCGTCTAAACCCACCGATTTGTAATCTACTTCCAACTGCTTACACGATCCCAGACGCATTCTCTCCCCTCCTTCACCCCCGCTATCTCCCCTCCCCTCAGTACCAATCAGAAAAAAGAGGTGCTCTATTTGGCAATGTCCGCATTGAACTCCCCAGAAGAACTCTGGGTGCGACTTATTTGCCCAGCAACAACAACCATTTCGTGTGTCAACAATGCCGTTGTTGATCTTGCCTTCACAACAAACCCCCATAGTGTGGCCGTCTGTACTTACGTGCTACACACATATCTACACACGCACACACATGTACACACACACACATACACATCCACACTCAGACCTACACATATCTACACAGACACATCCACACACAGTACACACACTTCTACACACACACACACATCCACGCACAGACGCATACATGTGGTAGGAAGAAGACAGTCCAGCTTTTCACCTTAAAGGCATTTTTCCGTTCTAAATGTGGACAGAAATATAAGTATTAATCTTAGTGGGATAGCGGTGACGTAGGGGCAGGGGGATTAGTGTGTATGTGGTCAAGACAGTGGTCTGGGGGTCAATTCCCAGGAGAGGCAAGATTACTGTCCCTACTTGTACCACTCTGGGGTCGACCCAGTCAAAATAAAAATGATGCCAGGCAATGTTGAAATTGTTCTGGGGCTTATTTGTGAAGGAAATGAGACGAGGGAGAGAACTGGCGACTTCCACCTCATTTGTCGCGGACTAGATTATCTGAAGGTCGAACATTTCAGGCCTCAGAGGTAGTATCTGTTGTGTGTGTGTGTGTGTGTGTGTGTGCGTGTGCGTGCATGTGTGTGTGGGGGGGGGGGGGTAACTTGAGAGGGGAGGGCTGATACTGTGTGCCATTTTACGTTATAGACTGATTGAGAACGTCTCATACCGGTTGGATGATTGGTTGGTTGGTTGGTTGGTTGGCGTTTGGTTGATTGATTGATTGATTAGTTGGTTGGTTGGTTGGCATTTGATTGATTGATTGATTGATTGATTAGTTGGTTGGTTGGTTGGTTGGTTGATTAGTTGTTTGGTTGATTAATTGGTTGGTTAATTGATTGTTTCATTTGGTTGGTTGGTTGGTTGGTTGATTGGCTGATTGATTAGTTGGTTGGTTGATTGATTGTTTGATTGATTGATTGATTGATTAGTTGGTTGATAGGTTGGTTGGTTGATGGATTGGTTGATTTATTTATTAGTTGTTTGATTGGTTGGCTGGTTTATTGACTGGTTGATTAGTTGATTGATTGGTTGGTTGATTGATTGATTGATTGGTTTATTGGTTGGTTGATCGATTAATTGATTAGTTGACTGGTTGTTAAGTTGACTGATTGGTTGGTTGGTTGGTTGGCTGATTGGTTGGTTGATTGATTGGTTAGTTGATTGTTTGGTTGGTTGGTTTATTGGTTGGTTGAGTGATTGGTTGATTAGTTGATTGGTTGTTTAGTTGATTGATTGGTTGGTTGGCTGCTTGGTTGGTTGATTGATTGATTCATTGGTTGATTAGTTGATTGATTTGTTGTTTGGTTTATTGTTTGATTGAATGGTTGATGGATTGGTTGATGGATTGGTTGATTGATTGATTGTTTGTTTGGTTGGTTAATTGGTTGATTGATTAGTTGATTGGTTGATATGGAAAAATAATGTGTGTTGGTAGAAGGCAAAGGCACGGTAAATGCTGCGTACTGCTGAGAATATTAATCGAGCATTCTATAGAAGTAAATAAACACCTACATCTTTGATTCATTAACTACACACAGGCTTTCGAGAAAGTAAAACATGTCAACATGATGAAGATGCTTGCAAATCTATAAATTGATGGGAAATACCTTAGACTTGTAAAAAACATATATTGGAAACAAGAAGCTGCAATAAAGACTGACAATGAAGTAACTCAATATCAGGCTATTAAGAGAAGTGTGCGACAGTGATGTGTAATGTCTCCAGATCTTTTTTCCCTATACAGTGAAAATATGTTTAGAAATGTAGAAGATATGAGGGGTATCACCATTGGGTTACATAACATCAATAACATAAGCTAGGCGGATGATACAGTATTAATCGCAGACAATGAGCAGGATCTGCAACATGGAGTTGATGCGGTTATTGTACACAGTGAACAACTAGGATTAGAACTAAATTGAAAGAAGACACAGATTATGGTCGTCATCAGGAAGAAGGAAATACCACAATGTAATATACGGGCAAATGAGAATATTCTTAAACAAGTGAATCGGTACAATTATCTCGGAACAGTAATAACATCTGATGCGAGATACCTTGAAGAGATTAGACCATTGTTTCCCAACCTTGTTTGTTCTATGCCCCACCTAAGACTTTCTAATATTCTTATTCCCCCCCCCCCCCCCCACACACACACACACACACCTAACATATACATTATTTTTAATATTCAAAAATTGAAATGTTCACTAAAGAAACTTGAATGATAGGTTTTAGGAAGAAATCAATAGAAAATTATTGAGCAAACACAGTAAGTAAATTTTCAAAACATATAATGGAGAACTGAAATTCAAGTACAAAATAATTTTAATGAGCGATTTTTCTATATTATTTTAATTATTAGTAATTAATTATTATTTAAATTTAGTGAGATCCTTGCGCTTGATGCTTGCTGCAAAGTGATTTTATGTCAGGTTCCAATTTAGTTAACTTCAGTCTCAAGTCTCCCCGTTTTCTTATATCCAGCCGATTTCTTCCATTTTCGAATTGCCCCCCTTAACAATCGAATTGCCCCCCTGTGGGGCATGGGCCCCACGTTGGGAAACACTGGATTAGACGAAGAATCACTATGGCGAAGGAAGCAAGTGTATGGATTACGATTGAGCTCAAATGGAGAAAACGCATTAAAAAAATTTGCTGGAGCCTCTCTCTATAGACATGTTTGTTTTACTTGAATAACAAAGACTCAAACAATATATTATATTGCACGATTTACTGCCTGGTGTATTTCATTGCATCTCGTCAGGTACATATTGCGGAAATCACACAACATAAACTAAAGCAATGAGAGAAACCCTTTACGCTGAAATATACAACACACATATTCTCACAGTCAAGTACTGTATTTAGTATTGTATTGTACTGTATTAGTATTGTGCATTATTTTATTGTATTAGTACTATACTGTACCAGCTCCGTGGCCGAGGAGTTAGCAGCTTTCTCCGCTAACCCCGAATACTCTCGTCACGTGACGCGACGAGAATTAGCAGTGGTTCGAATCGCAAAAGTGACTTATGAGAGTATGGAGCCGGTCGCTCAGAAAGTCGTGGCGTGCTGATGAGCGTAATCTAGCCTAGGAATCAACATACAGCTGAAAGATGCTGGTGTTGACCGCAATATCCTGAAACAGGATGGAAACGCGGGGGAAAAAAAAAAGTACTATACTGTATATCATAGTACAGTACAGTACAATACAGCATAGCATTGCACAGCACAGCACAGTAAGTAGAGTACAGCACAATACAGCACAGTACAGCAAAGCACAGCACAGAACAGCACAGCACCGTATTGTATTGTGCTGTGTTGTATAGTTTTAGCATTATACTGAATTTACTGTATTACTTATATTGACATCGTAATTTACGCAGCGAAATATGCCAGGCAATAAATCGTGCAATCTCTCGTGTCTTCATTATTCAAATTCACTACGGGAAGACATTGTTTTGAATATTTTTTTTTTCCCTCGTTTCCATCCTGTTTCAGGATATTGCGGACAACACCAGCATCTTTCAGCTGTATGTTGATTCCTAGGCTAGATTACGCTCATCAGCACGCCACGACTTTCTGAGCGACCGGCTCCATACTCTCATAAGTCACTGGTGCGACTCGAACCGCTTCCAATTGTCGAGCACTCACGTCAACCACGAGAGTATTCGGGGTTACGGAGAAAGCTGTTAACTCCTCGGCCAGGGAGACCGGCGAATATTTGGTTTATCTCTTATTATTTTTTTTTTTCCCCATTGAAATACAAATTGTGTTTTTATCACTTTGCTTTTACACAGACTTTATTAGTTTCTCATTTCCCCACTTGTGATGCTGATAGTACAGTAATACTACTTCTGATTTCATTCGCATTGGACTTAAGCGTTATCTGGATACGAGCTACTACTACTACTACTGTCATCACCACCATAAATACTACTACTACTATTATCACCACCACTACAACCACCACCACCACCACCACCACCACCACCACCATCACCACTACTACTACTACTACTACTACTACTACTACTACTACTACTACTACTACTACTACTACTACTACTACCTCCACCATCACAACAACAACAACAACAACAACAACTACTACTACTACTACTACTACTACTACTACTACTACTACTACTACTACTACTACTACTACTACTACAACTATCAGCACTACCATATCGGCCTCACTACCATCGTCTTTATCATCGTCATGATCACCGTCATCATTTTCTTCTTTTTCTCCCCCACCACCACCTCCTCCTCCTCCAATTTGTTCCTCTTCTTCGACCCCACCAGCTCCACAACCCCTACCTCCTCTCCTAATTTTTCTTCGTTTTTACCTTGAAATATATTTTAAACTCCACCACTATATATGATGATTGACTCAATCCTGTAAATCAATGCGGCAATCCAAAACATCTGAACTCGCACAAAGAAGACCTTTTATAATCTCACATTATAAACATGACGAGCCTTGAGATCAATGTAGACTCGCAGATAATCGCCTGGCTCATAAAGAACACCGGGAATCGATGTTTTGATGCGAAAACTTCCACCTTGTTGTCGGCGCCAGATTTACACTGCATTTCAAATGATAAATAATCTCTGTCTTTACTGCAAAAACACATTATTTTCTGCTCCTTGTATTTAGTGCCGGCAAACCTGTTGGCGCCAACAAAGAGAGATGATAAATTAACCATTGACTTTTCAACCTTGCCTCTTAAAGTAATGTATTTCTTTGCGTTAATTCGTATGCTAGATGTGAGAAACTTTTGATTCTTGACGGAGAAGTGTTAATTTTGTTGAAACAAAAATAACACTGGAAATGTGGTGAAACAATGGCTGTGGGCGGGGTATGTCCCTCATGTGAAATGTCTCACCCGCCAATGAGTTGAAGACATGTAAATCAGTTGCATATTCTTTTACGTGAGCCGATATAGCGTAGTGGTTAGACGCTCCACAGTGGTCATCGGTTCGAATCGCATCGGGGCAAATTTGATTTTTTTTTTAAATTGACTTGGGTCCCAGATCCACCTTGCCCAAGATGGGTTCGAGGAAATATGGCTGGTGTGATATTAAATACATCGTTCCTCGAGTACCAATTGATCTATACAAATATTTTTCTAGCATCATCCGTCCAATGCGCGTAAGGCGTTTAGAATGGACCTTTATTTTACTTATTCTTATGCCGGTTTACAGAACACTAATATCAGCCCAAGCGTTTGTTGGTTGTGATTTTCTATGTAATTTTATCAGTTGTTTGCCATTACTTCGTGAATGGTCGATGCTCATAACATTGTGAAAATCAACGCAAAGCGTCTGTTCCCAAATCACCTACAGCTGCCTCTGAACCCGCTATGTCGGGATTGCGAAACCACGTTCACTGCCATTAAGCCACAGATTCCGCCAGGCAATGATGGACACTGAGAAAATCGAAGGCTGTAAATACAATATGTGTAATAGCCCTTGGGTGTATGAGGTTCTCATGGGTTATGCACAAAAGCAGCTAAACCAAAGGATGAGTCCTTCTAAGAACTGTAACCACTCAAGACAAACGAGCCAGGAGCCAACAAGGACAGACGGAAAGAGCAAGAAGTAATGGACACAAAGGAGAACCCACCATCCAAACCCCTAGGTGACGTCACAGGCAAAGACTGGGAAATCGAAAAGTCAGCCAAAACTGACACAGAAGACGAGAAAAACGGAACCCGCACACTGAACCACCACAATTATAACCATCGCTAGTACAGTAGGTTGAACGAGGTGGAAAGATTTTTCTCTCCATAAATCGGATCGGATCGGATAGCCCGTGGGGATAGATCAGCGTGGCCGAAAGGTTCTGAGCGCTCGCTCTTAAACTTCCTATGCACTGGTGGCGAGGTAGTGGGTGCATTTCCCTACACCGGTCGGTCGGATTTCAGCGTTGACCTCTTTCAAGAAGCAACGGAAAATTATTTTACTTAAAGGTGCATAGAAAAATCAACCTGGCTTGATTGCTACATCCTGCAAAGAGCATGCCACATTAAAAAATAGCTGTAGGATTTTTAGTTGGTGGAGCGTGGATTTCAATTATTCATCATGGGTTTGAATCCGACGTAACTTTACCCTTCTCCTCTGATGTAAGTGTCTAGTGTTATTCAAATGCATCAAAGGAATTTATGAGGCTTCAGTCTAAAAAGAGGTTAAAAACGCAAGAGGATCCACTTCATTTCACCGAGTTTTATCCCATATAGCTCGATCTATTTCCGCTAGAGAAGCCTGCCGAAAGCGTCGCACAAAGCGACAATTCGGAAAACCCAGCGACGACCCTCAGGAGTCTCCGAGAAAATTGCACTCGTGAACCGGACGACGTAGTCTCGGAATCGAACCTTCAAAATTCGGAACGCGAGGCAGTCATTGCGCCGCGGAGACTAGATTAACACGTACAAATAATTCAAATTGTTGTTGTTGTTGTTGTTGTTGATGTTGTTGTTGATGTTGTTGATGTTGTTGTTGATGTTGTTGTTGATGATGATGATGGTGTTGTTGTTGTTGTTGATGTTGTAGTTGTTGTTGATGTTGTTGTTGATGATGATGATATTGTTGTTGATGTTGTTGATGATGTTGTTGTTGTTGATGTTGTTGTTGATGTTGTTGATGATGATGCTGTTGTTGTTGATGTTGTTGATGTTGTTGATGATGATGATGATGTTGTTGTTGTTGATGTTGTTGTTGTTGTTGTTGTTGATGTTGTTGTTGTTGATGATGTTGATGTTGTTGTTGTTGATGCTGCTGTTGTTGTTGATGTTGTTGTTGATGATGTTGTTGTTGTTGATGTTATTGTTGATGATGTTGTTGTTGTTGTTGTTGATGATGTTGGTGATGCTGTTGTTGTTGATGTTGATGATGATGTTGTTGTTGATGATGCTGTTGTTGTTGATGATGCTGTTGTTGTTGTTGTTGATGTTGATGATGCTGTTGTTGTTGTTGTTGATGATGATGATGTTGTTGTTGATGTTGTTGTTGATGATGCTGTTGTTGATGATGCTGTTGTTGTTGTTGATGATGATGTTGTTGTTGATGTTGTTGTTGTTGATGATGCTGTTGTTGTTGTTGTTGTTGATGATGTTGTTGTTGTTGATGTTGTTGTTGTTGATGATGCTGTTGATGATGCTGTTGTTGTTGTTGATGATGCTGTTGTTGATGTTGTTGTTGATGATGCTGTTGTTGATGGTGGTGATGATGATGATGATGATGATGATGTTGTTGTTGTTGTTGATGTTGTTGATGATGCTGTTGTTGTTGATGTTGTTGTTGATGATGATGATGATGATGATGATGATGATGATGATGATGATGATGATGATGATGATGATGTTGTTGATGATGATGATGATGTTGTTGATCATGATGTCGTTGTTGTTGTTGTTGATGATGATGATGTTGTTGTTGATGATGATTATGTTGTTGTTGATGTTGCTGCTGATTATGTTGTTGTTGTTGTTTTTGCTGCTGCTGTTGTTGTTGTTGTTAATGCTTATACAACTACAGTAGTGGCAGAATTTATGGTAGGCATCGAAATAAAATTTTAAAAATCCCGTGGTAAGGCCCTTAGGCTTTGAGAATCTGATACAAACACCATCAGAGGCGGTCCGGCCAGGGCATCAGCCGGTCCCATGGCAAATGACCACTCTTAAACAATAGACTCCCCACAGCCGTGCGTCCACCTTGACGAGGTGGAGGGGCTTGCGCGTTCCAATGACCCCAAGAGCTATGCCGACGGTAGCACAGCTATTGGTAGGGTCACCCATGTCGGACAGGTCAAGGGAGAGGGACCAGACGAAGCGACGCACAAACCTGCTGCCTTGTAGGTAGACTGGGGACAGTCAAAGGTTAGGGAAAGCATCCCGAAAAATGCTTGTCGAAATCGGATGTACTGGGCCACAGGCTTGACAAAGAAGTGCAACGTAACTTTATCATTTCATGATGCCACAGATGAAAATTAATCGTTATGGTGCTAATCCCGTGAAGTCCCATCAGGCGGTGATAGTGCCGGGCCCCCTGCCTCGAGGGGGTCCACCCATGACTACTGGTGGTCACCTTCCCCTGTGCTGTGGAGTCAAGGCACAGAGGAGTAGGTTAAGAGCTATTGACCAAATACCAAGGACACTCAACATACTACAGTGGAATGCCGAAGGAGTTTATAACAAGAAAGAATCCCTGACACAGCGTCTTCATAAAGATAAAATAGATGTGGCATGCATTCAAGAGACACACCTCAACGCCAATCACAAATTCTCAGTCAGAGGATATCAGGGCACACGTTTCGACTGCGAAGGACACAAAGGAGGAGTTCTAATACTTACACGAAATACAATACCTTGCAGCGAAGTATCTGTGATCTCTGACAACCAAAAGGAAATTATAGGTGTTGATATAATGATAAAGGACGTGAAAATAAGAATTTACAATCTTTATGGCCCAGCAGATAAGGATCTTACACTCTCAAACATGAAAATAACTGAGACAAATTGCATTATTGTCGGAGACTTTAATAGCCGTTCAGAAAGATGGGGATACCCAGATACTGACAAAAGAGGAGATGAAGTCGAGGACTGGGAAATAGACTCAAATCTCCATCTACTCAACAAAGCGGATGACACACCGAGCTTCTACTCCAGAAGATGGATTACCACTTCTACTGCAGACTTAGCTTTCTGCACAGGAGACATCCTCCACAAAATCGACCGCCATGTGCTGGACCAATTAGCAGGTAGTGACCACAGACCAATCAAGCTTGTAATGAATATGGAGTATGTTCCACAGGAGCAAAAGCCCTTGCCCCGCTGGAATTACAAACGAGCAGATTGGGACAGATTTGCCACACTAACAGACAAATATTGTGAAAACATAAATACACGATATGGCAACATGAAGCAAATGGTGGAAAGTATAAACAGAGCAATAATACAGGCAGCCACTGAGTCCATTCCAAGAGGAGCGAGGAAAAATTACAAACCATACTGGACTGAAGAACTACAAAGTTTGGAGGACAAAGTTGAAGATGCCAGGAAGACAGCAGAGAGAGAACAAACAATTGAAGCGAACATCTCTCTCAAAGCCATCTCAGCAAAATATAAAAGAACAGTAAATCAAACAACGAGAGATTGTTGGAGAAAAAAAAAAAAAAAGAAAACCTGAATTTTGACAGGGATGGAAACAAACTATGGAAACTAGTGAAAGCCATGAACAATGGAGGACCTAGAAACAAACAAATAACAATTAAACAAGGAAATGCCTTGCTTACAGGAAAAAAGGCTGCAAATGCACTAATGAAACACTATGCCAGTGCAAACCACATTGATATTACAACCGAACAGAAGAAAGAAATCAAAGATAAACAGATACATCATAGTAATACAGAGACAGCAGCAGAATATATGATGGCAAATCTAACAATGGAAGAGATGGAACAGGCAATGAATACCCTAAAAAAGAAGAAATCACCAGGAAAGGATGGAATCACAAATGAAATGCTAATAGGATTAGGGACAAAGGCAAAAAAGAAACTACTAGCAGTCCTAAATTACAGCTGGAAGAGGGAAATAGTCCCACAGGCATGGAAGGAAGCTATACTAATACCAGTCCCAAAGAAACGAAAAGACCTGGAAGAACCAAATGGCTATCGACCTATCAGTCTACTTAGCTGTGTAGGAAAATTAATGGAACGCATTATCAATGGCAGGCTAACATGGCATCTGGAAGAAAACAAACTCTTAACACCACACCAAGCAGGATTCAGAAAGTACAGATCCACTGAAGATCAAATAACCTATATAGCTCAGGAAATAGAGGATGCCTTCCAAGAGAAAACGCACACACTAGCGGTCTGGATAGATTTAGAAAAAGCATTTGATAAAGTATGGAAGGAAGGACTGAAAGTAAAACTGCAAAAAATGCATGTTTGTGGGAAAATGTACAAATGGATCAGCCACTACCTTGAGAACAGAACTGCCAGGACAAAAGTACAAGGACAAACCAGCAAAATGATGCTGTTGGAGCAAGGTGTCCCCCAAGGAGGAGTTCTTTCACCAACATTATTCCTAGCATATATAAACGACATCACGGAAAATTTTCCAGCCAGAGTATACACATCATCCTTTGGAGATGACCTAGCCATATGGACATCTGAAGAATATATTAGTACAGCTAACAGCAGAATACAGCAAGCCCTATTAGCACTAGAGGACTGGTCAAAATCATGGCTAGTGAAGATAAGTGAGGAGAAAACAACATGCACAGTGTTCTCCCTCTCAAATAAAACTCAGCAACCTAAGTTGGTATTGAATGGAAAAATATTGCGCCATGAAGAAAATCCAAACTATCTCGGAGTCACCTTTGATCGTCGTCTGACATGGAAAACACAGGTTGAGAAAAATCGAACAAGAGCAAGGCAAAGAATGGCAATCATGAAAAAGCTTGCTCGTACAACGTGGGGAGCAGATGAGAAAGTTCTCAAGAAGCTATATACTGGACGGGTGAGGCCAGTGCTGGAATATGGCATTGCAGCTTGGGCAACAGCAGCTAAGTCAAACTTTAACAAAATAAGTAGAGTCAAAAACCAAGGAATGCGAATCATAACTGGAAGCCTGAAGACAACGCCTATTAATGAACTAGAAAAGATCACTTGTTTACAACCAATGCAGGACAGAAGAGATAGCAGAGCCCAGCAACAAGCAGAAAAATTTAGAAGATTGACAGACCACCCTATGTATAACAGGTTTAATGGTTTTGGAAAAGGAAGACTGAAGCGTAGCAACTTTGTAGAAACTGCAAAACGAAAGATTAGGGCAGATCCCATACTTAACATATCAACAGTCAAGCCCATTTACTATGCACACAACTTCCCAGCTTGGAGACAGCAGCAACTGCCTGAGATGATAGAAAACATTCCTGGTATTGAGAAAAAGAACACTCAGCATGAAACCGAAAGAAGAGAAATAACCCTAAACTACATAAAAGAACATTATCCAAGCAGCAATTGGGCCCATGCATATACAGATGGATCAGCCAAAAATTCAATAGAGAATGGAAGAGGAGGAATTCTCCTAAATTTAAAAAATGGAGTGAAAAAAACACATTCAGTGGCAACTGGAAAGTTTTCAAGTAACTTCAAAGCAGAGGTAGAGGCTCTGAAAACTGCAGCAGAAATGCTCTTGATGGAGGAAAATAAAGAGAAGCAAATAGCTATCTTCACAGATGCAAAGTCAGCTGTCTCAATACTGAAGAGCAATAACAGCACAGAAATAGCTGACCTAAGAGCAGCACTCCATGGTTTAAGCCAGAAATCCAAAAAAGTTGTAATACAGTGGATCCCATCACATTGCAGTATACCTGGAAATGAAGAGGCTGACAGACTGGCAAAAGAGGGCGGACGACTACCACAGCCTGACATAGACATAACTTACAATGAGGCAAAGAGGTTGATAAAAAAGCACCTATAAAACCAAATGGGAATCGGAGCATCCAGGCCACCAGAAGGATGATGCATATTACAAACTCGACCGAAGAGAACAAGTAGCAATCTTCAGACTCCGCACAGGACATAACAGGTTGAAATACCACTTGTTCAATAAACTAAAGATAGGAGATACCGATGAATGTAATTGTGGAACTGGAAAAATAACAGCAAAACATTTGCTGTAGGATTGCCCAATATATGCAGAACAGAGAAAGATATTTTGGCCCACACCTGCTTCATTTGAGGACAAGCTCTATGGAGATATCAACAAGCTCACGTTGACCGCAGCTTACTTTAACTACATACAGGTTGACATTTAAAGGTGTATGAAGAAGTATTCAGACTGCCACACTTCATACCACAGGTATGTCAGTTACAAAAGCGTCCCAGAGACATGAAATGGAATATTGCTCGGATAGCAAATCCATTACGTGGAAAGTCCGAATCAAAAGCTCACTGTGTGAGCTTCATAAAAGGTGGAAAAAGTGTCCTAGTGGCACGAAATGGAATATTGCTTGGATAGCAAATCCATTACGTGGAAAGTCCGAATCAAAAGCTCACTGTGTGGGCTTCAAATAAGGTGGAAAAAGTGTCCTAGTGGCACGAAATGGAATATTGCTCGGATAGCAAATCCATTGCGCGGAAAGTCCGAGTTGAAAGCTCACTGTGTGGATGTCATCTGCATACTGCATTCTTCTGGTTTCCAGAAGAACAGCCTATGGTGAACGGAAGGCCCAATATACGGAAGTGAGGTTAAGCAGCCATGTGCAGGACGTGACGATTCCTTGGGTGAGCCCAGTACCAGAGCGCTGTGTGTTGGCTCTGCAATTATGGAAGCCTCCTTGGATGGCGAGGAATGCCCATGGTCTGCCCCTGCCTTCCCTTGAGGGTTGACCAGGATGTCTTTGGCTGTTCTATATGGTCCAGCTGGGATGGGAGATAACACCACAACAGTGAGAGTCAAACGTCCTAAGAAACCCCCGGGAAGGTTAACCCGGTCAACAAATGCCCGCAGAAGTCGGATGTGTCGGCCTAACGGCGCAAGAACGCAGCTCTGCTGTAAACAGGCACAACGCAATCACATCCGAAAAAAACCTCCGGATGAACGAAGAAGAAGAAGAAGAAACAATAGACTGAGGTCAGCTTAGTCGAATGGATATGAGTGCTTCTCTTAAACTTCCGATGCGCTGATGGCGAGATAGCGGGTTCAATCCCTACACCGGTCAGCTAGCTGGACAAATATGTTGACTTCTCGTCCTGGACTTGGGGACGTGAATTACAAGTATCTCAAAAATTGGAGTGGGTTCGCCTGATGGCGAGGGACACTGCTATAGTGTGTTTTTTTTTGGTTGCCTCAATATAAAATTCAATATCTCAGTAACGGGCTGAGATAAAATGATGAGATTTAGTATATAACGTTATCATTATGTCCACCCAACAAAACAATTTTTGTTCTGGAGATTTTACAGCAGATTTTAAAGTTAGCTTATATACGGTATATTAATTATGACTTAAAGATTACGACCATGATTTTAACAGTTTTACAGCTTCCCCAAGATTCGACCCAAATTATTCAAAATTTTCACGTGACTTTCGTTTTCAAACAAACAGCGCGAAGATTCAGAGGCGTCTCCAAAGGTGGGTTCTTTCATGAAACGTGATTATATAAATAAACTAGCTGACAAGGCCCGGTTTCTGGTGGAAATCAATCAATCAATCAATCAATCAATCAATCAATCTATCTGTCTGTCTGTCTGTCTGTCTGTCTGTCTGTCTGTCTGTCTGTCTGTCTGTCTGTCTGTCTGTCTGAATGTCTGTCTGAATGTCTGTCTGTCTGAATGTCTGCCGGTCGGCTGACCCATCCACCTACCCACCGAGCCACCGACCCACCGACCTACCGATATCTATCTATCT